>JAQFVV010013177.1:0-172500 GCA_028023455.1 Epiperipatus broadwayi
CCCATACAAAAGGGCACAAATATATATATATATATATATATATATATATATATATATATATATATATATATATATATATATATATATATATATATATATATATATATATATATATATATATATTCTAACCCAGTATTTTAATTTAGAAATTTCAATTATATTATTTCTAACCCAATATATAATTAACTAGTTTATTTTATTTGCACTTGAGACACTAATTTTTCTGGTTATTGCTAAGGCAACCAAAATAAAAGCAACATATCCATTAATTTTCCAATATGATCTAAAATACTTTTCATATAATACAATTGTACATTCAATTCTCTTAAGCTATTCCACGATTGTAATAATAACAATAATTGATCACTTATTAATTTAAAGAATAATTATAATAATATTAATCTCAGGGTTTTTTGTTTCATGTAAGGAAATGCTCGGCAGTATTGTGTTGTCGCATATGACTGGCATTCTGGTCGGCTATAGGAAACATTTATTTTACTTAAATTCAATGTGTCTTGATCTCTCATATCCGCTGCTATATTATTTAAAGAGATGATAATTCTATTCAATAATGATGTATAATTTTGAATAACACAGCCTTTTTTTTTATTTTTATTTTTTATTTTTTTTTTACATGCTTCTTAGTCCATATACATATCATTATATTATGTAATATAGCATAAGTGCCAATCACAAGACCAGACAAACAGATCATCATAAATGATAAAATCATTACAGTGTTTTATGGAATTGCCTACAGACCACAACATCATAAACTGACAACTTAATTATTTATTTTTCAGTGGCAAAAGATTAGATCATATAATAGATATTCACCTAATATCTTATGGCTAAAACAATTCATTATTGGCAAATATTTTTAATCAATGAATAACTAATCCATTCAAGTGCAAACAATATTAATACTGACTTCTAGAAAAGTTTACTAAATTCCTCGTGGCCAGCTATAGCCATCGAAGGCCCCTGTAGTTGGGCGGCCATTTCTAACCCAGTATATATTAATTTAGTTTATATTATTTAGAAATTTATTTCTAATATTTTTATTAGTTTAGTTTATTTATTTTAGTTTATTTCTTTTATTTCTTGCCCAATATATAATTAACTAGTTTATTTGCTCTTGTGACACTAATTTTTCTGGTTGTTGTTAAGGCAACCAAAATAAAAGCAACATATCCATTAATTTTCCAATATGATCTAAAATACTTTTCATATAATACAATTGTACATTCAATTCTCTTAAGCTATGCCACGATTGTAATAATAACAATAATTGATCACTTATTAATTTAAAGAATAATTATAATAATATTAATCTCAGGGTTCTTTGTTTCATGTAAGGAAATGCTCGGCAGTATTGTGTTGTCGCATATGACTGGCATTCTGGTCGGCTATAGGAAACATTTATTTTTACTTAAATTCAATGTGTCTTCATCTCTCATATCAACTGCTATATTATTTAAAGAGATGATAATTCTATTCAATAATGATGTATAATTTTGAATAACACAGCCCTTTTTTTTTTTTTTAGAATCTCAGTCAGAATAATAAAAAGACAAGGGTGCTTTTTGTGTCCTTCCATCATCCATGACAACACAATAATATAACTAAGATTTATTACTTAGACAATTTAACTAAATGGGAATGGAATAATGTGCAACCAAAGTTAATGGTTTGGGAATAAATTCATTTTTTTTTTTTTTATACAAAGGTGAATGTTTAGTCTTAAGTTTTCAACTCCATAAATAATTATCATTAAACTAAAATATAATGACATATTCCGATCTGCTTAACTTTATTTATCTGGTATATTAAGTTTTTAAGAATTTGGAATGATTTCGGACTCAAGAAAAGGTTTTGCAAATATTGTGCAAACACTTATATTTAGCATATAAAAAACAAAAAAAAATGAATCTACAACAAATTTTAACAAGACTATAATTTATTATTATCACAAAAAAAAATATATGAACATTTATTCAATAATCCCATAGTAATACAAAATATAAAATATAACTGACATTAATCTGTATACTCTTTTGGTTATGGACTAGAGGTTACTACTTCTCCTGTATGCAATCGCATGGATTGATTAACTAAAAATACATTTCATTACCAATACATTGTTTATTAAATTTTGGTAACCTTGTAGAAGCTTTTATTCAAAATTATTGACTAACTATTTTTTTTTTTTAAAATGATTAATCCCATCATATGCAATACGCAAAATATTAAATTTATTTCTAATACATTTACTTTATTTATGGTCTTTAATGGGATAACCTATTCTAATTATAGGCCAGTTATCAGAAGTTACACTTACCATCTTACATTTAACTTAATGCTAACTTAAGTTATGATACAAATTTTATTCATACGTATAATTTTAAATATGAGTATTATTTAATTACTAACCAGAATTAAATATTGCATTTGAATATTCCTTCAGTAAATAAGCGTTTTAAATTACGCAATTTTAATTACTTTCTCCATTGATTTACTTGTCAAATACTAGCAATATTTAGCAGCACAATACAGATATCGACCCTAGTTACTAACGCACTATTTATACTAAAGTGGATCTTGAGGAACTAACACCTCCAATATAACCTTTATCTTGCCCGAACTTTCAAAATTAAGCACAATAATCAACACCTTCCATGGTGGAGCTATCTTTATTTTCACATGAGGAATATGGAATAACCATGAAGGTCTGTAGAGTAATCTACTACATTAAAATATTTTGGTGGTTTCTTGCCTCTTACTTGGGCATACAATGAACACACACCAAATACAATCCTCTCCTGGGATTTAAACGAATGAAGCATACTAAATGCTAGATAAATTCTTGATCGTTCTATCTATGAGAATCGATCACTTGGGCTATAAACATACCCGAACATTATATTTAAAATCTTCCTCTCATGGAAAACAAAGCTTTTGGGGAGATCATTTTTCATCCCACAAAATAAATACATTATAATTATTACCTATGCGAATATTAAGCATATACCAATGCTATATCTGGGCAGGATAAGTAAATACACTGATTATAATAAACTTATGTTACCGTGTATACTTTGATCAACATCTGAAATCAATGGACATCATAGAATAAAAGTATAATAATTTTAATTTTAATAAAGGAACATTCAAAATAGTTGGTAGCATACTATCTTAAACTAAATAAAGTGGATGTGTTATTTAAGAATAATTAGGAATAAATTCCTCAATTAATACAGTATAAATTCGTTTCAACTTTAACAAGAAATATTTTGTTATAGCATTTTTTTTTTTAGTTACTTCTGATAATTTTCAATATTTATTTTACCCCTTAAATATCTAAATATTTTTTTTTCTTTTACGTATCTAACATACAAAATTTCTACCTACAATTGTATGTACTAATTAAAACATATTTTATAGATTTTTTTTTTCTTTCGTGTTAAATATCAACTTAACCTATAATAATTATATTAAAACATACCTTTGTTATTACAAGGCTATTAAATATCACTTGACCATACAGACTTTAATCTATGTGATATAAAAAAAATACATATCATTTATAACTTAGTTTTAAACAATCATTAATTAACAAGTGCATACTCTCTCATTAGAAAATGTTTTTCTGTTGAGCAATTGGTCCAGGTGAAGAGCTTTATCCAGTCATATTTCACAAAGCAAGTTTAAAAACAATAAACGCATGGTATTATTTCCTTTAAATAAAAGTTTTCTCTTATTTTGTGCATTTAATAAATTAGGTAAAGAAACATATAGCAGAATTGAAGATTAATTCTTACTTGAATTAAATTACTACAATTTTGGGATCCAAGAAAATAAAATATACATATTCTAACATAACGAACAGTTGACGATAAATGATAAACATACACAATATTTTTTATTTATTGATGATACGTATACTTATTAGCTAGCTTACTTATGGACAAAAATGTGCAATTTTCCGAGAGATTATTATGATAATAACTGCAGTCAATTTACGTGTACATGAAGTTTTAATAATTCCAACTGATGTATAATAGAATATATCATTTATTTTTATCATTAAGTCACTAAGATATTTGGTTTTGTTCATATTTTTAGGAATTATAAAATTTTTTTAACGGTAACTTCTCCGTAAGAATGCCCCTAATATAACTTTTCCTATATTTACTCTGAGAAAGTTTATATATATATTTTTTATATATATATATATTTTTTTAAAAAATATACAGGTGCATAATTTAATCTTATTTATCATTATTATTATTTCCAGACAATTCTTGGTGAATAAAACATATTTTAACGTATGTAACTACATTACTTGTAAAGGCAGACAATATTGAGAAAGAGTGCGAAAATGTTTCTAGTTGATTTTCCTTGGTTTCAAAATATTTCTTTCAATTATTATTATTTTTTCTTTTCTTTCTATACCAAGAAAATATCAATAAATGACATAAAGTTAATAAATAATTAATCATTTCTTGGAAATCGCTTCTTTTCCTTAATTTAGATATAATATAATTTTTCGTGACTTTTTTAGTTAATTCCGTCATTTTTAACTTTAGCATGAGACAATAAATTTTTAAGTATAAAAGGTCTTTAAATAGGTAGATGGCAAAGAAAATCAGGATATCTTATCAAAAAATTTTAGCCACACATTATATTATTAAAATTTTACTTTGATTACATTTATTTCTGCAAAATAAAATGAAAAAATTGAGTTACCAAATTTCAGCACTGTTCCTTCCTTGAAAACTAAAAGCAGACTTTATTTTTCCAAAAAAAAAAAAAAGATCTTAGCGACCACTTCCAGAAAAATAATCATTTGATTATAACATAAACAAAAGAAAGGAAAAACCTATTACAATCATATAGTTTTAGTATTATTTACCTGGATTACAAAGTAATTTGACAATATAAAAAAATAATAAATACATTAAATTAACAATCAGTGATGTATAATTCTTTAAACATTATATATATATTTTTACAAAAAAGAAATTACCAGAAGTTATTGTGCTTTATGATAAGACACTCACCCACTCCCCCCTCTACCCACCCAAAATCAATTACTGTTTAGCTTTTATACCATATTAATTTGCTCTAATTATTAATATCTCAATTAAATTATTCATGTTCTCTCTTTAAAAATGACATTGAGTTATTAAATCTATTAGTTATTCACCCAAAACATGCCAAAGTGAGTGAATAGCATACTTTATTAATCAATTATTACTAGTGTTATTTTATCTTTTTATTTCTTTAAAGAATAGCATTGTTTTCCTGCAGAAATAATGCCAAGTAAACCAAGTGTCAATAACACTAGGTTACAATATGTATCACAGAACAGACATCAATGCTATTTTCCTTTCTGACCACTTGAGAACTTTTCTACATGTATATTTACACATCACAAAATATGCCAATATTTACTATATTTCCAATATGTGTTTAAACTCTTTCTGTTTTACGTTAGGATGTTCTATTAATGCCCATTCTCCACTATTTGCAGCCCCATGTTGGGCACCATTGTAAGCATCTACCTATATTATTATTGCATAATTCATGCACGTATACGTTCTTTCCTGCAGCTTCGAGTATATTTATGAGCATGGGTTAAATCCCATCTCAAGCGGCAATCTTACACTTTGATAAGAATTATACTAATCAAAAACATAAATAAGCATTCTATATGTATATATCTAGGGTAGCATGTACAGACTAGCTCTATCTTTCAAGGTCTGGGGAACATGGTCTAACTAGAGAAACAAAGCAAAGACAATTCCCGACTACGTTTTATATATTTACGTATACTACACTATGATAATTTATTTTTTTATAAATTATATTACCCAGCCCAGAAGTTATAAAAAAACTAAGCTATAAGTTACTATGCTAGTTATCATTTAATTCTAAGCTTTATACACACCTATACATATTTTAATATTCATGCACACAACCCATTTATTCCGATAGACACATATATGATTCATATATATAGCAACGAAAGAGTGCAATTACACATCAGAGTTGTTTATTTAATGTTTTTTTATTTATTTAATTTAAACAAGAATTATTATTGTATTTAATATAGAGGTAACACAAGTCCCTTCATTACTACGCATTCATTGAGCATATATATAAATATATAGAGCAAAGGTCAATTTACCTTAATTACGATCAAATGTCCACATGGTCAAAGCTAACAATCCGCACATTTATAATTCTAAAGAAATACTGGCCTTATTGATATTTGTTGATCCTAAGAATGGTAAACAGTCTGTAATGTGATACGCCAAATAGTTTACCATAGAGGTGGAGTAGATGATTTCACTCGCTTAAGAGGTCAAAGTTGTCGAAGGTGCTTCGCCGCCATTACACTTGATAGATTTTTAAACACCAAATTTCAAAAATCCGATTCAGGTGAGTTCTACAATAACAATCCACTCGGCCAGCTGAACGAAACTCACACTATTTAATTACTCCAACACTTTGATGGGGATATTAATAAAACTTCTGAATTAATTACACGTTCATACAATCCAAAATTCCTGCCACGTCTTTCTCTTTCTGCCTAATCACCACTATATATTTTCGAAAGCAAAATAGTTTTTTTCTTTTACACTCTTTAACCTTGCATTTTCCCTTGTATATTTGTATGCTGCAGACCAGACCTTCCATTGTTTCCAAAATGCCTATTTGACCAGTTCTCAGACTTCTTGATGACAACCATTAACTCAAATTGCCCGCAGCAACTGATTCACTTTTATTTCTGTAGCTTTATATGTTCAATAGATTCATCAAGAAACACATGTTACCAACAATATTATAAAATGTAGAATTTAAAAAATTAATGAACAACAAAATATATATGTATAATCAATAACAAATTTATACAACTCCATATATAATTGCCTCTCGTCAATTCCACATATAACCGTTAATACATATACACACTTTATAATAACACACAACTATATTTATATAAGCATACAGTCCATCCTTTAACAAATTACGTATTACTTTCACACTCTTTGTAACAGGGTTCGAATGACTATTTATACATCTTTTCGCATATACACAGTCACTCCCTATCGACACTCACAACTAACACTCTATGTCACATTATCTCTTGTATTCGAACCCTGTCTGTTACAATATGAACAAATGCAATTTATACGGAAAGTTCATAAAATTTTTATAAAGCTGTAGAAAGGAGTTTGCTGATAACTAAAAGAAAATTCTTTGATTCCTCTTTGAGATCTTAAAGGAACCAAGCAGAACAAATTCTTATTGTCAAAACTGCATATATTCTTGTCATGCAGCTATTATTACTATATGAAAGTATACAAATATGGATGAGCTACCTACCATCACACATCAGCCTCTTGGGTGAATTTATTGGTTTTTTACTTCCAAATTTAGAATAAAAAACTCACATTGTCTTTTTTCTCAGTTTTCTCATTTATCTGATAATTCTTAGCTGACATATCAGTTGAGTTTTCTTGAAGGCAGAATGAATATGGGTCAATGGATTTTTTTATTATAGACATTTACAATAATATTATAGAAGACATTCAAATCATTTTTATCTTGGATTGTCCCCATCCCCAGACCGATTTCGACCTATGGGTCTCTTCAGTGAGGAGTTGGGACATTAGATTTAAAAAACCAACTCAAGCAAAGCATTTATCTAAAAGTTAATTGTTAGAAGAAGATCTGAAACTTTTAGACATCTACATGTCTTTAAAGTCAGCTCTCCAACTGAAAAAATCATATGGGCCTGAACTTAATTCAGATACTCCATATATATATGGAGTATCTGAATTAAGTTCAGGCCCATATAATTTTTTCAGTTGGAGAGCTGACTTTAAAGACATGTAGATGTCTATATAAGGAGTATCTGAATTAAGTTCAGGCCCATATGATTTTGTCAGTTGGAGAGCTGACTTTAAAGACATGTAGATGTCTAAAAGTTTCAGATCTTCTTCTAACAATTAACTTTTAGATAAATGCTTTGCTTGAGTTGGTTTTTTAAATCTAATGTCCCAACTCCTCACTGAAGAGACCCATAGGTCGAAACCAGTCTGGGGATGGGGACAATCCAAGATAAAAATGATTTGAATGTCTTCTCTTGTAGTAGCATTTATCATAAATAAAAAAAAAGCTCGTTTAGAGCTATTAGCACGCTCTTAATTTTACATATTTGTAAGTGCAAGCTATATATAAGTCATGTGACATTTGACTTATTATTAAATATTATTATTTTGCCGTTGTGGCTTTGGCTAAATTAAATGGCTAAGCCTACTAATATATGGAGTATCTGAATTAAGTTCAGGCCCATATGATTTTTTCAGTTGGAGAGCTGACTTTAAAGACATGTAGATGTCTAAAAGTTTCAGATCTTCTAACAATTAACTTTTAGATAAATGCTTTGCTTGAGTTGGTTTTTTAAATCTAATGTCCCAACTCCTCACTGAAGAGACCCATAGGTCGAAACCAGTCTGGGGATGGGGACAATCCAAGATAAAAATGATTTGAATGTCTTCTCTTGTAGTAGCATTTATCATAAATAAAAAAAAAGCTTGTTTAGAGCTATTAGCACGCTTTTAATTTTACATATTTGTAAGTGCAAGCTATATATAAGTCATGTGACATTTGACTTATTATTAAATAATAATATTATAGAGAAAATTAAATCATGACCTTTATTTCTAAAAAGTTGTAAAATCACAAGTCAAGGCAGCAGCTGTTGGTGGCTGAAAATAGAGGGTGCTACTGATTGCAGATTCAGGCTGATATTTGATGATGGCTTTTTTATGTACTTACTTACAACTGCAGATCATTTTCAAATGCAAGAGAGATTATATGAATTGTAAGAACTTTCTAATACTAAATGGGACATTATAGGACTTTGTGAATCTAGAACAAAAGATGAAGAGACAATTGATTTAAAAATTGGTCATATAACTAACTATAAAGGTACAAATATTGGAAGCAGAAGTGGAGTTAGATTTATTATAAATAAAAAATGGAAGAACAACATTGTGGATATTGATGATGTATTAGAATGACAAGATTGGTTATTCAACTTAATAGAAGATACCAAATGCAGATGATTTAGGTTTATGTCCCAAAAATTCTCATTCTGATAAAAAATTAGAAGATTTTTATAAGGATATATTAAAAGATTTTTGATGAGATTAATATTTTAAAATTGTCATGGGAAGTATTAATGCTAGAATTGATAAATAAATGAAGGATAAAAATGCTGTGAGTAAATTTGATTATGGTAATAGAAATGAGAAAAGACATAGATAGATGAAGTTAGCAGAAAAAAAAATATAAATATGAATTCTTTCTTTGAGAAAAATACTAAATGGAAATGGACATGGAAGCATACAAATAAAGATATGGAAGAATTAGATTTTATTTTGATTAACAGAAAATAGGTATTTAAAGATTGTAATGTTCTTAATATATTCAACATAGAAAGATTGTAATTTTTTAAATATATTTAGCCCAGGAAATGATTGTTGATTGGTGAAATGTAAGATACATGCTAGTGAAAAATTATAAACAAAAATTATTAAGAAAAACACTATTCATAATTGATATTTTTAATTTTCAGAAACATTTAATAAATTTAAATTAAAACTTGCAAATTGTTTTAAAATATTAATTTGAAGATTGTTTATATTTTAATGAAATCAATAAAAAAATAATGGATACACTATTAAAATTACAACAAAGATAGCTAGTAAATTTTCTACCTAGACAAGACAATGTATAAAAAAAGGGGTATGAAAGTATATAAAAATAATACATTAAAAATAATTGAATATCTAGAGTTTTGTGAATTAATAGAAAAAGAGTTAGTAACAATATAAGACAATATCATTATTGTCAATTAGCAAGGGAAGCAATGAAGAGAATCGAAGTATCAAAAAGTTTATTTCTGCAGTAAGAAGAAAATATGGAAATATTACAAAAAAAAAGAGAGATGATATGAAATGTGTAGATGAGTTATATAAATAATCATAAAACAAACAAAACAATGTATTTCCTACAATTGCTCTATCTTCTGACTTGCCCAGCATTCTAAATAAACAAGTGAGACATGCCATTAAATCTATAATGAAGGAAAAAGCTCCAGGTAATGATGGAATTTATAATTCATAACCGATATCTTAAAAAAAAAGGTGAAAAAATAGAGAAATTGATGTCAAAGTTATATATGCATTACTAATATTAAAACATGCAAAACTCTCTATATGTATTGCCACTCAGTACAAGCCAGAGTAATCAATGAATGCCAGAAGGCTTGTACATAAAATCCCCATTTAGTGACTACTCATCCAATATCCCCAGACTAGTTTTTGGTTTGTGGCCTTTGTCAGTGAAGAGCCTTGGATCTGAGAGCACTGTACCTAGATCTTAGGATCTAATACAACTCTCCAGCAGCCACCTTTTATTTCTACTTAATTATAAAACTATGTGTCTTAAATTGAAAACACCAAATATTTTCAACTCAAGCTCATTAGCTTATATAGTCAGATAGGTCTGAACTCAGTTCAGTACCTATACATTTTGGTGACTTTGGTTTTTTAATAACCATAGCCACCACTATTCTATTATGCAGGATTGGTATTAAGCCAATAAACATCACATGATCACCATTTCTTATGCTTGCTCATAACTGTTATTAAAACAGGCAAAACTCTCTATACGTATTGCCACTCAGTGCGAGCCAGAGTAATCAATGGATGCCAGAAGGCTTGTGCATAAAATCTCCATATCACCAAAACGTTTTACATAAGTTATATAAGTAGTTTGTAGATTAAATAGGAAACTAAGGGATTAAAAATAAATGGAGATTATTTAAACCTTTTATATTTTGCAGATGACATAACTCCTTTTGCAAATAAAGTTTCATAGCTTCAGGAAATGCTGCAAGAGTTATCAGACAAAAGTAAAAATGTAATATTAAAGACTAAACTAATATACAATGAATTTTCTTAAAAGAGAAAAATAAAGAATGATAATGATGAATTAGAAGAAACTCTCAAGTGAATGTTGATAAAATTATTAATACATCATGAAAACATAATGAATGAAATTAATCACAGAACTAACTAAACATGAATGGAGAGCTTTTGGTAGAAATAACTTCATATTAAAACAAAATATGCCTATATGTTTAAAAAGGAAGGCTGAATAAATCTGTTTTAATAATTCTTATTTATAAATATGAGACTTGAACACTTAACAGAAGAGCAATACATACACTTCAGACCATTCAATAAACTATGGAGAGATATATGTTAAGAATAGCAAGAAATGATTGAAAATGAAATACATAGATGAGAAAACAAAACATGTATTATTGATATCATTGAAAAAGTTAGGAGATTGAATTGGACCCAGGTTGGACATATTACTAAAAGAGATATTAATAGTTGGACAGTTGAAATCTTAAGTGGGATTTCAAAAGATTGTAAAAGACCTAGAAAGAGCATATGTGAGATGGGTGACTGAAATAAGAAAGTTTTCTGAAGTTACATGGACAAGAGAGATTAGAAATCAGAAAAAATGGTTTAATCTTGAAGAGAGCTTCATCTTGCAGTGGAATGATATTGGTTGAAATTGATGATGATGACTTTTACATTATGAATAGGTGCATTTTAGCACTTAGATCTTTATTTAACTGAGACAGAAGACAAAATGTATAACAGCCAAATTTTGAAGGATAAATTATTATGACAATACAAGGTTAAAAGAAACAGTTTCAGATCCTTTTTTTTATCAGCATTGTCAAACTCCAATATAAACACAATTTTTTTTATTAATAAATATAACCATATACAGTATTCTAAAGTTGAGAAATAACTATTAGAATATTTTAAAATTTATTTACAATTTTTTTAATAATGTGATCACATATGGTAATCAGAGAAGAAAAAATGCCTGCATGAATATCATAAAATTTGTGAATTTTAATGTTTTTTTCATTTGTTTATTTATACTTTTGTTTGCTTGTTTAAATTTTTTTGAGGAGAATATATTTGAAGTTATGTACTTAGTTACAGTGTAATTCATGGCTACACTATATTAAGTACTTATATTGATAATATATAATTGAGGATAAAATGCAATAGAGAACCATAATTAGAAAAGTCGTTAAAATTTTCCAGAAAGAAAGATTCACTGTAAAAGAATTTAAAAGATAATATCACAACATAAAATTAATGAAATATTGGACTAACATGTTTTATGTGAAAATATATTTATGTTAGGCAAGTGTATTTGTATAGAAATTACAAGACTTATCTATAGTGTATTATAGTTTCATTTTTGTATAGTTTTTTTAAGTTGGAATGACTTACTTATTTATGAGTTGCTGCCAATAAAAATATGTAAAATAATTAATATCTTCTTTGTATAATTATATGTTTTAATGGTAAAGTTTGTAAAAGAAATCAAAATTGATTATAATTTTTAGCTCTCTAGAATATAAATATAAATGGGCTAGTTACCTAGTAAAAGCATTATATTTAATAATTATGGTTATTTCATTTTTTACTTTTTAAGCAACTAAAATCTATTTAAAATAAATAATATGTTTCTAACAAAAATAAAGAATAGAATTACATTTTATTAATATTTGATAACTAGTATAATTTGATATTGAATACAATTTAGTAGCTTTATTTTAAAAAGTAAAAAATGAAATAATCATAATTATTAAATATAAACGTTTTACAAATTAACTTGCCCATATATATTCATATTCTGGAGAGCTAAAAATTATAATCAATTTTGATTTCTTTTACAATCCGCATCAATAAACATATAATTATGCAAAACAGATATTAATTATTATATGCACTCATATCAGCTGCAACTAATAAATGAATATGTCATTCCAACTGTTTAAAAAACTATAGAAAGATGAAAATATAATACATTACAGAGAAGTCATGTAATTCCTGAATAAATTCATCTATATAGCACAAATATATCCTCACATAGAACATGCTGGTTCAATATTATTTAATTTTATGTTATGTTTTTTAAATTCTTTTACAGTGAATCTTTTTTTCTGAAAAATTTCAGTGGCTTCTCTAATTGTAGTTCTCTATTGTGTTTTATCTTCAATCATATATTTTCAATAAGAGTACTCAATATTCTACAGCTATGAATTACATTGTATCTAACTAAATAATTTCAAATGTATGCTATTCAAAAAAAATGTAAGCAAGCAAACAAAAATGTAAACAAGCAAATAAAAAAAATCCATTAAAATTCACCAATTTCATGATATTCAAGCAGACATTTTTCTTTCTTTAAGTGTGATATGCAATCACATTTAAAAAAGGTAAAAATTTCTAAATAAATTTTATAATATGCCAATAATCATTTCCCACCTCAGAGTTCTACACATGATTATGTCAATTAATAAATTTTTTTAGGTTTATGCTGAAAGCACATATATTCTATTTTTCTTTTATTATTCTTTCCAAATTTGACATGTAGTATTTTGCTTAATAAAATATTTTCTGAGTATAGTGCTATAAGTTTTACAAAATTTTAGTTAATACTAAGATCAAAGCAATTAAAAAGATTAATTTCTTGACAATAAGATCAGTATTATTGTTTATATAAAAGAAAGAGTTATTGAAAAAAGAAATATTATCAAGAACATATTTAATAGTGACAAAAGTCAGATGTCTTGCTATTTACTTTATTTTAAAAATAAAAATATTTAACAGATTTTGCTTTTATTATTTCAATAAGTGCATGAGTGAACATATACTTAATAATATATACATATATGTACTCCATCAATTTATTATTAATAATTAAATTATTTTTTTTACTTTTTTATTTATACTATAATTTTAATTTATATATGAATATTGTATATTTAAACAACCTTCTGTGTGATACATATGTGCATGTTGAAAAGTACACTATACACAGGCAATTTAATAAACAATACATATTCTATTCTAATCACTGTTTATTAAGAAGACATTATATGCTATATAGTGATGTGAGAGAGGCTTGAAACAAAATGTACTATAGTTTGTGATTCCACTGTATTATATTTTTAGAATGTTTTGAGGAAATATTTAATGTAAACAAAGTTGCCTTTCCCATGAAAACCATATTTAAATTAATCACAAAATACTTTTTCATTCATTAATTTAACAAACTACAATTCAATATAAATACGATTTTATAGTAGTAGATGTACAGAATCACATAGAGAAAGATAAATATATATATATATATATATATATATATATATATATATATATATATATATATATATATATATATATATATATATATATATATATATATATATATATATATATATATATTCGGATTTTTGAAATTATCATTTTAGAATAACATATGTCTTGATTTTCTGATTTTAGATGCCATAAATTTAGAATTTGAGCATTCTTAAATGAAATAAGCTAAGTTATTAGTTAGTAAAGATTGAAAAGTGCTTTCTAGAGAAAAAAATGTTTTTTAATTTCTGATATGGTAATACAGTACTTGAATCAATTCTCAGAGTAATAATTTTTCATTCAAAGTTTTTACAAATATTTGACAAATCAACTTGTTGTGATTCAAGAGAAATATAGTTTTCTACAGCAATTATATCATTTTTGCAATATAAAGCTCAGTCTCTACATTGCTTTTATGTTTCCCACAATTTTTTTCACAATGTGTAAAATGATCAATTAATATTAATCCAAATTGAAAGCCTTTTTAAAATTTTTATATTACTTGTAATTATTTTTACAGTTTTTTTAGATTCAACAGATTCTATAACTTTCAGAAACATTTTGTTTATTTCTTAATTCTCATTTGGTTTAATTACTACACATAAATTGCTTCATGTTTTGTAACTCTTGTATTAATTATTGGAACATCTGAAAGAATGACATTTCTTCATTTGTTTTTTTTACTTCTTGAAATTTTTCTTCTATTTTCTATTTCTTTTGTAAATTTTATATAAGTTTTGATTTTCCATACACTGTAATATCTATGAAATATAATTGTTGATCTCTTATGGGATTTATGTAGTTTGTTCTTTAAATATTGTATAGGTTTTCTGTAACTTACGTTTTTATATATTATGAGTTATGGAGCTTGATTTTTTATTCTTCCTTTAGATCATGTGATTTATTACATTCACTTAATTTGATCTGCCATAAAATTTTGAGTTGTTACTTTCTTCCATGCATCCTGTTTCACTATATTTTAAATAAATTCAGTCTTTTCTGTCCTATCTTTTCTTGATGTAATCTTTCTGCCGTATCCCCTTCTAACTTTTTTACAGACACTCTCACACACACATATTTCCATTCTCTGTTTTTAGTCTCTTGATCATCCAATTCTGTTAATATACATTTATGATAGTTTGCTTAACAATGGTTATTTATTTATTTATTTTGGTTATCAATGTTAAAGTACAAAAGTTTTCAGCCAACTCTTTCTAAGTGATTTATTAGTAATACATTGATTGTACCTCTATATACCAAGTAAAAAATGGGTTGCACATTGAATAGTCAGTATGCACTATATGGAAAAATGATATGATCATCATTAATAATATGTGGCTATGTTATTTTGTATAAGAAAAGATAAATTATGCTGACATTTTTCTGCTCAAGCATAATAACAAAAATATAATTCATCCAGCAATAAAATGGTCAGTAACTGGATCATTTCTAAAATAATCCATAATCAATAATTTAAATAATTTGATTTCTCAAAATAAGATTCAATAAAGTGATATGGATAAAATGGTTATATTTACCTAAAAAAAAAATCACTTTTATTTATTTCTCTGGACTAACAGAAAAATAATATTACTAGTATAATTTATTAGTTTTGAAGGTAAGAATGCTTCTATATCTCCTCTGCCATCTCCAGTAACTATTTTTATTACTATGTATTAAAGTAGTTATAGTGTAAAACAATTTGGTAGCACTATGAACTTTTTTTCTGTACATCAAATGATATATAATGACATGTATAAATATAATGTAGCGATGAAACTATGTTAAGAATAGAATAAAATGGATATAACTATTGCCTTTCAATTGAAAAATAAACTTTAATGAAATAACAAATTATGAAAAAAAAAGTTTGAAGATAAAACTAATCACATTTTATATAGATACAAATATCTAAATCATCATTATATGAGATATATAGATACAAATACATAAAATACCCTAGTATCTTATCTCTCTGTATATATTGTTAGCTGGTTTAACTACTTTCTTTATCCCCTCTTCTTTTAAAGTATAATATATATTGTATACAATTATTTGTTAACTATCTACATTAATTTTATGGAATAAATTCTTAAAATAAAAATTTAAAATATGCAGTTATATATATAAAAAAAAAAATTATAGAAAAGTATTATGAATTTAAAAAAAAAAAAAAAAATGAAAAATTTAAAAAATTAATCCTAACTGCTGAAATATTTTAGCTAACTATAATTATTAAAGTTTAAATTTGAAAATATAATTTAAAAACTATTATAAATAACTTCACTGTTTCAATATCATTCTTTGGCATTTTCTTATCTTATTCATTTCATTGTCAAACATTGTAAATTTTCACATGGTAGTGAGCTGGAATTCAATTGTTATAAGGTTAGCTAATACATATAGCAGTACAAAGATTTAAAAAAAATTATATAAAATAAAAATAGAAACTTAAAATAAAGTATTAAATATACTACTAATAGGTAATATTCAAATTTGGGAAAAAATATTAAAAATTATATTTAAAAGAGTTTAAATTTAAGATAAACTATTGAATTATACAAACTATGTTAAGCCTGTTCCTCTCATCAGAGATTAAAAGAAATGACTCAGTTAAATATACTAGTATTAAAAAATATACATTTTAAATAATTAGACTACAAATAAGTTAATAAAAAAGATTAAGCCTGTTTGAGATATAACATTCAAAAATAAGAGAAAAAATCCAAGCAGTTTAATAATTAAAATATTTTGAAAATTCAATCAATTAAATAATGATGATGTTTTAAAAATTCATGTAATTAAAATAAAATGAGATCATAAAGATGTTGAAAATAAGAGATTATCAAAGATGTTATAAACAAAATGTCAAAATATATATATATACAGTCAGTTTTTTTTGAAATTAATCAGTTTGGATTCTTGCTTTATTCCAACTGTATTGAACCATCATTAAAATTACTGAATAGAAAAGAGAAAAACTGCTGACTGTCTGAAACCTAACCTGGACCCCTTGTGAATCTGATCAAGCTATTTAAAATAAATCTCTATTCAAAATGAAGAAAAAATGCTTAGTTTTAAAAATAGGAGATTGATAAAGGATATTATAGTGATTTATAATAAAAAAAATCATCATTATAAATGGAATCAATTATTGCATGCCATTGTGAGAGAAATATTAACTTGCAAAAAATCCTGACAACAAAAAGAATATTTCAACTACAAAATTTTTGCTATATAACTTAAAAAACAACAAGTGTTTATTGATTAGACTGTTATCCTAACATATTAACTGTTTTAAGTTTTATTTTATGATCTCTTAGCATATATTTAAATCTAATAGACTATATTTTCATATGTATAACATAACATATTATTTAATCGATTAATTAAAGAAAGAAGTGAATGTTTTATTTAAAAAAGGTTAGCATTTGTATTTAGTATTTATAAATACTTGAACTACACAGCTAAAATTTAAAAATTAACTTCATCTTCTTATATATTATATATATATATTGTAATGGGCACATACGTACGTTACATTGTTTTTTATTATTAATCATGATAGAAAAATAAAAAGTTCACATTTAAAAATTTTCTTTAAGAATTAAAAATTGAAATTAAATATCATCTTAAACTCGTATATATAAATCGCACAGATAAAAAAAAAATTATTAAAATAAAACTTTATTAAAAATAGAAAGATATTTTAAAAAAAACAAACAAAAACTTAAAAAGATTTAGAGATAAAAATATATCTTTAAATTTGGAAAACACATTAAGTAATCAGAAAATGGAAATGATTGTTTTAATTAGTTAAAGATAAACAAGCCCTTGGGCATTTAAATGTAAAACCATTGGTCAGATAGGAAAACAATAGGAACTTTTAGCAAATGAAAGAAATCCATCGGGAAATCAGACCTCAACGAAAGGGTCTTCATCATCGATGATGCAATGTAAATTCAATTCTTCAAATTAATATAAAAGGACAAGTTTGGAAATTATTAATTATGATAGATTATTTATGATGTGACAGATATGTGTTAGTGCGGAAGTGAAGGAGAAGGGATGGAAAAGACGCACTCTTCAATCCCTTCAGTTTTGCCAAAGAAAGAAAGAGAAATGAACTATCGTTTTCTACATTGAGGACCAACTAAACTAAAAAACCTCTGAATGAATAAATAAAACAATGGCTAAATGGATACCAATCTTTTTAGGATGGCATGGGAATTCACGTTCAAACGGCAAGGAACATATAAAGATGAACTGTTTAAAAAAACTGTAAGAACTTTATAATTTATGAACATTAAATTAAAAACTTTCCATATATAAAAAAATACAAATAGAATCCTATCTGACCAATGTAAATTAATATTAATAATGTTATTTGATATTTTTTTTTATTTAAAATCATTTCCATTTATTTATTTTTTGTTCTTTAAGTTTTATTATGATTTCTGTTTTCCGTTAAGTAAATTATATAAATGTTAAACTTAAGTCGGGCGTGAATGGCTGTATAGATTTGTAAAGTTATATTAGGGGAGGGTAATCTTAGGTTATTTGTGTCGTAGTTGAATTGGGTCAATGGATGGGATATATTGGTGTGATTAGTAGATGTAATATCAGATTCGCTATGGGCAGAATCGTTTCATACGCCGCACTCACCCGTTTGCCTATGGAAGGAATTATAAGACGGAGAACGCAGTTCCTTTCTATGGAGTTTTTTTTTATTGCTCTTCTTGTCAGATAGATGTCATATTCCTATTTGACGAGAGGCAATTTCTTCTCTTAACTTTTTGGTGCTGCCGTATTTCGTATTACATTGAATGCATCGATATATCAGATAAATTGACACCAGTTTTGGCTGCGAACCTTTAGCCTAAGGTTAAATAGGGATAGAATGTTTTATTTTCAAATGCAAATCTATGTAGTCTATTCATACTCGACACTAAATAAAAATGCATTAAATTTAAGTTGTTTATAGACGCTTGCATGGATTGGTTATCGGTTAAGTATGTTTTGGGTTTTCATATTTGATCAAAATATATAGACATTCGATAAATAATGATACCTTACGGTGAGTATCTATAATGTATTTATTCGGATGTCTTTTAAGTTATTGGTGACAATGCAAGTATCTTATGGTGAATACTATTGGGTTACTTATAAATTTCCCTCTGCAATTGAAGGTATCAATGATTTTATATTTTGATCGTTTATGTTTATTTTGAAATGTTTTTAACCGTTGTAATCTATGTAACCGATCTATACTCAACATTTTAAAACAAACTTTTATAAACTCCTCTGTGCGAACTTATAAAAAATTAAAATGTAAAGTTGTAAAAATTAAAATGTAAATTAAAATCAAAGTTAAAAATGTAAGTTAAATTTTAAAAGGTAAACTGATGCTAAAATAATTTTAAATCTTATATATGTGTGTTAATAAATGTTTGTATGTTAATTACTGGCAGTGGCTTATTTTATTCTTTTTTATATACTCTTAGATTATATTATTTAATCTCTGCTATTCCACTGAGCTAGTGACATGGGCTAATGACCGGAACCAAAATATAAAAAAAAAAAAAAATTTTTTTTTTTGACTTACGTATCTGCCTACTTTATAAATTTTTCTAGGTTCAAATGCCTAGATGGCGCCCTGTAGTGCAGATCACGTTAAAAGTTATTCTCCGGATCGTTACAACTGGCCACCCAACTTGGGCCGATCTATTAATAAAAACCACGTATACCCTGAGTAAATTTCTTTTTTCAAAATGAAATATTTTTATCTGTTACATAAAGTCGTATACTTTAAATTTTATAAAAGCACTGCCAGAAAGAAATAGCACATATATTAAACACGAGAAAGTATTAATAATATTAAATTGTATTTTGTTAAAAAGAAAGTCAAAAGGTTGCAATTGATATGTTTTTTTTTGTTAATATAAATTATGCTTTAACGTGTATAGGCGCGCACAGCCACGTAAGTTTATGATCGAAATGTGGTGCCTTACGATGAGTACCTTTGGGAATTACTTCAGTGTAACCCTATGTATGCATTTCAATCAGTCATAAATAAAATGGTGGTATTTATAATTGTGCTGCAAATATACACGTATAAATCCATTATCTTTCAAAATATATTTACTTCAATGCAACCTTCCTAAATAATTTAAATAATTTGCTTGTCATGCCATGAGTAAAAATAAAATGTATAAAATAAAATAGAATTCTTGGGGGGAGGAGGTGTAAATGTAAATGGTCCTTGAAAAACGATAGCCAACATTTTTTTTTCTTGTATACTGCATAGTCTTTTGTAAAATTACTAACCGGATGTTTTTGTAAATGTCTTCGAAAATCGTGTACCGTAATTACTAACCCTAAGTAAAATATTTTTTTTTTTTAAGCAAGTTTACTGATATGTAACGGGCACATATGTACGTTACATTGTTTTTTATTATTAATCATGAAAGAAAAATAAAAAGTTCGCATTTAAAAATTTTCTTTAAGAATTAAAAATTGAAATTAAATATCATCTTAAACTCGTATATATAAATCGCACAGATAAAAAAAAAAATTATTAAAATAAAACTTTATTAAAAATAGAAAGATATTTTAAAAAAAACAACAAAAACTTAAAAAGATTTAGAGATAAAAATATATCTTTAAATTTGGAAAACACATTAAGTAATCAGAAAATGGAAATGATTGTTTTAATTAGTTAAAGATAAACAAGCCCTTGGGCATTTAAATGTAAAAACATCGGTCAGATAGGAAAACAATAGGAACTTTTAGCAAATGAAAAAAATCCATCAGGAAATTGGACCTCAACGAAAGGGTCTTCATCATCGATGATGCAATGTAAATTCAATCCTTCAAATTAATATAAAAGGACAAGTTTGGAAATTATTAATTATGATAGATTATTTACGATGTGACAGATATGTGTTAGAGCGGAAGTGAAAGAGAAGGGATGGAAAAGATGCACTCTTCAATCCCTTCAGTTTTGCCAAAGAAAGAAAGAGAAATGAACTATCGTTTTCTACATTGAGGACCAACTAAACTAAAAAACCTCCGAATGAATAAATAAAACAACGGCTAAATGGATACCAATCTTTTTAGGATGGCATGGGAATTCACGTTCAAATGGCAAGGAACATATAAAGATGAACTGTTTAAAAAAACCGTAAGAACTTTATAATTTATGAACATTAAATTAAAAACTTTCCATATATAAAAAAATACAAATAGAATCCTATCTGACCAACGTAAATTAATATTAATAATGTTATTTGATATTTTTTTATTATTTAAAATCATTTCCATTTATTTATTTTTTGTTCTTTAAGTTTTATTATGATTTCTGTTTTCCGTTAAGTAAATTATATAAATGTTAAACTTAAGTCGGGCGTGAATGGCTGTATAGATTTGTAAAGTTATATTAGGGGAGGGTAATCTTAGGTTATTTGTGTCGTAGTTGAATTGGGTCAATGGATGGGATATATTGGTGTGATTAGTAGATGTAATATCAGATTCGCTACGGGCAGAATCGTTTCATACGCCGCACTCACCCGTTTGCCTATGGAAGGAATTATAAGACAGAGAATGCAGTTCCTTTCTATGGAGTTTTTTTTTATTGCTCTTCTTGTCAGATAGATGTCATATTCCTATTTGACGAGAGGCAATTTCTTCTCTTAACTTTTTGGTGCTGCCGTATTTCATATTACATTGAATGCATCGATATATCAGATAAATTGACGCCAGTTTTGGCTGCGAACCTTTAGCCTAAGGTTAAATAGGGATAGAATGTTTTATTTTCAAATGCAAATCTATGTAGTCTATTCATACTTGACACTAAATAAAAATGCATTAAATTTAAGTTGTTTATAGACGCTTGCATGGATTGGTTATCGGTTAAGTATGTTTTGGGTTTTCATATTTGATCAAAATATATAGACATTCGATAAATAATGATACCTTACAGTGAGTATCTATAATGTATTTATTCGGATGTCTTTTAAGTTATTGGTGACAATGCAAGTATCTTATGGTGAATACTATTGGGTTACTTATAAATTTCCCTCTGCAATTGTCGGTATCAATGATTTTATATTTTGATCGTTTATGTTTATTTTGAAATGTTTTTAACCATTGTAATCTATGTAACCGATCTATACTCAACATTTTAAAACAAACTTTTATAAACTCCTCTATGCGAACTTATAAAAAATTAAAATGTAAAGTTGTAAAAATTAAAATGTAAATTAAAATCAAAGTTAAAAATGTAAGTTAAATTTTAAAAGGTAAACTGATGCTAAAATAATTTTAAATCTTATATATGTGCATTAATAAATGTTTGTATGTTAATTACTGGCAGTGGCTTATTTTATTCTTTTTTATATACTCTTAGATTATATTATTTAATCTCTGCTCTTCCACTGAGCTAGTGACATGGGCTAACGACCGGAACCAAAATATAAAAAAAAAAAAAAATTTTTTTTTTGACTTACGTATCTGCCTACTTTATAAATTTTTCTAGGTTCAAATGCCTAGATGGCGCCCTGTAGTGCAGATCACGTTAAGATCATAATCTCTGGATCGTTACAATATATATATATGTTGATACAAAGATTTTCACTGTTGCACACATAAAATACATATTTTGCTGGTTCATCCATGTTAACACATTTTAAATATTAATGTACTGACATTTTGACTTGAATATATATATATATTGATAAAAAATCAAGACAGGTGTCATATGACCTAATTTTAATAAAGCTCATATTTACAAACATTATATATAGAGTTCGCAAACACACACTCTTAACAAGCTTTAAGAATACCTTCAACCTCAGACCGCGGTTTCTGCATCTAGCATCATCAGTGAGGTGTGAGGGATTAAAAATACTAGAACTAGTCTAGCATTTTATCAATGCCTAACTATTGAGAAGAAAATCTGAAATTTTCAGACATTTAAATGTCCAAAAATCCAGCTATCTAACTCAAATAGCCATATGGGACTGAACTAAATTCAGATACACCATATATTAATAGCTCTAGCAATATAAAATCACAAAAGCCTTAATAGCAAAAACTAAAATTAAATTGATAAAAAATCAAGTCAGATGTCATATGACCTACTTTTAATAAAGCTCGTATTTACAAACATTACATATAGAGTACGTAAAAACAAACTGTTTCTGCATCTAACGTCGTCAGTGAGGTGTTAAGGATTAAAAATACTAGAACTAGTCTAGCACTTTGTTTAATGCTTAACTATTGAGAAGAAAATCTGAAACTTTCAGACATTCAAATGTCCAAAAATCCAGCTATCTAACTCAAATAGTTCTAGTATTTTTAATCCCTAACACCTCACTGACAATGCTAGATGCAGAAACCATGGTCTGGGGTTGAGGGTATTCTTAAAGCTTGTTAAGAGTTTGTTTTTGTGAACTCTATATATAATGTTTGTAAATACGAGCTTTATTAAAATTAGGTCATATGACATCTGACTTGATTTTTTATCAATTTAATTTTAGTTTTAGCTATTAAGGTGTTGGCGATTTTATATTGCTAGAGCTATTAATATATGGTGTATCTGAACTTAGTTCAGTCCCAAATGGCTATTTGAGTTAGATAGCTGGAGTTTTGGACATTTGAATGTCTGAAAGTTTCAGATTTTCTTCTCAATAGTTAGGCATTAAATAAAATGGTAGACTAGTTATAGTATTTTTAATCTCTAACACCTCACTGACAATGCTAGATGCAGAAACTGCAGTCTGGAGTTGAGGGTATTCTTAAAGGTTGTTAAGAGTTTGTTTTTGCAAACTCTATATATAACACACACACACACATATATATATATATACTTAGCTAAAATTTTATCACTTTAAAAAAATATTTTATGTAGAAATTGTCAGCAAATAGGTAACGAGATAAAATAATCAGAATGTAAATATTCATTTTAAACAAAAAATGTGCAACATGTAAAATATTTAAAGTGTACAAGTATTCAAACAATAAATATTAAAATAATTATTAGAGTTTTAAACTAGAGATTTATTTTGAAATTTGATCAAGTTCATTTGTATGTACATTAGCCCTCATTTTGATTACCATGAATTAGATTTTATTTATGTGGAACTTATAATAGAAATGCAGTGGTTAGGTCACTTTTGAATGGTTAAAATATACTATATCCATATAGTGAATTTATTCATGATTTTATTTTGCAAATTTGAGATAGACTCAAGAAGAATCACCTCATATATTTGGGTTGAGTTATTATTAAATTGGAGATCAGATTCAAAAGAACCTTCTTTATAATTAAGTTGTTATTATTAAAGTGGGATTTGGACCTAAAGTGACAACTTTTTGGAATTATACTTGTAAAAAGATGTATTGATTATAAAAATTTCAAATTATATATGTGTGCAATTATGATATAAAGTTGATATGAATAAATGTACTGAATTTGTGTCATCCATGTATAGGGTTATATACAGTGTGCATTAAAGGTCAGAAATTTACATAAAGTGTGATTGATCATATAACCATGTTAGTATTATGATATGTAATTGAACGGTTAACGTTTTAAAATTAATCAAAATAAGACTTGAACACTCTGTAAATAACTACTATCATCTCCATTATGATCTAAAAGTTAAAAGATAGTAGAAAAATGGCTTATGAAAGCAATTATCATTAAATTATAATTAATTGTAAAGAAAATTGTCAGAAAATCTTATCATATAGTCTGTAACTTTAGCATATTTAGGTTTATCTGATAATTATGATACTTTATAAATAAACTATTGTTTATTATTCAAGATATCAACTATTGTTTATTATTTGTTTAAGTAGTCTGTTAACTTCTTTATATGTAATATTGTCTGGTCTGCATATTAATTCCATTTCCATTTCATTGGGAGTGGTTTATGTTCTGGGTGATTTAATCAGGTATTGCAAATAGTGTTTGCATACTGTTCATCATCATATTATATTATAGAAAATATTTTGAATTCTATTAAAATATGTACATAAAAAATATCTGTATATTTCCTGATGTTTAATGTCAGGTAGTACCTGAATCAATTAAATTAAAATAAATTTATATATATATATAAGCAGACCATTGTAATATATATATATCACTGTGTATGTTTTTTTTATGTGTCAAAGGATCGGCCGGGAAGCGGATCCCCAAATTCAGGACAACTGCTTGTAAGGCAGCTGCGCTGAACACTTGACCACCAACGCTTGCATCACTGTGTATGTTTAATTATCAGAAATACAGTTTTGATAGCATTTAATATATCTTCTTGTTTGGAAATCAGTTTTTTTTAAGTAAAAATTTTCTTACCAATTGTATTCTATATCTGTAGCTTTGCTGAACATTAACTTTTATGGTTTTTAATTTTCTTCATAGCATCATTTTTATGTTAATACTTTTGACAAATTTCATTTTATTTAGAGCTCTTTTATTGGTAGATGTATTTTAACTCTTTGACATATTTATTCTTGTAGGCCATACAGAATGTAAACTACAAGTCAATTTTAGATTCAGTATTCATTGTATTTGTTGATATTTTCCATGAGAATAGTAATTTTATAATATATATAGTGATAAATAAATTTTCCATAGCAACAATTGAAAAACTATAATGATAACTTGGGTTTTTAAATGTAATTTAACTTCACTAATGACTTGAAATCTGAATCTCCATTTGTAAGGGAATCAAACGCGCGACTAATTGGTGTTGTTTTTATCTCCTTATATACATATAATCTTACCATATGATAATTTGTGTTGGCTGAAATCGAAAAAAAATACATCCTTTTTTTTAATGTTGATTTTCTTTTACTAAATAATGATGTATCTTAATTTTTAATAAGATTTTGCTTAATGATCTCATTTAATCAATAAATTGAACACAAAAGAAATACAACTTTATTATAATTAGTTTCTTTTCCTGCCTTTGAGCAACATTTGTATTCATAAAACTGAACTTCCATATTAAAACTATTTTTACATAAATTAATTTTAAAAAGATTAAAAATAAGTTCTTTGCAAACAAAAATCATTTCATTATACCAATTTTCATCTGAATATTGATTTCAATAATATTTAATTTCTTACATAAAAATAAAATTTTATTTAATCACAAATTATTCTCAATGTCTTGTGTCTTCTGTTCTTTTATTCGTATCACAATAAATGCCAAATTTATTCAATTTTACTTTATAATATTTTAATCGCCTCGCACTCAGCTTAATTATTAAAACCAATTTAATTTAAATTTTCAAACTTCCAAATAATTTAGAACATCTGCATTAGCTGATTAAAATTACAAGACATTTTCTTTATTATATATGTATTACATATTTAAATACTATATATCTATCACAATTATAGTTTTACTTTATAATAGCACATTTCATCATTGGACTACTCTAAAAAATTAATAACAACTTACCTCAAAGTAATCACACCGTTGTTTGTATATAATAAATATGGTCAATTAACTTACATTTCACTTTCAAATTGACAGATGGCTTTCAAAATGTGTTTGTACTTTTTCATTATTATACAAAAAATATTATTGATTGAATATACTTACGCTTTAATTTTTTTATTATTGTATGATTTTGCTTCTTTAATTTCTATGTCCTTATCTCTTTACACTCAATTTTATAAGTTTACTCCTCTACAGCTTATCTAAGTATGAGAATAAAATGCTAACAATACAATATATAGATATTATATTTTTTTCATGGACTTTTAGTGTAATAATGGGAATTAAAAAATTATATCTATGTGAACATAAATATCTTTAACTTTTGATGTTGCCATAAAACTCACAATTATTAGTAATTGATGATTCTTATGAGACTAAACAGGTTTTCTCCATTAACTTATAATAATTCTTTTGTTAGGATTTATATCTACATTTTACTAAATCAGGAAAATATAATTTCAAAACTTTTGATGCAAAATTTATTTTATAGTTAAAGAAGTAGCATATCAGCAGTGTTGAAAGCATATCATATTACAAAAAATGTATTTTTGTTTATGGACAACATATTAACACTCATTGAACTAACATAGATTAAGTTGGAACACTTATTCTGTAGCCAATAATATATAGATAATCATTTACCAAACAATAACAATACTGGGTAGATAGTGATAGAAAAACTCTAAAGCTGTCCATAAACTAAAAGATTTTCAAGTAATGGATATAAATAAAAATATAGTTCTATTCTATAACTGTTTTACTCATTGAATTATTTTTTATTTCAGTGAATCATTGTTTAAAATGCGAAAAAAAGATTAATGTTGTAATTTTTAAAAACAATTGAAAATGTTAACCAGGGAATTTTTTTATGTGTTCTAAGATTTACCAATAGCAATCTTAAATGTTTTACATATCGTTCTAAAATTTTCATTATAAAAAATAATAATGTTAAAATTGGTCATTTTTAGATAGGAAAACAAATTTACTATTGCAGCAAAAATTAACCTAGAATAACAAATTACCATCTGAACGTAATATTTAAAAATGGATTGTTTTAATTTCAACAATTAACATTTATCTTTTTGGTAGTAATTTACACTCTATTATTTCTTTCTTTACATACAAATAAATAATTGAATGATATAAAAAGTAAAACTATGAATTGGTACATAAAGTGTTAGAAGAGAATAAAGGTTTTGAAATATAAAATAACATCTTGGTATTGGAAGAAAACCTATTAACAATAAGAAAAAAAATGAAATTATTACTAAAAAGATAGGAAACACCATTAATTCATCTTTTGAGATGTCAAATCATTTTAAATGAAGACAAGAGACATATAATTCTGCCTATGAAGAAAGCAAAAGTTCAGGCAATGAGTGAATTATTACTGATATCTAAATAGAAGCATATGAAAAAATTGGCAAACTATAAACCAAATATCTAAATGACAGACAAGAACCAGATGACTTGAAGAGTGCAGTAATAATATGAATATTTTTAAAAAGATAATAAAGTCGGTATTATAAATTACAGACTTGGGAGCTTTTATCAATACTAACAAAATCCTCTACAGTAAACTTTTGATCCAAACTGTCTAAAAAAATAAAATAGATTTAAAAATGGTTATGGCATAATGAATCACATTTAGTATTAAAAAATTTATAAAAAGGATCAGTGAATATGAGTTGCCATTTTATTTTGAATTTGTAGATTATGGCAAATCATTTGATTCTAGAAGCATTTCTACGATTACTAAAGTACTAGACTATCAATATATAGACTATAATATTGTCATATTTTGAAGAATATTTATCAAATTGCAACAATAGGGATTAGATTACGTGATGATAATTCCATATTTCTAAAACTTTTTACAATAATTTTTCATGAAATATTTTGTGTTTTAAAATGAGAATCTAAGAAATTAAAAGTAAATGAAGATTATTAAAGTCTCTGTACCTGATGTGTTTGTTTTTGTAAATAATGATTCAAAACTTCAGATACTGCAAGATACATCACATGAAAGGAAGAAAGTAGAACTAAAGGCGAGGGCTAAAATGTATAAACTAATGTTAATGGATGTTCTAAGAAAAAGAATATAAAGATTTATGATAATCTTGAATTAAAAGAAATAAATGATTGTAAATTCCTTGATAAAATTATTAATATAGATGGAGACAAAATGGATGCAATTATTCCTATAATTACAATTTTATGAAGTATTTTAGATAGAAATAACTTACTATTAAAAGAAAATATGCCTATTATTGGAAAGAGAGATTTTTTAATGGATATGTTTTATCAGTTTTTACTATGAATATGAGATTTGGATGCCAAACAGAAAAACAATACAGAGAATTTAGATCACTCAACAAAATATGGAAAGAAATTTGTTATAAGAAAAATGAATAAAAAATAAAATATGTAGTTAAGAGAACACATAAATAATACTGACATTGTTGAAGTAATTAAAAGACTTAATCAGAGATATGTTGGATATATTACTAGAAGAGATGATTATAGATGGACAATTAGATGAATTGATGAAATAAAACAATTTAATGGTATGATATGGTTAAGAGAGACTACTGATCAGGCAAACTGGATTAAACTTAAATAGGGCTTTTATTATTCAGTGGAGTGATAATGATTAAAAGTAGTAAATGGAAGACATGGAAAATATCACAAGTAATCATAATTGTTGCATAACTATTGCTAGAAAAATGAACATTACTTCTAATATTATATCATATGCTATTAAATCACTAAATATCACATGATCACCATTTTTTATTCTTGCTCATAACTGTTATTAAAACAGGCAAAACTTTCCATACACTAGTTACCTATTATCATATGTTATTGTTGTGCAATAGATCATTTGTCTTATAATATTTATATGCAATTGTATTTCCTTAAACTAGAGTTACAAACTTAATTTATTACAAGTTTAATTCTAAATGCAGTCACAGATTCAAAGGTTTGTGGTTAAATGAAGACACTTGAGTCATAAATACTATCAATTTTATTGAAATTGAACAATGTTCCTTCTATAGATTGTTCTAGTAAGAAAATGGATTCAAACAATTATATAAATATTTGCTTTCAAGCATAAATCAAAGTGTTTGTTATTTTTATACTTTGTTAAAATCTTTATTCTTGATATAAATGAACAAAATGATCAAGAATTCTAATCAAACCTGAGCTTGATGTCTATTTTTTAAAAATAAAATTGGATTCAGTACCCTGCGTTATATTTGTAAATCCATACTTATTTTTATGTCTAGAGAAAAAAAAAAACTATATGAAGCTCCAACATTCAATATAGAAAATTTATTATGGCTAATAAATTAGCTAAACTCTAGTCTACTATAAATGCAACATGTTCCTGTAGTTATTCATAAGCTTCTCTTAATCTGAAAGTTTTCATACTTTTCTAAATACTTATATTAGAATGAAAAGTCATGATAAACTTTTACTATGAAAAATCTTCAAAATATTAGAAAATTAATCTTACCCCCCCTCCCCCAATTTTATGTTGTAATGCTTTTTTTCAATTGCAAATACCAAGATACTAAAATTCTATGCTTTAATCACATGAATTTCAGCACATTGTTGGAATATATCACACGGATAGATTATAAGAAAAAATATTTTATTATAATTATTCCAACATTTTTGATCTACAAAGTTTTACATCGCAACTGTTAAAAGTTTTTAATTCTTTAAATCCATATCAGATGCAGTCTTTTTCTGATTCTGTTATAATAATCTGAGATGAGTTTAGGATTTTAATTGTCTCTAGCTAGTTATCTATTTAGCTACAATTCAAATAAATACGTCAAGCTTTGGTGGCCGAGTGATCAGCACAGCCGCCTTACAAGCAGTGTTTGCGGGTTCGCTTCCTGGCCGACGCTTTGACACATGAAAAAAAAAATACCATCACCTTCATAATATTTATTTCAGCAGTTACCCATAAAACAATAATGAAGGAAAAGGCTATAGTCACTTTATTTATCAATTAACAATGTGGAGAAATTAACGTTTCCTTTTTTTTTGTTTATCCTGTATCTAAATAAAGATTTATATAAATTACTGGACAATAATTAGATAATTAACTGGATTAACTAGGTTTGTAATCCCTTTCGAAAAAAATATTCTAAGTAAAGATGTAACCTAAAAAAATCCCAGTTTTATCTGAATCAGATTCTAATTCAATGTTGTTGTCGTAACAGACAGATGCTTTAACTATTTTACCATGAGAGATTCCATTATATTTAATTATAATGCTACAACATTAATTATTTTATTTTTAAAACTATTTTTAAATTTTAATAAGGTTTTTAGAATTTATATTACATGATAAAATAATCGAACATCTTTTATATATACACACACACATTATAATTAAATCCAATTATTACAGAACGTATTTTGAATATAATATATAGCCTTTTTATACGCAAAAACACTTTTATTAATAGTGTTATTGGATGCTTTTATGTTATTAATACTTTAAGAGTAATCATATTTAATTGCTATCACATTCTGTTACACAATAATTTTAAAGAAGTATTTTTTGTAAATTCTTAATACTAGTTATATTATCAGTAGCAAACAATTTCAAGCGCTAATTGCTGACAATATTTAATTGCTGCTATTAATTCGTTTTTAATCCAGCAATATTTGTTTCTAGAAAAATAATGTAATTGGAAAAAAAATAAGAACAATCTTTTAACTCTTATGCAGCCAACTTCTTTAGTACAAGTTAAATAATTTTTTTTTTTTTCACTTATTAACTAAATATTATAATTTTTCTTTAAATATAGTCATGATAAGCATTTTTTTCCAAAGTTTTTTAGAGAAAAAAAATTTCTGAAAAAAAATAAATTAAGTACAGTTATTAAAAAAACAACAAAAAAAAAAACGCGCTGAAATATTATTTATTGATTTATTAAAATGACAATAATACCATATGATTTTTTTCAAAAAGGGGGAGATATTATAATTAAGCAATTTATAAATATTGAATAATAAAGATGTATTATACAAGAATATAACTTTGTATTTTTTATTCCAGCTGTCGATGAGCGCCAATGATTGTTCATTCGCAAGGACTGCAGCCCTTTCAGTATAAAGTTTGTTGAATTATCGCAGTTCTTAAATTTTTATTTATTTATCTAAAAATATAATACAATAACATTCAATAGTACATTATACAATTTACTTTGTACTATTATACTTTGCAATAATCAATGTTTTTGCAGGCTAGAGTTAGTATTAATACTGGCCAGTATATTTATCACTGGAGTTGCATTACACTAAATGACACAGCCCATATAAAGATGGCTGTCCAATGGAAAAAAATGTAATAGGAATAGTGCATAATTTGTATGCAGTTTTGGCTAATAACATTGCAGCTTAAGATATACTACTCTGAAAAGTTTTAAAACTTTTTAGAAAACTTCAGTGACACAAAATTGACTCATTGCTCTAATCTGAGTTTTCTTACCCATGTTGACAGTTTTGATAATTTTCATTACACTGTTCTTGTGCAAGGCAGGGACTAGATTATATATAGATGCTTTTCAAAGAGTATTGTACACATACTCTATTGTAATCAGTGTTTTTAAGAAAACATGATCTATTATATGCTATATGCATTTGACATGAAGAGAACTTGGAACAAAACAGCATAGTTTATAGCTTTTCTTAAGGGTTGTAAGTGATCTACTTCTGCTATTATATCAATAACTTGTTAAGTGGGATTAAAGTGATGATGCTTTTTAGTGATCAGATTAAATGACATTTTTTTTATAAAGGCATATCTATTTGATTTTTGAAACTTTTGAAAAAAAAAAATTCTTTATATAATAAAATCCATCCACATAGCTTTTGGTAATTTTTTTCTTTATTTATTAATCTTTTTGACCATGTGACATTTTTTTAATAAATTAAATTGATAGTTTTCGGTTATGCATACTGTGGCCGCTAGGTGATGCTGCAGAACCACCAAGAAGCCTGCAAGTGATAGATTTCTATACAAAAATGGCTGAAATTGAGGGAAAATTAAAATTAAAATTTCCACAGCAAGACATCTGAAAAAATCACTGAAGTCTGTGAAATTAAAATGCCTAAGGCTAGACATCAAAAGTAAGTTAAAAAAAATCAAGTACAAAAAAAAAGTAAGTAAAAAAATCAAGTGAAATAATACATAAATTTTAAAAAAGTACACACAAACACAAAATCGATCCAAAAATAGCTGAAATTGATGGAAAATTATAACTAAAATACCTAAGGCAAGACATCCAATAAAATTGCTGAAGTCTAAAATTAAAATGCCTAAAGCTACATATCAAAATTAAGTAAAAAATCAAGTACAAAAAAAAAAGTAAGTAAAAAATCAAGTGAAATCATATGTAAATTTTAAAAAGTACACACACACAAAATTGGTAAAAAATATAAATAATCACCTCTAAGCAATAAATTGAAATGGCTCAAAAATAAATAAAATTCAAATTAAAAGATTGCTCAAAAATAAGTAAAATACAAAATGCAAAACTGTTATATTGATCAGCTGACTACTGAAATCAATCATCCAATAAAATTGATTTCTAATCACCAGCTTTAAGATCAACAGAAAGAAAGAAAAAAAAAAAATTCTAAAAATAGCAACTTATGTAATATTTATATTTGTAATATTCTTTTAATATAATTATTTAATAAACTGAATAGTATCAAATAAACTTTATAAAATAAATTATCTCTTATATCTATTTATTAAGTATTAAACATAAGTCAATTCTTTAATACCTTTTTAAACTAAAGTAATTAAAATAATAAATATTATTAGCAAATTAAATATTTGCAAAATAATACATGCAAGCAGCAGATGATCAGACCCACATATAATTAGAAATGCTCTCATTGGACAATGCTTTATTTTACTTGATTTATTTAATATATCTTAAGCTAACTAACTTCCTAAATTTAATGGATAATTATCAAGATTTATATTTGTTTGCAATAAAACTACATTTTAATAAATATTAGTACATTATTTATACCTTAAACAACATTATTATTAAAAATTGTACTTATAATAGATGATTAATAAGTACTTTAAATATTACTTAATGCATTACTAACATTATATAAATTAGTTTTAAGTATAATTGCTGTAATTTTAGTTTTAAACAGTTACAAAAAACATTACTGACTTGAAATTTAAATTTTTTTGCTATTCTGTGCATCTCACTATTTTAATTGAGGAACAAGGCATAATTGAAATGCGTGCAATATATATAAAAGCCATATTTTGCAGGTTCATCCATGTTAAAAATTTAAATATTGATAGACCGACATTTCAACTTGATCACACAAGTCATCCACTGGGTGATAAAAGGTATAAAGACAGTTGTAGAGGCACTACAATCACTGATTTGAAAAAAAATTGTTAAAGTTTCACCAATAGCAAAAATGTTAAATTAAGAATGTTTTAAAAAAATCTTTCCAAATAGGAGAAAGTTTGCATGTATCATCTCACTTATTGATACAATCTGGCCTTTTAAGTATCTCAATTGCTGCTCTAATTTTACACTGGTAGAGATTATCACATCTGGATATGATCCTGGTACTAGATGAACCCGCAAAATATGTCTCATATATGCAACCTGTGAAAATCTTCATATATTGTGCCGGTCAAAATCGTGTATTTATTCAACAAGACCAATAATCCAAGCAAAAGTACCTTGAATCCAACCATGCACAAGATACATATGTCAGGACAAGGATGAATCCTAACCTATTTGCCTAAACTATTGCCTCTCTGACTAATGGATAACGTTTGTGATGACACTAGCAGTGCTTGGTTTTATTCTGTCCCAGCTGGAGGTCATGGTTCACATAGAGACTCAAAATAATAAAGGGTTTATATGAAAAATCAATGATTTAATGGATTCTGATGATTGCAGAATGGTACAGATATGATTTGATCGATTACTAATGGTTTGAACCGTAATAATGATAATTCTTTCTGGCAACATTATAAAGAAGTGAATTTAAATCAAGGAAATATTTAAATAAATAGAGTAATTAACCTTAGAGATTGGGAGTGATGACAAACTAAGCTTATTTAAAATAACAATATTATAGGAATTTATTAAGGAATTTAGTACAAAATAAGTAGTCTTTGTTTATACAACTTGGTTATTTTCTTTAATTCGTTTTGATGCGGCTTTGACAAACAATGTAAAAGTTTGTTAATTGGTCGGCCAAAAACCAATCAGCAATAAAATATTATTACCCCTCTTCAAGATATTACAAATAAATCTGTTTTATATATATATTACAAGACATGAAAGATGGGCATTTAAAACACTATTACATTTAAAATCATTTGTATATAATGAGTGTGGGAAGCAAAATAGTTCTTAAATAAATAATTGACAATTATACAGTCAGATTTAATTAATTACGAAATTTGTTTGTGAAGGACGTGCCATCATGGCAGAGAGCATTTCAGGTTTGCTAAATAAAGATATAAAATGATGAAGAAGGCAATATGCTATTATAGATTACAACAAAAATAAATGAGGTCTGTTATGAAACTCTGGGTGGCTTTGCTAAAGGAAATTCCTGATATGTACAGGTAGATAAGAGAAATGTTGGCCCTCCAGCCAAAGCATGTCTCTGAATAATAATAAAATATTTTTGATGTGCTGGACTTCCCATACACATCTTAAATGGCAATGCCTGAAAATGGATCCCTTGGTATGAACTACATCTACTTTGAGGGAGTGTGAAAGATTGGACTGGTCATAGTTAAATTTCCGAAGGTCCTGATGAGTAAGTAGCAAAGCAAAATAATAAATGAATGGTTGTAGCTATAAAAACATTAATGCCTTAGACATATATATATATAGATAGTGTATCACTAACAAAATTAATAACTTAATTCCTGATTAAAATAATCGGCTCCCTAACATGATGGAAAGTCCCAGAGGCCTTAGGCAATTACTGAACGGATCATAAAACATAATATAAAAAAAAGGAAGTCAAGAATTAAAATTTAAAATATAAGTTGTTTTCCACACTTTACAAATATTTCATTTATCAATAAAGTTATTAAATAGTTTATGAAAGATTACAAAATAAGACTTTTAATTAACATAGATGGGGCATTGAATATCAAACTCACTTCTGATGAAGTTTGACAATATAAAGCATAATAAATTATACATCAAATTTTTTTACTATTTTTGACAAATAAAAATATATATGTATGAAACATATACTGACAAAATGCTATAATAGATTTTACTTAATTGATTCACTAAAATTCTTTATTCTTTCAGAAATAATTACAGGGCTATTTTAAATGGGAGGCAATAGTAAGATACTTTTAAAATAAATCATTCAAAATAAATTTATATATGATATACAAAACTAAACGAGCTTTCTATTAATTAATTTACGGGAAGTAAGTCTCCCATAATGATTTTGACTGGAAAAATAAGAGGGAGAGAATTTAAAGTTAATAGCTCATTGAATTTTGTACTTGGAAATTTCAGTAAATCAAATATTCTAAATAAACCAACAAAAATTAATTTAATTTGCCGCATCAAAATAATGTAAGATTTTATAAGAATTGATATTTTAAATTTAATAAAATTAAAAGAAGCATTTTCAACCAAGCCATATAAACATCACACAGATATATAAAATATAAATTAGTATTGATTTGGAAAACAAGTAAAATGGAATCAATGGCTTGCGGCAAATTGGACGTTACCTCAGAATCAATCAGTAGGCATTCCATGGCTTGAAACAGGCAGTTAATACAGTCAGATCATTTCAGGCTTCCTCGACACAGACAGTCTCTGGCTAGATGTTTAAAGCACTGGAAAGGCATGGATGGGCTGGTGGGACAGAGCTCCAGAAAGCAAGGGTTGATCTTTTTAGCCAGTTATTCTTTAATCATGATGTACTGAATCTAAACTAACTCTTCAGTTTCTTCCCATAAAACTCAATAATAATCCTTATCAAATTTTCCACTATTTATGTGTTCTGGTCTTATCTATAGGATTAAATCTACACTGACCTCCACCAATTGTAATTGCTCAAAGCAGTTCTGTGAGGTTGTTGCCTGCTTTGGAGGGAAAATCTATAACTCTGCATGAACATGCCCAAGGATTGATTTGCTAATTAAAAAAAAAACAACAACAAGCATATTAAGTTTATCAGTCATTGTACTAACAAAATCTATTTAATTAAGGTTTAGATTAACAAAAATGTAGATTTTATTCAGAAAAATTTTAGGAATTTGGTACAATGACTTTCAAACATATTTGACATAAACTTAAGCAGAAATTTACAAAATATTTCTTAAAAATATTACATTGTTTAAATAATTGATTCTCAAGTGTACATTGATTAAAAGATAAATATAAAATGTTACCCACTAATTAATTGAAGAAAATGAACTTTAATAAAGAATTTGAAATATTTGTAACATTTTATAGATATCTAGGATTCAATTCAATTTAATAAAATAAACACAATATACATTTTTACAAATATAAAATAAATAAACTAATATAAAAAGGTTAGTTTTAATTATAAAATAAGATTAATGAAATATAAAAGATTATAATATTGATTAAAATATACTACCACCTATTATGAGATGGGTGTCAGTTAATAAAGATTGGGTTCAAACCCAGACTAGTGCTGATGACATTGGCACTAGGTGAAGCAGGAATATGTACTATATTTCCAGCTTCAATATATATATATATATATATTGCATGATTTTTTAACATGCATAATACACATGTAGAAGTTAAGATTACAATTTAAACAAGATTTTAAAATAACAATGCAGTTATTGAGAATAAATTGGAAATACATCTGCATATAAATTTATTATTTGTTTATGAGTTCATTCATTCATATTTACTAAAAAACACTTATTTGTATGATATCTATATTATGTGTTATTAAAATAGGCAATGAATTGTCAGACCATTGATTGTTTGAAATCAGTGATGTATCAGAATAACCCACATTTATCCCATTTAAACACTTATCTTGAATGATAATCTTTTTCTTCAATAATTTTTAAAATTTTATTGAAAGTGTAGTAACAGCCTTATTATTGGTAGACACAGTCATTATTGATTTAATGTTTTTAAGTCTATATTATCTATGAAATTTATACATCCACCTCATAGTTGCAGTGAATGGTTTGTAATTATTATCCATTTTAATTTTGTTAACTTAACTCTTCATACAAAATTTAAGCATTCTGATGCAATACATGGTTATCTACAGAAACATTTTTCTGATTCATATCTTCTATCCATAAATTCAATTATTTTTCAATTTTTATCAAAAAACATATATTTTTAGCCATTTTAAAAACATGTGAATAAAAAAAAGTATTTTAAAAATTCTCTTAAATTTTATAGAGTTGCTAGATTTATGCTTAGAAAATATTTTATTAAATGAAATACTATATTATATCAATTTTTTTTGGATGATACCAATGGAAAAAACAAACATATGTGCTTTCAATTTATTTTAGTCATAAAGAAATTACAATTGTCAAGTGTTGATGGTCAAGGGGTCAGCACAACTGCCTTACAAGCAGTTGTCCCGGGTTAGCGGATTCACTTCTCGGCCGATGCTATGACATATGAAAAATAAAAAAAAGAAATTATAATTACTACATGAGTTCATATAAAGCATTAATATTGCCACATTTGAGAATGTTAGATTTACTGAGTGTTACACATTGTTTATTTACATCTCTTTGTATAACATGTATTTGAAATCGTATTTGTTGGCAAAACAGATATCGTGGCTATACTATATTTTCAAAAGCCCTTTATTATTAGATAGTTTAAAATTAATAATAATATTTGGAGTTTGCTGCTTTATTCTTTAACTTTCAACTCCATGGTTCTACAACATAAATAATTATATATATAACACATGCATACACATACACGCGCGCACACACACATATATTATACAAACAGTATTTAATTGTCTAGCCAATCTAATCATCTACAACAAGAGTTCTCAAATTTTTTTTGGCCACAGACCCTTTTACCAAGAACTTTTAAAACCGTCGATTCCTAGCTATTTACTTTACCTAGATTAATAAATTTGTACAATGCTCGATATTAAATATTTCATTAGATATCAAACTTTTCATTTTAATCACTTGTAATTAATGAATGAAAAAGGTAAAAGGACTATAAAATATGGCATTATCTTGAGAAATATTTAATATTGAAACCTGCACTAACGAAAATTAAAGCAAAAAAGTAGAAGCAGAGTTTTTTTTAATTTTTGACATTTTTTCGAAACAAAAAAAAAAAGCAAAAAATTTTTGTCATTTATGAAATAAATATGTAAATTCAAAATAAGTACAAATATTGAAATCAATTTATTAAACATAAAAATGAAGTGAAAAATTAAACTTATTAAGGCAGATTAAACATTAACAAAATTGCAACAATGAAAGATTTTAATTAGAATTATAAAAATAAAATCACATGATCACCGTTATTTATGCTTACTTACATCTTTTGGCAGCCATTGATTACTCTGGCCTGCACTGAGTGGTGCTACTGTATGGAGACTTTAGCCTCTGAATAAAAATAAGAATACAAAATAAATTAGTTTGGAAAACTAAATTTAATGAGATGGGTGCACCTGGTAAAATCTGTTAACAATTTAAATTAAGGAATTGCATTTTCAAATCTCCACATTCAGTGATATGCAATCAATGTCTGTTCTGAAACAGGCTTAAAACTACACTGAAGTCTATCTCTATTAGATATGATAATGGAAATGCTAGCAACTACTTTTGTACAACAGTCCATAGAGTCATGTACAGAAGTGCATGCAGCCAAAACTTTTGATAACCCTGTTTGAATTGTACCTTGAGATCCGCCTTTGTGCTGATGGTTATCAGCTAATCTTGCAAAATTATATTTGATTCTGAACTTGTAGCATATGGATTTATTATCCAGTCTGTTATTTCCAATGATAGAATATTATCAAACTTAGTTTTCAAATCTAAGTGAATAGCTTCCAAGTGGTTGATGTACAGCAAGATGTTTTTGTCTGGATTGTGCCTATCTTAAATAAGATGAGGAACTGGGAAAGCTCAGATCTCATAATATTTTGCTTAAAAAATTAATCTGGCAACAAAAGTCAATATAACTGATTTAGCTTTGATGAGATTCAAATTGTCTTCTTGCAGTTATAAATTAACATCATTAAATTTACCCAATAAGTTAGTTAAATAAGCAATATCTGTTTTACTCTTAAGTAAATTTTTTTTTTTCAAATTGGAATCCTCATCTTCCAAAAACTCTAAAATTGATTGAAAAAATGCAAAAAATCTTGCTAAACATACACCTTTTGAAAGTCAGTGAACTACAGTATGGAGAACCAATTGATAAAAAATTCCATCACTTTCTCTGCATAATCAAGCAAACAGTCTAGTGTTCAAATCATTACTTTGAATTTGGTTGACAACTGTTATAACAAACTGAAGCAATTGATGCAATTTGTCACTAAGGTTCTTGGTTACTAAATGTTGCCTATGGATAATGCAGTAAACTGCAAGCACTTCAGGTACATGTTGTTTCAGATAACTTATGAAACTGCAATAACGACCAACTGTAATTGGTACTCCATCTAGCACAGCAGATATTATATTTATCAATGAAATCACTTTTTTCCTGAAAAATAGCTCCATTAAATTAAAAATTGATTTGCTTCTGGTATCAGTTTCTAATATTCTAGCAAAAAGCAGCTCTTCATGCACTTCCTGATCTTGAATAAAGTGAACATATGCCAGCAACAAAGCTTTATTAATTGGTAATGTTGACTCATCCAACTGGAGGGATAAACATTTTTTTTTTGCAAATGATTACACAAACCATTTTTCATGTCATGATTCATTTCATCAATACATCTTTGAACTGTGTTATTGCTCAAAGGAATCCTTTTTACAACATATTGTGCAGGTTTGTGGAATGCAGTGTCCAATACCTTATCAATGGCTGATAGAATCACTTTTTCCCTATGGTGTGTGGCTCACCAGACTTGGCAGTAGGGTTATATTGTATGATGCCCATAATCCATCATCATTTTTCTTTCATGATGAAACAAACATTATCATAGTTTTCATCAGAATTTATTTTTAAGTGATTGAAAGGATGATAATTCTTTTTCTTTTTTTTTTGTCAGTGTGAATTCTGTTCAAGTGATCTGCTAGTTTTGATGGTTTTATAGTATTGTTGCTAAAGACGTTTTTGCATATGAGGCACATTGTTAAATGTTTGTTTGATAATGACAGGACAAATCCTAGATTGAAATGATCTAAGCTGTACTGTCTGTACTTTTTTTTGGTTCAGTCATATTATTATCATAAGAAATAAAAAGCTTTTATTAATAAACAATTTCGACAGCCTCTGGGAGCAAAAAAAAAAAACAATAAAATCTGTACTTACTTGAAACAGAAGATATTTGTTTAAACTCCAATAAATAAACTGTCCTCTGATTTTCTTTTTTATAGCACTGTTCCTCAATAAATAATTATATTCAAAGTTCAAATCACAAATAAGTACACCTCACATCAAATGAACCAATTTATAGTGTTTTATAAAAGCATGACTGTACAAGACTGATAGATTTTGCTAATATTGAATATCATCTCCTCTAACTTTAGCAAGTGCAGACATGGAATGGTTTTTCATGTCTGCACTTGCTTTTATATGTGCTACATGTATTTTCATGCATTTTAAAACGTGATTCTTTTAATGACACCTTTTACCTTTTCATTTGCAAGTTTAGTATGTAATGTATTTTTTATCAAAAAAGTTGTTTTTTAAAAATTAAATAAGCACCTATTAGAATAATAGATATTTTGAAGTAATAAACAAATAGCAGTAATAAGGGGGTCTATTTTTTGCTGTCATTGAGCTCCAAATTTTCTTATTGAACCTATTGATCCCTAGAAGGTTCAAATTGATAGTAGGGGTCAATATCAACTACTTTGGAAATTCTTGACCTATAACAAATACTTAACAATGTTAAAATTATACTGAAATAACTTGCCAATCAACATATCTAATTAATTTTTTTTACAGTTTTCAATACTGATCTTTAACTAAAATATAAAATAACTATTTCTTCTAAGTATTTTCTTTTTGATCTTTTAAAAGAGTAACAAGCTCTCCATACAGTAGCTCTGATCATTGAAAGCCATAGTAATCAATGATTGCTAGAAAGTTTGTGCATAAAATCCTTATCTAATGTCTGGGTAGTACTACTATATGGACAATTTGCTACTGTTTTAAGAGTTTCTATAAACATAGAAAGAGATGATATTTAAGAGAAGGATTAATGAAATAAGAAAGTTTTCTGGAGTAATGTGGAAAAGAGAGCCCTGAAGTGAAGAAAGTAGATTAAACTTGAAGAGATCATCACCATGCAGTGGATTGATAATTATGGATTTAAATGCTAAAAATTTTTTTATATTAAATTTTTTTTTTTTATAATTTCTATCATTGTGTAAAATTAGAAATGCCAGTAGCAGAAACTGGTCTGGGATTGGAGATATTCTTCAAAGCTTATTAAGAGCTTATTTGTGAGCTCTATATATAACATTTGTAATACAAGCTTGTTAAATTATGTCATGTGACATATGACTTGATTTCTTTGTAATATATATATATATATATTCTAATATTCTCACAGATAAATGATGAATTCATTTTCATGAGCTTCTGTGTAATAAAAATATAATAGTAAAATAACTTATGTTTCAGTACAATAACATTTAGTTTCCTCAGAGCTTCTTTCTCAATCATAAAAAAAAGGCCTAAGAGCATAAATGAAAACTGTGAATTAAAAAAATTTAACAATATTTGGAGAAATCTATTGGAAAATAAAATACTTTTTAAAACTTCAACTAATAGAATTTGAGAATGAGGAGAAAATAACAAAGGAATAAAATAACAACTGTAAATCTCATCACACCCATTCTTATGATTTGAGAAAGAAGAAGCTCTTAACAAAGTGCTTGTTATTGTACTGAAATGTCAGCTATTTATGTGTTATATTTTTATTATGCCATAGCTTCTGGAAATAATAATACCGTGGATTTATCTCTCTCTCTCTATATATATATATATATATATATATATGATCAATAGATGGCATTTTTACCAAAAACACGATCAAGCGTTTGTTTACATAAACGATCAAAGAGTCAGAATTAACTATCTCTTTCGTTTTAGCCCACTTTCAGATCAGCTGATTTCAAGCTATTTGCTATCATCAGTGAAAAACAGAGCCAGGAAACTAGATCTAAAAACTGACTCCAAGTGTTTATGCACAGAGTTTCTATCAGTTTGCAAGCATGAAATTTTTCAGACCGATAAAGTCTTCAAATTCAGCCAAACAAGCTAGATAGCTATATGGGTCTGATCTCAGTTCAGCTTCTCCACATAGTCAAAGCCTCTGCAGTCTATATCATTGCGGAAACCTTTAAAGGTAGATTTATAAAAAACAAAAACAAGTTTTAATCACGTTAACGTGATTAAAACTTGTTTTTGTTTTTCATATATATATATATATATATCACAATGATGGCATTACAAAACCATTATGTTGTCTTTCTGATATACTATTCTTTAAAATTAAATATATTCAATTTATAGACAACTAAATACTTAAAATATATAAATAATAAATTTATTAATATCTAATCGATTTTCGTTCAAAAAGTGGAATAATGGCATCAACTATGGTTGATTGGATTGAGCAGAAAATAATTGATAGGTATATCGAAAATGGAGAAATTATAAAGTATTTTAGATATGTGGATGATATTTTAGTTGTAGGAAATGGAAGAAGCATAATGAAAGCTTTTAATGAGCTTAATAAAAATATGTTTAATATTAAATTTACTATAGAAAATAATGAAGAAGGAATAAAATATTTAGATTTATTAATAAAAAAGGATGAAAATGGAATGATTAATATAAAGCACTACATAAAAAATAAAAATGTTAGAGGAATGATACATCCAGAATCTTATCAACCTTGGTGTCAAAAAATGGGGGTAATAATAGGGTTAAAAGAAAAAAATGATAGGCTTACATTAAATGATAAAGATGCAATGGAGCAAAAATTGAAAATCCAAGATGAATACATTGAATATGGATATAATAGTAAAGTTGTAAAAAATATTTTAATAAATAAAAATAGGTATAAAAAAGTTAGCAATAAAATTGAAAGAAAAAATAAGAAATGGATTTCTATTCCATATTCTAAGGATGTATATGAAATTCTAAATGATAGAAAAGAAAAAATAAATCTTAATATAGGTATTGGATGGAAAAATAGTAAATCTTTAAAAAAACTAGTAAGTAATTCTAAAATAAGGAATGATAAGAATGATAGGATAGGAATAATATATAAAATTATTTGTAAAATATGCAAGATGATATACATAGGTCAGTCAGCAAAAAGTAAAACAGAAAGAGGTAAAGAGCATGACAGAGCTATAAAAAGAAAAGATATTAAATCAGGTCCATTTTGCCATTTTTTAGAAACAGGACACATTATGAATTGTGAAGAAAGTATTGAAGTCATCAAATATTGTAAAAATTATAAAGAAAGAAAAGTATATGAAACATTGTATATACATGAAAATAAAGAGAAATGTATAAATTTAGTACAAGGGTCGGTTAAGTTAGGTGGAAAATGGTCATTAAATAAAAATTGGAAAATTTAAAAACATCTTTATTGTTAAGTTTGACCTGTATATGATATGTAAATCACGTGAAAATTTTTTTTCAATTGTTGTAATATCTTGATAAGGTTCATTTTTTGAACGAAAATCGATTAGATATTAATAAATTTATTATTTATATATTTTAAGTATTTAGTTGTCTATAAATTGAATATATTTAATTTTAAAGAATAATATATATATAATTGTGAACTAAATCTTATTATTTTGTTATTTTTATAATCTGCCAAAAATAAAAAATAAAAACTCAATACCCAGAATTAATATAGGAAAATACAATTCATTTAAAGTTGGGTATAGATTAGAAGTTTTTTATCATTTTTTCACATATGATTATTATATTCGTTTGTAAATGTCAACAGAATTGGGACCTTTTTAGATGTAATATGGTGTAGTCTACATTTTTCACATCTTAAGTTAAATCAACATCATATTTAAATAAGATTATAAAATAATGCTAAACTAGCTAATATGGTACAACTTTATATCAAAACCAGTTCCACCACTTTATTTTCTGATTACGTCATTTTAATAGATTCCAAAAATAAATAAATAACGATAATGAAGATTGCATCATATACTGATTATTTGCATAACGGTTAGTAATTTACTACATTCATTTGCTAAACAGAGTCAGATGATCTAATCATGTAATCTTGGATTCAAAATCTTAGAGAATTTGGATAATACATAAAAAATAAAAATGAGGTTTGGAGGTGTAAGTAGAAATTCAATGCTTCTTATGGTTGAAAGCCAATAATCTAATCTGGCAATTTGAATTTAGTACTGTCATGTAGTCTGTACTGATTGCTCATGTTTATAATAGAGGGGTCTGGTATAAAATAAATGCAAAAGCTCTAATAGTGTTTTATTTGGCATCATTGACGTTTTTACACATATATATAGTTTAAAATATTAAGTCGAACGAAGTATTATTATTATTATTATTATTATTATTATTATTATTATTATTATTATTATTATTATTATTATTATTATTATTATTATTATTATTATTATTATTATTATTATTATTATTATTATTATTATTAATAATAATAATAATAATAACAATAACAATATTATTATTATTATTATTATAAATCTAGTGTTACTTTTATACTATTAAATGTGTAAATTATTCTTAGTATTTTAAAATGCCTGAAAATGACAATGGAGAGGCTTATTTCATTCGATTTTAAAATTTCATAATTTTAATTCTACTTAACACAATCAGATTCGTCATTTAATTTTTGAAAAAAAAAAAAAGTATAATTTAGCAATCTAATTGATTTCAGCGGGAAATTATTCAAGTGTGAAAAGATTAATAATAAAAATTACGGATTCAAAATTAGCAATCGGCTTTATTTTGCTAAGTTAGTTTATTAGACCAAGAGAAAAGTATTAAATCAGTAACAAAAAAGTCTATTTCGAGAACATGTTTATCTTGTTAATAATTTCCCTCTAGCAGTCTAAGTCAGATTTAGATGGCTTGACTATACAAAAGCTGAAGGACTTTAACGGATAATACTTGATAGTAAAATTACATTTATTAGAATGCTGAACTGCTGGTTAGCTTGAGCAAACAATTTTTGTTGTTGAGAATAAAAGAAAAAAAAATATTTTTTATTTACTAGCTCAATAAATCGTTATGTATTTACTAGAAAAAAAAAATCTTAAAATTAAAAAAAAAAACAATAAACAACTTATTTACGAAATGGAGACTTTTTTTTTTTAAACTAAGATTATAAGAAAGAATAAAAACAATGAATTTATGAAGAATAGGTACAAACTAGAAGCCCTGTTTAATAATTTTAAATGTTGAAGTTTACAAAGCTACTTTATTCAGCTTTAAAAATATTATTTATTTATGAGAGGACATGAATTGCATCTTGGGAAAGTAGAAAAACACTATTATCATGAGTTACATCTTTTTATGGTAATGGTAAACTATTGCAGTAAATAAATAAATAAAATTTGCACTTATATTCGATTCCGTTGTGTTTGCCTTCAACTTATCTTCATATTCTACATCTTGCAAATTAGAAGCAGTAATAGCTCCTAAAAATTAAACCATGTTAGATCTTGATTTTTTTTTTGGTTTATTTATTATTTCAAATCATATATATGTTGGACTATTTCCATCATCTAATACTAAATATGAATGTTTTTAGGAAGTTTTTAAAACTTTATTTAAACTTTCTGAATACATTTAACTGTAAGTAATAGCACACAGAATATTATATAACACATTTCAAATAATATTCTTTTCTTTTCTTCTTCAGATGTTGCTAGCCTGATAGGAATCCAATCTGAATCTCTATATTCATGAACATTGAATTTGAAAGTAATGCTCTAATCAATAGAGCTATTTTACAAAAGGCAACAAACAATAGAAATTTCATATACTTATCTATGAGGCTCTTTCTGATTTCTCCATCTTTTTCTTAAAAGCAAGGCTAATTAGTGGCTTCAAAACATTATGTATTATCACAGTTTTATGGAATTATTTGTCATTATCATGTAAGCAGTTGTTTGAACATTTTTGTACTTTTTACTCTCTATCCAATATTTTGTATTTTCCTAATTGAACATATGTTCATTGGTATACATATATGGTCTACTACTTTCATATGTCTGTTATTTCTTTTCTAATCATCAGTTTGTTCTCTTTCAATTGTTTTTCCATGAAGCATTTGGTCTAACAAATATCCATTCTCCCCACATTCACATGGTATTCTATAGATATAGTTTTTGTTGTTCAGAATTTTAAGGTTTACATTTCATAGATGTTAAAATTTCTGACTTTGGAAAATGTTCTGATGTTTATATTTACTATAGATTTTCTTTAATTTATCTATTATTTTTGGTATGTATGGATATAAACTAGAAATAGTAGACAAAATAAAAAAAATTGCAATGAATTTAATATCTTAACAGCTTTCCAAAACCATATCATACTACAAAGAATTTTAATATCTACAAAACTTAAATTCAAAATTCTGTAAAACAAAACTGCATTTATGGAATACCATGTGAATGTGGAAGAATGTATATTGGTGAGACCAGTTGCTCCATTGAAAAGAGATTGAAAGAGCACAAACTTATAATTATAAAAGAGTAAACCAAGACATTTTCAAAGTACTGAAATATGTATGTATCAATGCAGTAGGGAAAATACAAAAATATTGGGCAAGGAGAAAAAATACAAAAAAAGAAATTTCAAAGAAGTTTTTCACATTATAATGGAAAATAACACCACTATTCTAGTATGATAATACATAAGTCTGAAAGCTACTAATTAATCTTACTCTTAAGAAAAAGATGGAGAAATCAAGAGGATCATCATAGATAAATATATTAAATTTCTACTTATTGTTCTATTGGTAGAATAGCTCCATTGGTTGGATCATTACTTTAAAGTTCAATATTAATAAATCTAAAAATCCAAGTTCAATTTCCATTCTAGTATTGTTACTGTTGAGGCCAGCTACACTTGAAGAAAAGAACTTGGAATAATATCACTCTGTTGTGTTATGTATTAACCATTGTTCTATTACTAACAGTATTGGATGTATTCAGAAAGTATAAATAAAGGTTAAATTTTTTTAAAAGATATTCAATACTTAATATTAAAATGCCATCATCATAAACCTTCAGACAAGAATATGGCTAGAGTTAATATTTTCCTAGCCATGCCTAGAGATTTTTAGAGAAAAAAATGAATATCCACTAACACCTGAAATTTTGTAGTAAAAATTTGTGCATTTATTTTTAGATATTACAAATTGAAACATCTTCAAAGTATTGCCCATTTGATGTAATCCATCAATATAAACATGTTTTCCAATTTCTAAAGCAGTCCTGAAACTCTTGTAAACTGATGCCTTTTAATGCCATTGCCATTTTTTTCCACTTCTACCAAAACTGCAAAACATTTTACTTTGAGGCATTTTTTAATTTGGGGAATAAAAAGAAGAAATTCAGAGCAAAGTTAGGAGAATATGGCAGATGGGTAAGCTGGGTTATGCTGTTTTTGGTTAAAAATGGTTTCACACTCAAGCTTTGTGCACTGATGCATTGTCATGGTTAAGCAACTACTTCATTTTGCCACAGATTATGACATTTTTATTTCAACATAACATGAAAACACTTCAGATTGTATAGCTAAAATGCCTGACTATTATGAACAAATTCTGAGTGAATAATGTTGTTTGCATAAAAGAAAAATCAATGTCATCTTGACATTGGACTTTACTCACTGTTCTTTTTGGGATGTGATGAATTTGAACTCTACCATTAAACCATTCATAAGTGTTAATTTTCCTCTTGCTTGTATTTTCAAATATTACAATTATATCTCCTTCCATTTTTCTAATAGAAAACAAAATTTCACTTTTTCCAACTTTTCAGCCCTCACAAAAAGCAATAAATACTTAAAAATATTTACTACATGGTATCACAACTTTACTTGATAATGCCAGTCAGCAGACTGATGCAGAAAACTCCCACAAGAGAACAATTCCAGTTTTTTTGGGATACCCACTCATATATAAATAAATGAACTTTTAACTTTTATGTTGGGTAAATTAAAGTTAACATTTTTTAAGAAGCTATGTGAGTTAGACTAAAAAAAGAAAAAAATATGATAACTAGCAGATATCTTAGAGTTAACAGGTTTAGATATTTTTTATTTTGATAAATGATAAGCCTTGCAGCCCATTAATAATATTTAAATACAGTACTTCAATTAAATAATTTGATAAATATATCAATTGGTCAAATAATAATGAATAGAAAACATTATTTTAATACAGTTCAATGTAGTTTAAATAAGTTAGTCTTTTGTATAAAAGTTTACATTTAATGGGAACAGGACAAAATGAAATTAACAAAGCATTTAGTGATTTGCAGATGTTTTTGAAAAATACTACTCTTTGAAATTTATAAATACAATTAAAATAAATTCTAAAGACTTTTAAATGTGCAAGGAGAGTGAAGAAGATGAAAAACTAATTTATTGATCTAGATAGTACAAATGTCGACCATTGGCTACTGAAAAAATATTGATAGACAAGGGAGGATGTAGATGAAAAAATAATTGGTAGGATGGACACTATTCAAATAATGAATAAAGAAATTAGAGGAAAACTAAAATAGAATTAGCAACTCCAAATGTGAAGTTTAATAAAAGTATAATAATAGAAAAAACAATGTAAGAATAAAATGTATACTAAAATACAAAAAAAAATATTTTGAAAACTTTTATTTAAATACTAGAAAACAAATGAAAAAGATAATTGGAAAATGTTAATAGAGGACTCATTAATTAGAGAGTACGGAATATTATTTCTAAAAAGAATAAAGGCAGATCTGTTAAATGGGATAAATGATGAATCCACCAGAATTATTAATGAAATAATGTAAAGAATTAGTTAGTTGAAAAATATTAGATATAGTGGGTTGTTATCAAGATTGAACAACACATACAATATAAATAGACTTATTCTATAGGCAAATATATAACAGTACTGCTTTTATTTATTAGAAACAAATGCATTTTAATAAAGATATATATTAATCAAAACAGGAATGGGTGTTAGGAAGTATAATTCACAATAAATTTTATGCTTAAAGTAAAAGAGACATAAAGGAAGATGTATAGAATTTAAGGAGCAATGATAGAAGAAGTTTTATGACATTTTAGTAAACTCCATTCTAAAATATCCATAACCATTAAGAAAAGAGGAATCTAAACTCGGTCAAGAAAATTTTCTTATATAGCAAAACATTAATCTTTTTCAAAGATATTAGTTAGATGACTGATTCAGATAAAACAAAATAAATAGGAACATCATTTTATATAAAACCAAGTAATTCACTTAAGATGAACTTTCAATATCTCAACTTAGATTTGTGTAATGCAATAACATGAGATGTTCTCTTGTAAAAACATTGCAGCATTTTCTCTGAAATTATTGATTAAGCATCGAATTTGTAAACATAAGAAAAGCATTTTCATTTATAATGAACTCAATAATTACATTTACTACTTTTTAAAATGATTTTTAGCTTTCACATTACCAGAGTATATGCCAACTGTCAGTACTTGTCTTAACTTTAGCTTGTTTATTTCTTCTGTGATTGGTTTGGGCATTTTTAGTTTGTCACATTCAGAGTTTTATCTGCAAACTGCTTAGTCATGTATAATGACTGAATTTTTCATTTTATTAAAAAGAAAAGATTTTACTTAACATGATTTTTATAATGGCTCAATGATGCTGTGTTGAGTACAGAGGAAACTTTCAAATCCAAATATAATGGATATGCTTAATAAATAAATTTGAATGTTACATAATTTTTAATTTTTGTAAATAATATCCCCCCCCTCTCTCAAAATTGATTAGTTCAACAAGTTGGATTCTTTCTGTATAAAATTGCACCATAAGTTATTTTATATATTTTTTTAGTGTAGTAATCCTTACATGCATTCCAGTGTAAATAAAGCTAACTGAAAATTAGTTTTATGACTCTTTGTAGTCCATGTGTTAGAATTTAGTAGTTTAGTTAAATGTAATAATTAAAAATTCATTATAGAATTATGCTGATAGGTTTTACACTTAAACAATTTTTGTAATTAAAAATAAAAGAAAAACCATAAATTTTTATTAGCTCACCCAATTAGGAATTATTTATATTAAAAATAATTTAAATTATTTATAATACATATGAAATAGGTACCATCTATTGAAAAACAAATTTATTAAAAATATACTTGCTTTACATCTAAATATTAATATTAATAAATAGTTTATTATGCTTTATACAAAAAAGTGAAGCTTGTCTCAATCTTATTATAAGTTATATGGCTTAGCGCTTTCAGAGACCTCGTGCCTCCATAATCATAGCCTACTTTTGATGTTTGTTGATTTTTTATTATTGCAGAATAGAATCCCATGTTATCACTGATAAGGCAAATGTAAGATGCAAATCTGAAAATGGGGATTAAATTATATCACAATTTAGAAAACAAATATTATTTTTATTATAATATTTATCACTTTTTAAGCCTTTAACTTGATAATTAAAAGAAGAATTAAATATGGCTTCCAGAAGCATAACTGCACTGGTTCTACCTATGAATATGTAATCCTAATAGATAAAGGAATAAATCAGAAACTAGACTGAGGATAGGGAATAAATTGCCATACCATCTGGTAAACATTTATACTAAAGCTTACAAAAGATTGCAGTATTGTAGAAAAAATAGAAATTCTCTTAGAAGTTATTATAATTCAATGCTTCAAGATCTATTCACTCCTAATAATTATATAAATAGAATTTCTTGAGAATGGTCTTTCATATATCTTTATACTACTGAAAGGCTACATGTAAAATAAATGAAACACAGAAAGAAGTTTGTTGAAGTGATGTGGAAAAAATTAGAGAAACTGATTAAATTTAAATTATCATTCATTCTGTTTTTCAATTGATAATAATTGAAAGCAATGATTTTAGAGAAATATCAAGATCATTTATTATTCACAGTTCCAATATTGATGATATATTTGTTACTAAGTTATGAATAGTCTTATAAGTAGAATGTGTTTTAAAATAATTTTTGTTAACTTTTCTGGAATTTTATTGCTCTTTATACCTTTTATTCAGCATGTTATTGAATAAATCTGTACATGCTTATTCTTAAAAATGATATGGATTTAGAAGAGAAATATAAAAATTAATAAGAAATTGTATAAAACAATAGAACATTTGGATCATCTAAATTTTTTGACTCATTGATATAATTATGATCATACTACTACAACAGTATTACAATTTTTAAAATATTTCTGGCATCACTAAAATAGATCATTATTTTAAAAACAATCTATATATATAATTCGAATAATATTTTAAATAAAATACTGAAACATCTAACTAATTAACATAAATTTGAATACACCCCCTCATCACTATCAACCACACACAGCTATGAGTATGAAGCCATAGAGCTTTGAAAGTGCTAAGCTTTAAATAAATTATTAATAAATATAACTTCTTTAATGAACATTAAAAGTGCATAATTATTGATATTATATATAATAGTAGTAATTGATAGTTTCATGGTAACATCAAAAGGTAAAGTTATCTCTGTTTACATAGCAATAATCTTATTTCTGTTCCTTATTACAATAACAGTCCATGAAAATATTTAATTCAACATATACAATTCTCTGGAAAAGTTTAAAATACTATTTGCAGAATATCAAAAAAGATGTTATTCTTTCACATTTTCATACCTATATAAAATAACTTTCTGGGTTTAAATACATTTAACAATTTGGGTTTGAAGTAAAAGTTGATCTTTTACTTCAATAATAAATTCCAACCAAAAATTACTATAGTCTAATAAAAAAAACTTGTTTACCCACAGGAAGATTGTCAATTACTAGTAATTTATAGTTACCAGGCAACATCAAAAGACAAAATTCATCTTTGTTTACATGGACATAATCTCATTTCTATTCTTTATTATAATAATAAATCATGAAAAATATTTCTCTGTTTACATGGATATAATCTCCTCATTTAAGTTCTTTATTATAATAATAAATAAAGAGATTATATTCATGTAAAGCAGTGTTTCCCAACCTGTGGTACGCGTACCACTGGTGGTACGCGAGTTGCTGGTTAGTGGTACACGAAAAATAATCAATAATGGCGGTCATAAAAAAAATTAAATCGTAAAAATATCATAGAAACGTTTTTTCCTATAATTCATAAAAATTATTTTAATTAATAATATTATACAGTAAAGTTATTAATATGTACAGTCGATAACGATCTTTAATGTTAATGATAAAATTGAAAGTATGTTTAAGAAATTAGATTTTTGGAAACTATATCAAAAACAATCAACAATCAACCGGAAGTATTCGAAAATCTACTTATTTTTTTGTTTGAAAATAAAGTTAGTCTGTCTCAAGATATACGAGAAAATATAATAGCACATTTAACAGAATTAAAATTGTCTTTCATGGAATATTTTCCAAAACCCGAAAACACAAATGATAATTGTATTTCAAATTCCGTCTATGCAGAAAATTTAGAAAAAGCTACATCATTATCAATAAAGGATAAAGAAAATTTAATAGAATTATCATGTGACAGAACTTTACAAGTAGAATTCAAATGACACAATCTAATTAATTTTCGGTTAAACATTAAAGAATATGAACAACTTTCTGAGAAAGCTCTTAAATTATTATTACCGTTTACTAGTACGAATAATTAGTAGGAAGAGCTTTTACTTCATATATTTTTTAAAAAAATAAGTATCGAAACAGATTGAACGCAGTTATAGACTTAAGGGTATATATACCTCGCATGTTTTAAACCAAATTTCAAAAAATTACGTTGTTCAAAACAAGCACAAGGATTTCATTAAATTTATTTTATAAAAATATTTGATTATGATAAAAAAATATATTAATTGTTTTTTTATAATTTTGTGTTTTTATTAAAACCATTTATTAGTAAACGAAATATGACAAAATAATAGATAAATAATGAGTCGGATCAAGGCAAATCAATCTAAATTATTTAATTTGAAAGAATGTATCAGAAAAGGATCATAACCAGAAATTAGACTCTCTTTAATTTTTGATCATCTATTGTGGATTACTAGATGTAAGCTAGTATTTAATCATCAAAATTTTAATCCTATTAACTTCATGCAGAACAATATAAAGAAAACAAGAACAAGAGATAGCCTGGTAACCCCTGAGGTTATTTTTACCAGGACTTGGGACATGCTGGATTTATCCTCTCCATGGCCCAACCAATAGCAAGATGCTCCGAAAAAGAGAAAACAGACTCAAATTTGGGAAAACCAAATGAAGGAATGAGAAAATACTTTGAACAAAATATGTACCAAATAATTTTTAATGTAATAATGTAATCTTTAATAAATTATTCTGAAAAAAAAAAAGTGAAACTTTGAACAAACACATACATATAAATATGTTACATTGAGTTTATAATTTCAGTGAGTTTATAATCAGGTGTGACGGTTAGTCGTGTTTCAATGTAATTTGTCCCATTATGTGATGTGAATACATACATGGTCACCTTATAATATTTATAATGCAAATAATATAACACACTCACAATAACAAATTTCACGAAATACAATCATTTTTACGAAGTGGTACAATTTAGCGTGATGTACTACCAAGTGGTACGCGAGCCAAAAAAGGTTGGGAAACGCTGATGTAAAGAAACAACTACTTTTCATAAATTGTTATTATAATAAAGAACAGAAATAATGAGATTATATCCATGCAAGCAGGTTAACTTTTGCTTTTTGATATTGCCAGGAAACTATCACTGATGACTAATTGACAATCTCCCAGATCTAAATAAGTTTTCTCTATTAATATATATATATATATATATATATATATATAATTTAGCAAAATAAGTTTTCTCTATTAAATATATATATATATATATATATATATATATAATTTAGCAATTTTCTAATTTCAACATATGTAATAAAGTTTAGGTAGTGCATTTTTTTGTAGAATTTATGTTTAAAATCAAAGTTATGGTTATTTCAATAGCAATCTTTATTAACTAGAATATTCATGATAAGAGCTATTGTGAGTTATTATTTTTCAATATATTATGGGTCTTATAATCTATGCATAATCATCAAAAATTGAAAGAAACTTAATTCATTACATGGTAAATTTATAATCCTTAAATTGAAAATCAAATTTTGATAATGCACTATTACTTTAAATATTATAAATCTCCACACCCTCACACATCAGTAGGAATTGAAAAAACTTAAGTAAATCACTTAAGTTTAGACTGCATTTCTATATATACACCAACTTTCACTGATCATGCTAATTCAGGTCTTGAATCTATTGTGTGCCTGATGTTAGAATCAAATTTTGAAGTGTACAAATCTAGTTAAACCATCACAGGAGAAAGACAGTGTTTCACTTTTAACCAACCATGATCAGACTAATACAACTTATAAATGTAAATCTATTATTATAAAGTGCTGAAAATTTAAAATTCTTAAATCAGAACTTGAATTTTAATAATACACTATTACTTTAAATACTATAAAAGTCTACATGCTCACATGTCAGTAAGAGTTTAAAAAACTTAAGTTAATCACTTAAGTTTAGAGTACATTTCTATATATATATATATATATATATATATATATATATATACACACCAACTTTCACTGACTATGTTAAATCAGGGCTTGAATCTATTGTCTGCCTGATGTTATAATCAAATTTTAAATTGTACAAATCTAGTTAACCCATCATGGTAGAAAGACAGTGTCTCATTTTTAACAATTCAAAATTTGATTACAACATCAGGCATACAATAGATTCAATCCCTGATTTAGCATGGTCAGTAAATGTTAGTGTATATATAGAAATGCACTCTAAACTTAAGTGATTCATTTAAGTTTTTAAACTCTTACTGACATGTGAGTGTGTGGACATTTATATTATTTAAAGAAAGAGTGCATTATCGAAATTTGACTTCCGATTTAAGAATTTCAAATTTTCAGCACTTTATAATAATAGATTTACATTTATAAGTTGTATTAGTCTGATCATGGATGGTTAAAAGTGAAACACTGTCTTTCTCTCATGATGGGTTAACTAGATTTGCACACTTCAAAATTTGATTATAACATCAGGCACACAATAGATTCAAGCCCTGATTTAGCATGTTCAGTGAAAGTTGATGTATATATAGAAATGCACTCTAAACCGAAGTGATTCAGTTAAGTTTTTTAAACTCTTACTGACATGTGAGTGTGTGGAGATTTATAATATTTAAAGTAATAGTGCATTATCGACATTTGCCTTCTGATTTAAAAATTTCAAATTTTCAGTGCTTTATAAGAATAAATTTACATAGTAACCTTATATAACTTTTATGTGCATAATATAATATAAAATACTATTATAAAATACCAATAATTCTATATATTATAAAAATAATACGAAAAAGCTTTTTTTGGAAATTATTTTATATTTTTCACAGTGTTATTATAAACAATTTTAAAGTTTTAATTTACATTGCATACATAATGATATCTATCATTTTATTATATAAAATTAATTAAAACCAAAATAATGGAAACAAATCAAACTATATACAAATGTAACATATAATAGTAAAATTTATCATTTAAATAACATATAACAATTATATATAATGTATAAAAATATACTATATAAAAATATATAACTTTCCACTCATTTTTACTTGACTAAGTATTAATTAAATTAATTGATGTTTTATATATATTCACATAGTTATTTTATTGCAGTTAATATAATTAGTTTATTTTTTATATATATTATATATATATATATATATATATATATATATATATATATATATATATATATATATATATATATATATATATATATATATTCTATTAGGTTCTTTAATATAATTTAAAGATTTTATATTTTTTTAATACAATCTATTTTATGACTATATTTTAAATAGTGATTATATAAGGCATATTTGCTAACTCTTTTATTAATTTCATTATTATATTCTTTTGCTGTTTCATCTTATTGCTTCCCTGTATATCCATAGTAAATCATACTGCATTTTCACAATTAATTTCATATAAAATTTCTTTTTTATATTTTATGCCATCTTTTATTTTATAATTACATTTTATTTTACCTAAACTTTTACTATTTGTCCATCCTTTATTTTTATGTTTTCTCTATATAATTTTAGTTTTTTATTAATATATTATAAATTTTAGGATAGCATGAAAATTTTATTTATTTTTTTATTAGAACTATTCTCATTACAATTATTATTATTTAGAACATAAATATTATTGTTTAATTTAAATGGTTTATAATTAAAAGTATATATTTAATATTCTTAGAGTTATATCCATAGTTTTTGTGGAATTCAATAAATTATTTCTTTTATAAATTTTTATTCATAGTTTTTGTATAATTCAATAATTTTTTGTTTAATAAATTAGCTATATATTTTTACTTGTATTAGTTTTATATTTAAAATTTTTAATAATTGCTATCTTTTGTATCTATGCTTAGTGGGAATCTATAGAAATTCTTTTTTTAAATTTATTATCTTTAATGAAATATTTTAATATAATTTGTTATCATTTAATCTCTACATCTAGATTCTTTATTAGAATGCCAAATTCTGCTTTTGTCAATTTAATATATAATATTATTAAATTATTTTTGTATTAAATAGCAAGACAATTTAAAATATTTTTGTAATTTATTTTATTAAAGATAGGATATTATTTTGTTTGCAATAAATAAGTAATTATGGAAGTCAATAGTTTTGAAATATCGGCAGGACCTGAAGGTAATATTGAAGAAATTTTAAGAAAAATGATGGAAAAAATAAATAATAAATTTAAAGTACAAAGTAGAGAATTAAGAGGAAATATCAGAGAATTAAAGGTAGATTTGGGGCAATTTAATAATAAATTAGATTTATTTAAAATTGATCTTAATATCATGAATGTGTGATTTGGGGAATTTAAGTGTAATTTGGATGTTAGGTTAAAGGAGTCTGATGATAAATATGATTGTAGATTTAATGAATTAAGAAATGAATTGGATAAATCACAGGAAAGGTTACAAATTAGGTTTAATAATTTAGATGATGAAATTAAGATGTGTAAAATTGAATATAAAGAATTAAAGAAGTGTATAAAAATTGACAACTTCATAAAGATGTTCAAGAAGTATCAATAGCAGAAATAAGTAATATTAGAAGGGAATTAAAAGATATTTAGAATAATATAAAAATGGAATCTAAAGAAGTAAAAATAGAAAATCATGAGCTTCCAGAACAGGTTTGTTTGAAAATAGCAACTATGGTTGAAAAATTGAAAAGACAGAGATAGATTGTTCTGATGATGTAATAGAAATATAGTATATAAGAGAGAAAAAAAATTAAGGATGAAGCTTCCAAATATTGAATCATTACAACATAAAGAAGAAGTAAAGATAGTCAAGAAACTATAAATAAGATATGGCTAGAAAATAAAAATATTTCTAAAGGAATTGAAGATTTAGACAATGAATTTGATGATAATATAGAAGATAGATGTGTTACATAATTTATAAAATCATACACTGTAAAATGAAAAAAAGGTTGAAAATAAGTGTTAAAGGAGTAACAACTGTAGTAGCAATGAAAAAAGGGAATAGATCTTATAGGAAATAAATTAAGTATCTACATCAAGAAAAAATTAATAGTAAGAATGACCATGTGATAGATGATTGTATAAATAGAGAAGGTTCTTGGTTATTTTATTTGGAAATGTTGAGAATAATTAAAAATTACATGTAGAGAGGGAAACCTTAATCCCAGTTTAATATTGTTATAAGTTTGGATGGCTTTATATCTTTAAAAACCTATGATCTGATTAAGTGATTAATAAATATTATGTTAATGTTTTGAATTGCACCTTATTAAATGTAACTTGTTTGAAAACTAAAGTATAATGCATAACAGAGTATAATAAAATTAATAAACATTGCTTTAATGTTTTGAATTGAATCCGACATTAATTGTTAATAATGTGACAACATGTGTTAAAATGAGATCTTTTATTTGATGTTTTAAATGAAATTAAAGTAAGACAAGTATTAAGTAAGAAGCATTTGCAAAATGGTAATGCATTCACATTTCTTGATTGTTGTGAAAATATTTGATACCAGAATTAAACAGTCTATAGTTAAAATATAATATTATAGAAAATACATAGTATAGGATGTAGTAAAAGAGAGGATAATTTTTTAATATTTGTGTTTTCATAGCTCCTTATGTTATTTATAAAGTATCATATGATTGTAAAGTTAGGAATGCTCTAAAATCACATAATGATGTGAGATATATAGACAATTGCATAGTAGTGCAAATATGATAAATAACAAGGTCTATAACTATTGAGTATTAGAAGATTATATTTGGTTTTAAATTTGTAGTAGGAGTTGGAAATACTTTTGGTTTATAGCTAACTTCTCTGGAACATAGGTTGATCCTCAAAGTTAAGTAGTAGATGAAATTTTAAAAGAAATACTGTACTGGAAAAGAAGTTGGAAAATATGTTATGTGAAAGAATTTCATTGATGTTTTGTAGTATCATAATATGAATGATGAATCAATTGCTTTTGATATGAAGTCTTAAGGATAAGAGGTTATATTGTTTGATTACATGGAATTTTAAGGTTATATTATTAATGGAAAAGATTACTGAAAAAAATAAAGATAAAAAGGATTAGTCTCAAATTTATAGCCAAACTTTAGCAACTAGGATTGACAAATTATACAAAAGTTTAAAGAATGTAAAGATATAATCATATTTTATAATAAATCGTTAGTAAAACATTAAATAAAAAAATTCTTTGTAGTAGTTATATTTCTGGCATGTTAGTCAGTAGAGATATAATAAATAAAGATGAGAGTATATAAATAAAACATAAACAAAAGAATAAACAAGTTTTGTCTTATTTTAATAGGAATACTGATATAGTCTTCACAATTTGTGATGATCAGATTGTTAAACATTATATAAAAAAAGAAATGAGAAAAGAATAGATATTTATATATAGTTTATTATATACCTTAAAAAGAACAGTAGAGTTCTTGGTGTTACTTATTGTTTAAAAAAAAATTAAAAAAATAATTCCATAGCTTATTTGTCAATTATTAAAATATCATCGACACATCTAGAATAATATTATTTCCTGCGTTATGCTTCTTTTAATTGTATTAAATTCTAATTGATATATAAATATTGATGATATTAACTCACTAATTAAACAACCCGTTGCCATCCTTTATGTATGCTCCAACATTCATTATTCCATTTAAAATTTCTTATATTTTTTACAAAACAGCTATGAATATGAGGGCTTTGACCCTTGAAAGCGTTTAGCCATTTGATTAAATATATATATTAAAATAAAATAATATATACTTTTCTTTATTTGTTTTTAGCTTTGTGTGCTTGTGCGTGTTAGCGCATTTTATATATTTTGATTTAGAACAATTAGCCACAAAGTGTAAACTGTTTGCTTATTTCAATTTAAACTATTATATATTAATGTTAGACCTTCTATATTATGCATTATATTTATATCATTGATATATAGATATAATTTTTGTATTAATTTTTCCATACTTCTAATTCTTGAAACTAAAAAAAAATTTTTTTTTATTATAGCAGTACTAGTTTTGCTTTTCAAACATTGGAATTTTTATTTTTAATTTACTCTGTATACATGGCAAAAATATTTTTAAATATCAATAACCTTTAATATTTAATGCACTCATATAAAATGTTTTAAAGGACACTGCAATTAAAATGCCATAAAAAAGCAAATATAATTCACAGCGGCGGATTAATTCATGCTTGATAAAAAATAATTATTTTGTTTTCAAATTAAGAGTCATTTTGAAATTAATGATCAACAGAAATATATAAACAAATAATATCAGTAAACAATATTGCTTTTTTATTTACTTAATTATAATTAGTTATTATATATCATGTTTATTTTATTTGTGTGAATAGTACATATGCATAAATACATATATATCCTAGACGTTTATGACAAGAAGAATTTTAAAGCTGAAATTGAAGTGATTAATCTTCAGAATTGAATCTGATGCTGTGTGTTATATGTTTTTAAATGGTAAGTGAACTTATCTTATAATAAAAAGACATTACATTCTGCACCGAATATTAATATTACTGATTTATTTGCTGTTTACCATGGTTAGATGCAGAATGACAAGGATTGAGACATAACTGGTGAAACAATTCACGTGAAAATTTGAATACTGGGTGAAAATTTTCTGTTATTTTTCAAAATAATAAATGAAATACAAGCTTATTATATACCCGTATTAATATATGTAATATATAGAGTATATCAGTGTTATGAGATAGAGCGGAGAGTGGTGGGTCATGTTAATGTCTGTGCTCATATACCCTATATAAAATAATAAATGTTTAAACACTACTTATTTAAATTTAACAATGATTGTTCTTTTAATTTAATGTCACTTCTTTATCATTATTAAATTTTTACAGAGTAAATGGAATTACGATTTTAAATCTTATATTACTGCAAACTTTGTATGTAGATTTGAAATCTTAATTCCATTTATTTCTTTATAAATTTAATGGGTAAACAATAAATGAAATAAAAAAATAGTTTATAATAAATTCTATAGAGATACATATAAAAAAAGAGATTATTTTAAAAGAAAAACAAATTTTTTTTAACGATGTAAATAAAAATAAATTGAAGTTAATAACAGTTTTTTTTAAAAAATAATATTAAAAAAAATACAAAAATAATGTAATTAATAAATAATTTAGATATACAGTATTACTAATTTAAGTATGATTCTCTGTATGTAGTCGCATGTTAGTGCTCATTTATAACAGTATGAAAGGGCGAACAGGATAATAAAAGATATTATTAAAAGAGATCCTGACTACTGCCTAGAGGCCCTAGACGAATCTAAATACTTAATATCTATATATAAATGCATTGATACACTATTTTGTAATGCTGGCCTTATTATAATTGACATAGATTGCGAATAAATTCATTTACTTCTGATATTGATTAAATCGTACTCTTTGACATTAAATCTCTCATAAATTGTTATATTTTTATTTACAACTGTCAAACTCGCTTCACTCCCAACTTTGACACCATCCACCTCAGATAAATACAATAATGATTCTCTTCTAGTAATTTTTTAAAAAAATAAATGATCATCATCTCTACTCAAAAAATAAATAATAAAAACCAAAAGAAATATTGCTAAAAAATCTGATTGCTAAGAAGTGATTTTCTTTATTTTGATTTATGATGTTGGTCATGATCTTGAATACTACTTCTCTTCTTAAACTATTATCCATATTTTATTAAAATTTTACTCTTTGACAGTGATTTTTAGCTGACAAAAAAAAGGTCTATGGAATGGTAAATAAGAGATAACGGCAACAGACTACAAATCATTTCTATCTATATGTGGAACTAGTATCTCCTCTCTTTTAAAAGCTACATGGATGAATGAAGATAGAATCATTTTTATGGTGCCATACCCAGAAATATATACCAAGCTAGAGCTAGCGAGCTTGGTTTGTTATTGTTTCAATATAGATAGATATATTTAAAAGTACTGCCTGCACTGATGACTATCTGGGCTAACTTAACTTGTAGACAGGTTCGCTGTGTAAAACATTCAATAGGCAATTGTTTGTTTTGTTTGATTCCTCCAGAGGATTTTGAAATTTGGCTTTTAAAATAAACTGCTGAGGTTTATTTTGTACTAAGGTGCAGTCTGCTTCTACTTTTCAAGCTCTCTTATAGTTTTGTCATATTTTGCTTATAATGTTGTTAAAAACACATTTTTCCTCATCTCATAAGTTACTCTGTCCAAGTGCATAGAATATTTTCAAAACACACTAAAACACTTTACCTATTCTTCAGTTCAATAACTTATTGTTTATTCTTATCCAATTTTAATTACAATAGTTAATTTTCATTTCCTGTTACTTTGTTCATTTTATTAAATAAATGTCAAGCATCAAGATAGTCTGGAAAAATCAGAAAAAAAAATTCCATTATTATCTATTGGTTGTTTTATGCATATCTATTGGTTGTTTTATGCACTGAAACCAATTATAAGTTAAAGCATTCCAGCTAATCATCAATGTAAAAACTTTGTTTAAATATATCGACATTGAAGCAATAATAAACCAAGCTTGTGTATCAAGCTTGGTCTATATATCTAGCTTCACTCTAAAAATGAATATGTTTTTTTATCATTTATATAAAATCTAGAAGACAAAATTTGCCTGCTTCAAAGCCTAGCACAAAGTTTTTTTTATTAACTTATTTTTGATTATATATTATAACATACACTCCCAACACCGCTCATATACATTACATGAGCGAAATGCCCAGGCGCCAGTTCTATTAATGAATAGAACAATATAATAAGATATATAACACAAAATTATTATTGAGACTCTATATTTAAGTTTATGTTCAGCTCAGCACAGTGGGAGGCTATAGGCAGTTCATAAGATATATGATGATAAATGAATAAAAGAAGAAATATTACAAAACATTTAATATAATGTAAATTCCTTTGTTAATTAATTGTATGATAAAGAATAATAATGTTTATTGGTACAGTCTATTAAAATATACTTTAAACTTAATTTCTTCCTTCATCCAAATATAACATATATCAGCTTGCTATAATTATAATACTAAAAAATTCTATGACTTGGCATATCACAATGTAAACATCTACTTTAATGCCAATCAAGAAATAAACAATAAGATCTCAGGGAATTTAACAAACACAGTTGAATTAAATAAACTACATTGGCCCATAAGTCATAATTCTAAAGTATGATAAAATGTAATGAAACAAATTGACTATAATATTTTACTATGTTTCAATAATAAGAGAATGGCAGAGATAGGGTATTTTAATCTCATATCATCATTTAACAAATATACTAACTTGGCAACCCTTCTAATACGTTTATCCAATGGCAAATGTTCCTTATAATGTTTGGGTTAAGAAAACAATATTGTCAGACACCAGAAAATTTGATATTATAGTTATAAAACAATATATCTATTTTATAATAGACATGTGAAATGTGGAGATGTGGAAATCGAAAACACGAATGTATACAATAATAACTCAAGACACAGTTTTAAGATTTTAAATAAATAAAACAAATCATTTATTACAATAAAATAAATTTGGTTTAACATGATATTTACAATTGGGCTACTTGTCTTACAGATTTTTAAATTATCAAATAAACTTTGAGCATCAGTTGGGATTATCCCTATTATCAAAGCAAATTAACAACAAAACTTAAATATTCTGACTTCGAACTCATGCTTTGCCTACATGTTTCATCTACATGACACTAAATAAACAACATGTTATATTATTAGCACAAAAAAAAACTTTTGAGAGGATATTACTATTGATTAATAAAATAAATCAAATTAATTATATTAGGCTCTCAACAAAGCAATTTTCTCTAATTGACTAAATAATCACTTTCAATTATGTATACCTTTCTTGCATAGCAACAAAATCATGTTCATTCTGATGATTTGATGATTTATAACCTTTATTTAAATAAATACACTGTATTTTAAAATATTTATTTCCCGTTTTAATCTCAATAACTTTATACTTCTATTTAAATGAATGTAATGTATTTCAAAACATTTATTTCTCATTTTAATTTCAATAACTCTATACTTTATATATGCGATATTATTTATATTACGTGTGTGTGTGCGTGTGTCAAGCAACAATAATAGAAAACAATCTTTTCTACAAACTATCCATTCATCAAGGAAATATTAAACAATTGCTTCATTTCGGACAATGTCGTAATTCATCACTAATATTACTTCAAGAATTAATTTAACAATTTATCTGGCCACATATTAATTAACACAGAGCTATATTTTCATGATTATACAGGCTATACCTTATAAGGGAAATCTACATAAGGAGCAGAGAAATTCTTACTGAACACTTCTACAATAATTCATCTGATTGTAAATACACTATTGGTGGGGAACCTTTCCTCATCACCAAGAATCTAAGAAAAATGTCACATAACTTTCCTAAACATCATTTAATCATACTTCAACAATAACTCATCTACTTCTAAATACACTATTGGTGGGGACTTCTTCCTCATCACCAGGGCTCTAAGAAAACATCACTTAACTTCAAAAAATATCATTTAATCATACACATATAATATAAACTAGGCTCTCTCATGGAAAATTATTAACATATACTAAATAAGCAAAATCTTTTATCCCTACAAACATTATAATGCAATCAGATTTCTTTCCATTCTTAAAGCTTTCTAAATATCGAACATTATAAATACACACTGGCAGATAAATACATACAGATAACATACTAATCCATTCAACTCAGTAGAATACGATAGCATCCGAAATTTATACATATAATATTCACAAACTGAACTTTATCAAACAAATGTCATAATTGTGCAAAACAGACACATACCCGCGAATAAAAGTATATATAAAATTTACTCTAAATTACACACTATGCAGGCAACATGGTAATTAAATATTGCATTAAGGTATAACTTTTAATTCAGAACAAACTTTAGATTACTTTTAAAATTTAATAGTTATAATTATTACGAACGAACTTTCATATCTAGCAAACTATTTCTATTATACGTTCGTTGATTTAAAAAAGAACAAAATTCTCACTTTGAGATAATAAAGTATACAAAATAAATATAAACCGCTCTAGTAATGTATTTAAAAAAAATATTTCTTTCTTTTACTTTCGTAAAAGAACAATAAGACATATTTGTACAAAATAAACTTTTACCAGCGTATTCCTCATTTGGATACGCTTCGGAGATGATCTAGAAGGTCAAAATAACCCAAATTATAAATAAAACATAATAATAAGTAAGCCTATCTATCTATAATATACATTAATAATGACAAGCAATAAAAAAAATAAAGAAACAAAAGTTATGTTTTGTCACTTAAAATAAAAGTTCACTTGCAAAGCTCTGCTCCAGGTTTATGAAACAATATGGGACACATTCCAAACTGAATTTAAATTAAAATAAACTTCTGCAGGATAACTTAAAAAAATATAATCATAACTTAAATATGACCTAGCACCTCCAGTGTTCATAGCTGAGCTATTTGAGTTTACTATATCACATATAAGGAATCAATTTCTCTGTTATTATGATGAAAATATGACATTTCTAGCTACTGTTGAACAGGAGTTATTTCACTGACTCCATAGCAATTTTAAATTAAGTATGCAATTATCCTTAGTAGTTTTCTTGAATAGCATTTGGCACTTTATAATTTATTATATGCATAGTTTATATTTAAATATTGTCAATTAAAATACCATGATTCATTAGTAATTCCACAATTAATAATACTTTGTTTTATATTCCATCTTTATCGAAGAGAACAAAAATTACCCGCATTTCTATCCTTCCATTCGATTTAAGCAAATACTTAATTTGAAGTAACTCACATTTTATTTCCTTCATTTAAAAATACATATTATTCCCAGAAATACCAGATAAATAAATACTGTCATCTCTTTATGATGAATTTAAACATGGCATGATTTATCAAAATATGCATATCCTTAATTTTATGTTTAATCCTCACAAAAACAACATGGAAAATAGTGAAAAATTAAAATATATTCTGTAAAATAGTTCTGCATGCGTTTTCCAGATATATTAAAAGACACACATTGGTTAATGATACAACAATAATATTCATGCAATTTATTCTTATTTAAAATGACAATTAAATGAAGTAATGTAGACTGGACGTTATCAACATACATTTTTAAAAGAGCAATAGTTATAAAGGGGTTAATTCAAAATGTTTAAATCAAGGAGAGCAAAGTAAACTATGTACCTTTTTAAAATTTAGAATTGCATCCTAGTTAACTTTTCCCATAATAAATTTCTTAAGATCCTTTCGAAGTTTTACTCCAAAGTCTTTTTTTAAAATCAATTTGACATCAGCAACTGGCTTTAATTTTCACAATAATGAGCCATTGTTTACTAGCTACAATTACAATACATAATAAGCAAATTTTTCACTGGAGATCTTTGTTAAATAGCTCTCTTTAGCAAAAAGGTCATTTCCCTTCACAAGGTTACTTCCACACTTCTTTTCTATCTAAGCTAATTACACATTCAAAAAAAATCTTTTCTAAAAAAAAAAAAAATCACTCTGATTAAATCAAGACAAAAATAATAATAAATTAAATAGCTTTTAAAAATTTGAAAGAAAAATGAATATTAATTAACTATTAAACAAAAATGATTAATAATTTATTTAATTTGTAAAATAATTCATTGATTCAACTATCTATTAATCATTGGAAAGAAATATATATTTGTTAAATTATTTAAGAAAATTACTGTAATTTAAATGCTTTTATTGTACATGTACTATTGTTTGCTGTTATTAAAAGATGAAAATGAAATGAAACATAATACAGACATATATCATGCACATGTACTGCAACCTAAATATTAAACTATCCTAACTAAATATAATTGAAATGGCTATTAATTGTTGACAAAAGGATAATTATTAATGAATAAAGGATTTTGAAACCATTCAACCAAATATTACACTAACATAAAATAACTGCATTTTCCTGCCCAAATATACCAATTCCTATAATAACAACCCCTCTCTCTGGCATTAAATACTTCACTAAATAATGAATACTTATAAAATGGTCTATCAACTGCATAAGCAACCCATATCTAAGCTTCAAACAATCTCCAGCAAAATTTTTTAAAATTCTAAGGCTATTTCATTTTTTTCTTTAATACAATATAATTATTCAATGCAGATACAAAGTATCTCAATTCCTTGTGCACATTCAGATGGTCACAATATATTTTTGAATAACTAATATCACCCACACACATGCTATCACTATTTAGTGATAAGCTACAGTTTTAACATTGACAAACATTAAAATAGGCTGGCCCAACTGAAAAACTAAAATAAGTTTTATTTTGAAAGTTAAAAACATGTTTGGATTTTTTTGATTACTAATATAGATGAAGGATTAAATATAATTTGATTATACATATTTACTTTGAAATTAGTTATAGTTTATTACTTTTTTTTTGGCAAAATAAAGTGTTGATCACAAATATTCTTTAGATAATTAGCATTAACTGAAATTAGAAGACTTGGAAAACAATTATAATTCTAGCATCAGTAAAAAAATTGTAAATAGTAGAGAAAAAGCAAGAAAAAAAGAGGGATCCAAATAATATCTGGATGAAGATATGATTTTGATTTTAATATCAAGATATAATAATTTGTAAATTAATCTCTTTACAATAAATGAATGCAGAGTGTAATTATAAAGAGTTTTGATAAATTTATCATTAAAGATTGAGTCTATTGTTAAAGATCATATACAAAATAATATTTATCTTCATTTATCAAAATTTCAATTTGCAAAGAAGGGTCATTCAACAACTGAAGCTGTTCAGCTTTTTCTTCTTCTTATTGAGTATATTAGGCGTCATAATAAATCAAAACCTGTGGTTGTTCAACTGGACTTCACATCAGCCTTTGATTGTGTTCTGCCTTCTGTTTTGTTTCAGACTCTTTGGGATTATCATGTTCCTACTTCATATGTTCATATTACAGCCAATCTTCTACTTAACAGGTCCATTTTTACTTCATTGGATGGTAAACTTGCAGATGGTTTTCGTCCGCATCTCTCAGTGCCACAGGGATCTCCTCTTGCCACATTATGTTTTATTACATATTTAAATCCATTACTTTTACAGATAGAATCTAAACTGCCTGGTATCTATGTTCCTGCTCTTAAACAGACTATTCATCATATTTCTTGTGTTGATGATGTCTCTATCTTTCTTCCTGATAAATCTTTTCTTCCGGCTTTGTTGCAAATATTGGACTCTTTTTCTTATACTTTTAATCTTCATATTAATGTTAAAAATCTGCAATGTGAAAAATTAAATCTGGTTTGTCAATTATTTCAACTTTCACAGCCAAGCCTCAGTCTTTCCTTGGCTTTCCAATAGTTTTATCTCATTCAGTAATTACAAGGCAGATTCAAAATATTATTCTTGATAAAACAAAAAGGATAGTTGCATCGCTTGTCAATATAAATATTTCACTTATGGATAAGGTTACACTCTTGAACTCTTTGGTCTATTCAAGGCTTAATTATTATTTACCAATTATTAGGCCAACGAAATGTTTTGAGAGGGCTATAAATTCACTTTGTTCAAAATTATTTTGGAAAAACAAGGTCGTAGCCATCAGTATTGCTAAAATTCAAATGCCAAAGCTTTTAAATGGTTTAGGTTTGCACTCGGTCTCAACTCTATATCTCCAGGATCTATATATTTTCTTCGTGTAACTTGTCTAAAGCTTGCTCAGTTATCCCTTCCTTTGATTATTGATCCTACAGATACACCACCTCCATTTTCAAGTTATTGGATTGCTGATTTATGGAAGTTGGTTATTAAGTCAATACCCTCGGTTCAAGTTGTGCTTGATGGGAAATTGACATTCTGGGATGTTTATAAATTAAAATTTCCACATTATAATTCTCTTTTAACTTCATTAGGTGTTTCAAATAAAGTTCTCTTGCGTAAAATGAAACTTCTTTTCATTGAAGTAAGACATGTTGATTTTGTATTTAAACTGAATTTAAATGCACTCCCACCAAGTTATTTTTTAGTGACCAGCAGAGGCTTCATTAGGATTTCATCTCAGTGTCAGTTGTGTAGATTATATGATGAGACAATACTCCATATTTTCTATATTTGTCCTGCTCTTAAGTCGATTAGGGACTTTATTGTTGCGAATGTCTCTCTGGATCTTAGGGATGCTCTTTCTGTTTCTAATACTCTTAAGAAGGGATCATTTGCAGCAATAAGATTATCTATCTTTATAACATTTTCTTTATGGTTGATGTGTTGCAGGCTCATCTTTGGTCATTCTCAGGACTCGGCTCTAAGTGTCTTTATTAAGCTTCTTGACCAAGTCAAGCAGCGAGACTCTCTGCTTTCGCCTGTGAGTCTACATGATGATACTTGGGTGAAAGTTTTATTTTTTTCTTAATCTTATTAAGATACCCTTTTCTCTGCATTGACTTTTTCAAGTTTCATTCTGAATGCTATGTAAATTTTTATAAAGTTTAACTGTATATTACTATGTTTAATAAATTTATTTTAAAACAAGATTAAAGAACAGATTATAATTTAATTTATAATGTTTTAATTCTTAACCAATAATGAAAATATCAATAAATGTTTTGCATAAACATTCCAAGTATGTTTTGAGAAGGATGTTTGTTATCTTATATGATCAGTTAATCAAAAGATTTTCTAATATCTATATAATATGATATTACAAGTCAGTGTCCTATTTTATAATATTTATTAATATTGTCATGCATATATACATGCATATATATATACAATGAGTATGCTAAAAGTTTTAAATGAGCTTTTTTGATAAATGTTACAAGAGAAAGCATTTAAAATCTCTATCTAGAATTATCCCTATCCCCAAACCAGTTTCAAGTTAATGGCACTTGTCAGTGAGGCGCTAGAACATTCAGACACTAGATCCAAAATACAAACTCAAGTCTAGCATTGATCAATACTCAACTAATAAGTAGAAAATCTAAAATTTTCAGACATCTACATGTCTTCAAATCCATCTATATAACTTAAATAGCCACATGGGAATAAACTAAATTCAGATAAACTATATATTAATAGCTTTAGCAATACAACATTTCCAAAGACTTAAAAACTAAACTATAATAGTAAGGAAAACCAAGTCATACATCATGTGACTTAATTAGCTTCCATTTACAAATATAATATGATAATCATGCTAATATTTCTAAACAAGCTTTTTCGGTAAATGCTGCAAGAGAAAGCATTTGAATCTCTATCTAAAATTATCGCTATTCCCAAATCTGTTTTGAGCTAATGGCACTTGTCAGTGCAGTGCAAGGACATTCATTTATCAAAAAAGCTTGTTTAGAGCTATTAGCATGTTCCTTATATTATACTTGTAAATACAAACTAATTAAGTCATGTGAGATCTGACTTGGTTTTCCTTACTTCTATAGTTTGGATTTTAATGCTTTGGTGATGTTATATTACCAAGGCTATTAATATATGATGTATCTGAATTTAGTTCAGTTCCATATGCCTATTTGTGATAGATAGCTAGATTTAAAAACATATAGATGCCTGAAAATTTCAAATTTTCTACTTAATAATTAAGTATTCGATAAATGCTGGGCTTGAGTTTATATTTTGGATCGAATGTCTGAATGTCCTAGTGTCTCATTGATGAAAGCCATTAGTTCAAAAACAGTTTGGGGATAGGTATAATTCTAGATAGAGATTTTAAATGCTTTCTCTTGTGGCATTTATAAAAAAAAAAAAACATATTTAGAGCTATTAGCATGATCATTATATTACATTTGTAAATGCAAGCTAATTAAGTCACATGATGTATGACATGATTTTCCTATCCATTTATATGTAACAATTATTAAAATAGATAATGATTAAACTTCATAAAACCACATATTTTAATATTATTTTGAAAGTTATATATTTTGGAATAGAAGTCAGGAAGATTATACTCTTTTTTTATGTGTAATAAAAACATTTGTCAATTATTTATATTTTATTAAAATTAAGCCTTGGTTTCAGACTTAATAAATTTGATTTAAAGACATTGAGCTTTATTTATAAAAAAATTATGAGTATTCATATAAGATTATCTGAAAAATAACTATGTTTAATGTGTTAGTTGTAATTTTATACATATTTTAATAATAAATTTTGAAGAGTTTATTTATTTAATTTATTAATAAAATTTAATTAATTTTTAAATTTGATTTTGTATTATTGCATATTTGTGGAGTTTATCAATTTGATATCTATGCTTGAGAATCTCAGTTGCTTATTCTTAGCAAGGATGATTAAAGTGTATGGTATTATGTGAATAGATTTGAACCATGTTCTGATACTCATTAAGTGGACTATGCTTATGATACACAGCAGTAAAAATATATATTAAGCTAAATGGAAAACCAAAAACATCAAAGAGGAAATGATTACACACATTGTAAAGCATATTAACGTATATATGCAAAATTTATTCTACATCTATAAAAAGAATAATCAGCTTCATTAAAACATCATAAGTATAAAAGTGGTATAGTGACTGGAGTATGTCTTATCAAAGAATTACTTAGAGATTTTATATGTTAGGATGCGCGACTATCAAAAGAATTAAGGAGATTAAGGAAATTCAAAATATGCATTTAATATTTGAGATAAATATTTTCCAAAATGGATTAATTTGATTGTGATAATTTTAATCACAAGTAAACTTGAATAATAGTGCTACAAATCATTAAATGTGTTGTCATTTGCGAGTTCTAGCATCGATAAATTTGGGAATGTTCAGTATTGGGTTGCCATATAAACTTTATATGAAAGATGTATTAGTTATGTTTTTATGAATAGTTTAATAAATTATTAGAGTAGTAAATGTACCAAATCTAATCATAAATCTCAGTTGGAAATCCAAGTAGTATATTTTATATTCAATATTTAAAGGTATAAAGTGATAGATAATCAATGAAATATAATATAAATCTTTATTATATAATAATAACAACTTGTAAATACATCACAGAAAAATTATATATATAAAAGCCTTTTTCGGTAATTCTCAATTTTTTTACCCTTCTCAATATGATACCTCATACTAATACTAACACGTATATTACGTATATAGCGACATCTATTGACATTTTCTATAATTCATATTTTTATCATTTTATTTATTTCCCCTTATATTACTTTCCATTCTTTATCCATTACCCAATCATTCATTAAATCAATTGACTTTTTGTAAATGTTCATACATGTATTTATATTATATTTTATATAATTTGTTTCATATATTTTCCTTCTATTCATTTCCTTTATATAATTTAATGGTCTTATGTTTTTAATACAATCTATTTTATGTCCAAATTTTAAATAATGAACATATAATGCTGATCTATCATCCCTCCTTATATTATGTTCTTTTGCCCTTTGTTCTAATTGTTTTGATGTTTGTCCATAGTAAACCATTTTACATATCCCACAAGTAATTTTATATACTGTTCCCTTTATATATTTCATATCATCTTTAATCTTATAATTTCCTATTAATATATCTAAATTTTTACTATTAGACCATCCTATTTTTATATTTTTATTCATATAATTTTTATTTTTAGTTAATATATCATAAATTTTAGGTGTATATGCAATTTTAATCCATTTTATATTATTTAATATTTTATTCCCTCTAATATTATTTTTATTATCATATAATATATTCCTAATATTTCTAGGATTATATCCATAGCTAGAATATAATTTAATAAATTGTTCTTTTTGTACTTCAGTGTTTTTTTTATCTATGTTATACCTATCATTTTTAATTTTAAAATTTTTAATTACTGCCATCTTTTGTGTCCATGCTTGTTGTGAATCCTTATAAATTATTTTCCTATTTTATCTTCTTTAATAAAATGATTTAATACAATCATGTTATTGTTTATCTTTATTTCTATATCTAAATATTTTACTTTATTATCTATTTCTTTTATTGTAAACTTTATATTATTTTTATTATTATTAAATTCATTATATATATTTTTTATAACTCTTTTATTCCCTACTACTAAGATATCATCTACATATCGAAAATACTCTTTTATTTCTTTATTTATTATTCTATTCTTGACAATATGTAATTCCATTTCATTTATAAATATTGAAGCCATTAATCCACTTATTGCACATCCCATAACCCATCCCTTATTTATATTCCAATATTCATCTTTATATTTAAAATATAAGCTATTATTTATTAAATTTAACCCCTGTTCCATAATGTCAATTATTTCCATATCCTGTATATACATTTTTAATTTTTGTATAACTATTTTAATACTTTCATCCCTAGGTATACTTGGATACATTTTCTCTATATCCATTACAAAAATACTTTGATTTCTATTCATTTTTATTATATTTAACCTATCTATAATTTCATCAGTATTTTTAATACAAAATTCCCCATACCCCATAATATTTGCTATCCATTTATTTATATATCTACAAAATTTCTGTAAAATGAAATTTGAAAAGTTAAATAATAATCTTAATGGATTATCCTCTTTTTGTGTTTTTACTTTAGTAAATATATATGGATTTTCATACATTGATGGATACAAAAATCCATACTTATTTTTATCAATAATTCCTTTCCCTTCCATTTTATGTAATATCTCTATATATTTACTTTTTATATTATTAGTAGGATCTTTAAATAATTTTATATATCCTTCCTTTTTTATCTCATTTTCTATCTTATCTATATAATCTTTAGAATACATTATTACAAATCTACTACCTTTATCTTCTTTACATAACACTATATTCTCTTTTCTACATATATTTCTTATTTCTTTAGTAGTTCTTTTATATTTATATTCCCTTTGTGAACATTTAATATTTCCTAATTGTTTGTTCAATAAGTAGTTCATTTTCCTTTTATCTACTGTAGAAATATTTGCTAATTCTATGTCCGTAGTTATCTTCTTTTTAATGTCTTTATCCACAAATGGTATAAAATAAGGAGACTTACTTAATAGTTGATTTTGCTCCGTTGAGAATTTATATTTTGTTAGATTTATAAAATTATCTTTTATTCTGTTATTGTAATTAATATATCCTTTACATTCTGTCACTTCTTTATCTTTATTCCAATATTTCGTCCACATCCATATCATTAGTATTATGAGGATAAAGTAGTAGATTTGTTATAATGTATTCTAAAGATTATATAGATAAGATAGAAAATGAGAAAAAAGGAAGGATATATAAAATTATTTAAAGATCCTACTAATAATATAAAAAGTAAATATATAGAGATATTACATAAAATGGAAGAAAGGAATTATTGATAAAAATAAGTATGGATTTTTGTATATCAATGTATAAAATCATGTATATTTACTAAAGTAAAAACACAAAAAGAGGATAATCCATTAAGATTATTATTTAACTTTTCAAATTTCATTTTACAGAAATTTTGTAGATATATAAATAAATGGATAGGAAATATTATGGGGTATGGGGAATTTTGTATTAAAAATACTGATGAAATTATAGATAGGTTAAATATAATAAAAATGAATAGAAATCAAAGTATTTTTGTAATGGATATAGAGAAAATGTATCCAAGTATACCTAGGGATGAAAGTATTAAAATAGTTATACAAAAATTAAAAATGTATATACAGGATATGGAAATAATTGACATTATGGAACAGGGGTTAAATTTAATAAATAATAGCTTATATTTTAAATATAAAGATGAATATTGGAATATAAATAAGGGATGGGTTATGGGATGTGCAATAAGTGGATTAATGGCTTCAATATTTATAAATGATATGGAATTACATATTGTCAAGAATAGAATAATAAATAAAGAAATAAAAGAGTATTTTCGATATGTAGATGATATCTTAGTAATAGGGAATAAAAGAGTTATAAAAAATATATATAATGAATTTAATAATAATAAAAATAATATAAAGTTTACAATAAAAGAAATAGATAATAAAGTAAAATATTTAGATATAGAAATAAAGATAAACAATAACATGATTGTATTAAATCATTTTATTAAAGAAGATAAAATAAGAAAAATAATTTATAAGGATTCACAACAAGCATGGACACAAAAGATGGCAGTAATTAAGAATTTTAAAATTAAAAATGATAGATATAATACAGATAAAAAAACCGCTTAAGTACAAAAAGAACAATTTATTAAATTATATTCTAGCTATGGATATAATCCTAGAAATATTAGGAATATATTATATGATAATAAAAATAATATTAGAGGGAATAAAATATTAAATAATATAAAATGGATTAAAATTGCATATACACCTAAAATTTATGATATATTAACTAAAAATAAAAATTATATGAATAAAAATATAAAAATAGGATGGTCTAATAGTAAAAATTTAGATATATTAATAGGAAATTATAAGATTAAAGATGATATGAAATATATAAAGGGAACAGTATATAAAATACTTGTGGGATATGTAAAATGGTTTACTATGGACAAACATCAAAACAATTAGAACAAAGGGCAAAAGAACATAATAGTGCTATTGAAAGGAGGGATGATAGATCAGCATTATATGTTCATTATTTAAAATTTGGACATAAAATAGATTGTATTAAAAACATAAGACCATTAAATTATATAAAGGAAATGAATAGAAGGAAAATATATGAAACAAATTATATAAAATATAATATAAATACATGTATGAACATTTACAAAAAGTCAATTGATTTAATGAATGATTGGGTAATGGATAAAGAATGGAAAGTAATATAAGGGGAAATAAATAAAATGATAAAAATAATGAATTATAGGAAATGTCAATAGATGTCGCTATATACGTAATATACGTGTTAGTATTAGTACGAGGTATCATATTGAGAAGGGTAAAAAAATTGAGAATTACCGAAAAAGGCTTTTATATATATAATTTTTCTGTGATGTATTTACAAGTTGTTATTATAATATAATAAAGATTTATATTATATTTCATTGATTATAAGATAAACAACATAAAGGAGTATTATTTCTTAGAATTAAGTGATAGATAAGTGAGAAGGAATACAGATTAAATCTTTGCTAGTGGAGAGAGAGATTGCATTTTTTTTTAAAAATCATTTAAAATTTATTTAAAATATAAATATTAAGTTATATTTCATTATTTAATGATTTTTCTTTTAAAGTCCTTTCTCAATCCACGTTTGAGTAAAACTATCTAGAAGAATTAGTACATTTTTCAGGATAAAGGTTATTTATATTTGGTTCACCAAATCCTGTGTTAAAATTTAAAATTACGAATTGAGATTTAATGCTGTGATATAATTTATATACCAGTTTTACTAGCATGGTGGAGAGGTATTTAAATACTCTATCGCATAAGTGTTTGTAAAATAAACCTCACAGTAATAAAATTTGAATTCAAACTCGAGTGGATAAAAAAAGTGAAAAATGTGTAAGTATTAAATTTATAGTTTTAAGATAACTAATACGATTATATATTCTAAGTAAAAATGAGATGAGACATTGCAATCCATCTCGTATAACATATATATTGTATTGCTACACATACCATGAGTTTATACATGAGTTTATACATCTAATGTAGATACAATCAATACACCATTTACACCTTCAAGAAGAATCAAAAATATTTATTTTTAATATTTGTTGTTCTATGGAGATAATTCATATTGTAAATATTTATCTTTAACATTTGCTGTCATATAGTGCTGAACTGTATTTTAGTATTATTATATTGTTTTGTTATTTCCATGAAATAAACAATTTCCTTATTTTTATTAAATTATATGGTATTATTCTTTTTTTTTTCATGTATCATAGCATCAGCTGGGAAGCAAACCCGCTAACCTAGGATAACTGCTTGTAAAGCAGCTGTCGCTGACCTCTCGACCACCGGTGCGTGACAAATTATATGGTATTATTCTTTGATCATTATTTTGATTTAAATCTATTATTCATGATCCAACATTAATTTTTATTAAAGAATATAAAAATAATAAAATAAAAACCTATTATTGCTATTAACTATTTTATTTTATTTATTTTTTCTGTCCACACCTAGTAAAATTTGGATTATTAATTCAACATTTTAATTTTAATGTTTAAAATCTTTATTTAATAGTATGAATTAATAAATTGAGCTTGATTTGTTACAAATTTAAATTATAACTGAAAAAATTCTAAAATATATTTAAACTTTCCAAATATAAAATAAATAAATATAAAAATGTGATATATGTAATAGGAACAATGTTATATATACTGGTTCTTTGTCATAATGCTATTGTAAAAATAAATTAATAAAATATTTATTGAATCATTATCAATTTTTAAACAGAAATGAATTATTATAAAGTTATAAAAAATCTACGAATACTTGTCTGAAATTAAAAATTGCATTTATATTATTATAAAAATTCAGACTCCTCACTCTTTCACAGAATGTCACAGTCATAATTATTTGTTTTCAGTATAATGTTACTTCAACTTTCTTAACTTGTATTTTTAAAAGTGAAATAATTAAAAAAATATAAATGGAAACAAATATATTTTATTTTTAATAATTACAATGAATACATTTTTAAAAAAATAATTACAAATAATTAAATATACTAAAAATTATGCAATTTTTTCCTTATAATCCAAAAAGTTAAAAAAAATAGAATGGAAGGTGCTTAATATTTTTATTCAAAATATCAACCTCTGGTTTTGTTAGGGACTTTCCATTTATACTCATTATACTGCTTCTATTGATTTAATTACAAAAAATATGAAAGTCAAAGTAGTTCACTGACAGTTTAATTCAAGTTTTTAGTGAAAAATTACTGTGAATAACATTAAAAAAGGTCCCCAAAGAGCAATTTTTAATGTCATAGTAAGCAGTGACACTTCAGTATTTCACAAGAAACTGGAGTTAAAATATACATATATGGAACTAAATTATGTAGACTTTAACAATAATATTAATTTATTAAATACAATTTGATATTGTATAAAAATGTGCACATTACAAACATATGTATGCAAAACTTCATCAGGTACACAATTCATTGATAATTCTGTCTATAGGACTCATAGATTTTTAAATATGTCTTTTTATAATTTACAATTTAAATATACTTACTAAATAAGTGAGAGAATGAAGAAGTGAATGAAAAAGACTTAGGCTGTTACTTATTCAAATAGTTTCACCTTCTCAATTGTACTGGATAGTAGCACAGCAGTGAAGAGACATGAGACTCGAATTAGGGCTGTTGAGGATGAATACCCAAATAAGATAGAAGAATTAACATAGTAAATTAATATAGAAAATTCTTTTTATTTAAATAATTAACCAAAATAAAGATTCGAACTCTGGATTGGATTTAAAATGTATTTTAATATTAATTGAGCATAAAACAAATGTATATCTATATATAACAATTTCACTTTAGATAGGTTTACATTTATTATGTTAACACTGAATAATCTTTAATTTTTGTTAATAGGAGTTTTACAGTAGATCACTTTAGGTCATGTGCGCGATTCACTTTGCCAAAATAAACTCTCTTTACACAAGAAATGAAAGATCGATGAATGATTTAAATTAGTACGAGCCATATGGTCAAAGTTATAAACCTAGTTTGTTTATATCACAAATAAGATTTCTTTTTGTTTCATTTTTATTTATTATTATTAGAGTGAAAATATGCATATGGGAATGGTTCATTTATTTAAAAGAGGGTGAGCAACTTTAAAACAAGTGCACTACAAGAATTTATAAAACACTTCTCTAAACATGATTCACATTTCTCATATCATTATGACTTACTGGGATGAAACAAGCAAAATAATTTAATTAATGGATATTGTAACTACTAACATAGAAAGGTTAAACACATATGTAGAAAAGCCCAGCTGGCAAAAAAATAACTTTGTCATTGGATGTATTTTCATGAAGAAGACATATGTTCGCACGTATGGTGAAGTGGTATAAAAGTTGAGGTAGGTTTGGTGATACGAGAGTCAGCATATGGTATCCCCCATAGAGCATTTAAGATCTTAGCCTCACATTCCACAAGGAGTATAATCCTTGATTATGAATGATTTCAAGAGGAAGGGAAAACTTAGGATTCTCGAAGGTTTTCAAATGACAAAGCATTTGAAATACCAAAAAAAAATATTAAGCTATGCCAGCAGTACAATATACATATGAGAATAAAACTAATGTTTAATATTATAACTTTAATGGTTTAATCCTCTGCATAATGTTATGTATAATGGTGAATCATGCTATGAATATCTAATAAGACATTTAATTCTTCAATTTAACTAGTTGTTTACACCTTTCCATATATGCTCTAAATAAAATTAAAGCTTCACATTATTCAGCCCATTTCAGCCATTACAGTAATTAATGTTTAATTATTAATTGTGATCTTTCATGAACAAAATAAAAAAAAATTAAACAAGAGAGTTCTGGAATGATCAACCCTGCGAGTCTATTTTAACATAATAAATATTAAATCTTTATAGGGAGCGAATGATAAATAAAATTCTTATCATTACAATTTACTTTGCTTTTTTTTTAAAAAAAAAGAACAATTATATATCAAACATGCGAGGTTGAGATGAATTGGCATATTAATAAAAGAAAACTTTAAAAAGATATTATTAAACAAATGCACAGACTTATAAAGCTAGAATAAAGTGAAATTGGAGATAATGTTATAAAAAAATATATTACGAATATAGAAAGGTCATTACAGGCAGAGATTATGTATAAATATATAAGAAAACATTAATTAGTATATACATAGGTAAGCATGGATGGATTTATATAGATATGGAACTGTTACCTCAGCATACTCTAGGTCAGTGGCTAGTTTGTAGGTATCAGCTTAGTGGTCAGCAATCTTGTCACTATTGCTTCTTCATCGGTGGCAGCATTCTTCCATGGCAGGAGCTTTGTGGCAGCATTCTGGAGGCAGCCCCAAGAGGCATGGAAAAAGATGGTTCAGGTCCCTACTTGACTGACATTCTTTATCATGCTATATTCTTTTCTTGTTACGAAAAAACCCAATGAGCAAAGAGAAAAAGAAAAAAGCTCCCTTATCTCCAGTCTACTCTATTTATACATCCCCAACTATGACAGGAATGCCTCAATTCATTTGCCCAGAGGCAGATAAGGCAATTAATAAATTCTGTTTCAGTCCATTCTTAATTAAAAGCAAAATATAAGAAGATGATAAGATTCAAATCACATTCCAGCTTGAAAAAATTTAAGAATAAAAGGTTGTTTTACAATAGCGTGTTGAAACCACTGAAGGGCGTCATTTCTATGCTAGCGCACAGAAATATGCCGTTTAAGTGGCCACCTCCGCTGCTATCAAACATTCCATTTCTAACGCTTAAGCCTAAAAATAGTCCATTGATACGGGGGAGGGCACCGGCTGACTGTGTTTATTTCTATGCCAATGCACAGAAACATGAACATTTATCCAATCTTGCCACAGAAGCTATCGTGTCAGCTTACGGCTCAGATTCGGGCTAAGCATTTCAGACTAGCGATCATATTTCACTTGTGTTTACAGTATTGTCTGAGGGTGGCTGGAATTACGATTGTCGAAACTATTTTAATATTCATTAAGACCACCTCCCTCTCTATCTCACATCTTTTAGGAAGGTCTACTAACAATTATCAGCAGAGTCTCATGCTTCCCTAGCCTCCATTTCCTGCTGAAAAAATGAGCCAAGTGTAGTTCAAAGCACGCTTCCCATCAAATCATGCTCTAAGTCACGTTTCATGTGACAACAACTGCGAGCTGATTAATAATAGCTGCAAAAAATAGGACAACTTGTTTTGCCGAATGTCAAAGAAAGAACAAGGATTCTTCTCTGACTGCTGGAACTGGCAGTGGTTTATCAAACAAAACACCTTGGAGCTGCATGCCTGCTGTGTTTTTTTTTTAGTTTTTTTTTGCTTGAAGAGCCCAAAAAGTTTCTTTTAATTGCCATATAGATTGATGTTTTTTTGAGGGGGAATTACCGTCAAAACTTAGTCATTCTTTGAGTTGTTGGCGTTCCATTTTGTTAGCAATTGCAAACACCCTTCCCTTCCCCCCTCTCCCAAAGTTTGACTTTGGCTTGTAAATGTTACCATTAAACAGACAATAGATTTATTTATCAAAATAAAAACAAAACAAACCGAAAAAAAGAAAGAAGAAGAAGTAGTTGAATCGGCTGATTTTTTTGTTTGTCGTACAATACCGAACCGAAAATAGAAAAGGGTTTAATGAGAATTAAATCAAAACAAACAAAAAATCGGTTAACTACTTTTTAAAAATCATTGGTTTTAATCGATCCGTTTTTTTTTTGGTTTTGGTTTTTTTTTTTTTTGTTGTTTGGGGTAGCCAAAATAGATTTGATAGCTGCCGTACTTTTATTTTAAATGTGATAAACAACAACAACCAAAAAAAAAAAACCAACAAAAAAATACGTAGACGGTAAAAAAAACAAAAAAAAAACCCTGTCCCCTTTGAAAATATAAATAATAAAAAAAAAGAATCAAAAGCCAAAAAAATGAAGTACTTTTTTTTCATTTATTTGTAATTTTTTTGTTTATGCATTTGTTTATTTTTGTTTTGGTCGTGTTTAAACAAAAAATTTGGTTTGATATTACTTTTATAAATGTGATAAACAAAAAAAAATCAAAAAACCAAAGCCAAAAAAAAAAAAAATTCAGCCCCGGCAACATTATATTTACCTTTGTTTACAAACCGGGCCCACCCTCCAGCGATTTCAACACGCTATTGTAAAACAAATGAATAAAATAAATGGAACAAAAATATTTCATCAGCAAAATATTTTTAGTTAAAATAAAAAAAAAACTTTGATAAGAAAACAATATTTTAATTAATGAAAGTCGAGCTTTTAAAATATTTAATTAGTGAAGCAAAACTTCATAATCGATTAATTTGAACCTGCCATCTTGTTTATATCTTTTATTTTTTTTACAAAATGAAATTAAATGCAAATAATTTTTACAAAAATGACAAACTTTGCATGACTAAAAGGTTTCACACAATATTCAAAAGTATCAAAATATCAAAATTATAAAATATTTATTACATAGTAAAGTTTTTTTAGCATAATATATATATGTTGCCATGTAGTAGATGATGGCAATGTTAGTACATTAAATATAATTGCTGGGTTTGAACCCTTGTAGATTGTTAGATTTTTAGGAAGGAAAACATGAAGCTCATTCTGACTACAGAATGACTGCTTCACAATAAAGTAGCCATTCACAATTAGTCTAGGATATATAGGTCCCATCCAAACTTCTTTTTAGGTCATCAAATATATAATTAAGGTAGACAATTGAAATGATAACTTATAATTTAAATGGGAAATCTAGATAAACTTCTGACAAAAATCATTAGTTTTTGGTATTGAAATCATTTCAAGTCCAGAAATTATACAATACTTATTTAAAGTTTTAGCTTATTCTTGTTATACACTTGACTTTTAATCAATGGTAGGTACTACTGATTGCCCTTCTTGTTTAATGATAGATTATTTTAGCATATTATTGAATATTTAATCTATGGTTTGGAATTGATCAGAACAGTTTAAATTAATAAAATCTTTCCAGTGATTAACTTCACTGCTATCTTCATTAATAATTCTTTTAAAATTAATTTTTATTAGTGTCTTTTTTAAAAAAAAAAAACACCACCAAGTTCTTTTATCTTTTCAATTAACTTGATTTTTTTAAATGCATATATATATATAACTACAACCATTAAATGTCTGTATTTTTAAATTATATAATAATAATTCAAACAAATATATTTAACACAGTATTCAAAATTAAATAATATATTCTTTACCAGAAGTACTTTCAATTGTTTCACTGACAATCTTTTTCAACTGTTAATACAAACGTACAAAAAATAAAAACTTGCATTACCCATCATTCAATCTATTCAAATTTCCCACAATTCTGTTGTCTTTATATTAGCCGATTGTTTATTCATCAAACCACCTCTATTCCTAGATATCATCATTGCCTCCTTAATTTTACATTTTTCACTACACCTTTCAATTTGAATAATTTTTATATCTCTATTATTAAATTTAAAACCATAATTACATGTTTTATTATGATCAAATATAATTGATGGAGTATTCATATTTACTGAAGATATATTTTCTTTCTGTACACGTTTATATAATGTCTTATGATCATTATATTGTTTTTGTAATGTACATTTGGATTCCCCTATATATTTTATTCCACAACCACATTCCAACATATATATAACAGAACTTAATTCAAACTTAGAAATCTTGGCTTTGGAGTTATTTATCATATCATTTATATTATTTGAAGAGAAAAAAAATTCTACACAAACCACTAAAAAGTTTATAAATTAATTTAGCTTGTTGATTAGATATAAAAGGAATAGAAATCCATTTATCACTTTTTAATTTACTTAATATTTTCTTATTATTACTCTTATTTTGATTATATTTTGTAATTGTATTATAAATAATATTCCTTCCATAACCAACATTCAACATATCAGTAATATATACATTAATATTTTCAATTTTATCACTAATAAATTTGCACAAATAATCATTTCTAAATAAAAATGACTTCAAACCAGCTAATTTATGACTCATATGAACTTTAGAATTATATGGAATATAACCCCTAATTTCCACAGGCTTTAAAATCATATAATCAAACACATTATTATTTCTTTTAATAAATATATCTAAAAACTTTATAGAATCTTCCTTCTCTTCATTTAACACCCATTTTACATTATTAATCATATTTAACTCATTAAACAAATTAACTATTATTTCATTATGTGCACATATAAATACATCATCAACATATCTACAATATACTTTAATTCCTTTATATTTTATCTGAGACAATATCTTAACCTCATAATTAGAAATAAAAAAATTACAAAGCTGTGATACCACCGGAAGACCCATTGGCCAACCAAAATTCATTTTATAAAAGCAATCATTAAACCTAACATATATATTATCATTCACAAATCTTAATATTTTAACAATAAAATTCCTAATATTATTATCTATAGATTTTAAAAACAAAGCTCTTTCAATAATCTCTATTGATTCAATACGATTAATTGAACCATACATTTCAGATATGTCAAGTATACACATAACATCATTATTATCAATTTTTATATTTTTAATCCTATTAATAAAATCAAATGATGATGAAATCGTATAATCTCCAAATCCAAACACATCTTGCATTATTTTTTATATATATATATTACATTTTAAATAACTGACACTTTAATTATTAATTTTATTTAATAATAATATTAATAATTCTTTGACTTTTATTATATATATTTAGACTTCACATTTTCAGGTTTTTCCTCCAAACTATTAGAAGAATATTATTTTATATTATTTTAGTATATGATATAGAACATTTTACTGAATAATGTTTAATAATAAAATGAGACCATTGGATTGAAATCGATTTAATTTATTTAATAAGGAAAAAAAGATTACCTGAAAGTTTGTAATATTAGCATTTTACTTGTAGTTAGTTATATGCTGGGCTATTTCTGACATCTAATTGGATTATTGTTAATTTTTTTTAGAAAAATTCAAATGTACATTTTTTCAAATACATTCGATTGTGAATTATTATAACAATAATTTAAAGATAAAATAAGTTTATAAAAGAAACTCATCATAGAGTTGAAAAAAAACTTAAAAACAATATTTTTTTTTCTTTAGAGATCATCTTTAATTATTAATTTTAGGTAATTATAACACAAATAATTAAAGATTAAAAACAATTAAAAGTAAACACGGTTGAGTTTAACAAAATGATGTATAAATAAGAGAATTCTAGTCAAACGTTGTTAGCCGAGAGGTCAGCGCAGCAGCCTTGCAAGCAAGCAGTTGCTTGCAGACAATTGTTGCGGATTCGCTTCCGGCCGATACTATGACATATGGAAAAAAATAAGAGAATTCTATTTATGCAAATTGAATCGCAATGAAAAGATTGTAGAAAACAACAACAACAAAAAAAAAAATGGGTTTTTTTTTTTTTTCATATGTCATCGGCCGGCAAGCGAATCCGCTAATCCAGGACAACTGCTGTAAGGCTGCTATGCTGACCTTTCGACGACCACCAACGCTTGACTAGAGTATTTGAATAAATATTAAGATCTAAAACGACATTGAATAATATTTCTATGCAAGACAGATAAATGTTAACCATGAGTTCAGAGCGTATTGGAATGTGACCCATAGAATGCAGTACATAAATATTATATTATTTTTAACAAGTAGCACATTGACATTCATCTGATCAAATCAAATTGACATAAAAATATTGTTTTCATGTTAATAATAACTAAATGACGTTTATTGAATAAATGGATTAGCTATGGGTTTGGTTTCTAAAAAAATTAAGCCTGCTGGTGACCTAAAAAGAAACTTTTCAAGTTTAATCTGCTCAAAATGGCTAAAATATGTACTAACGGCTACACAGTAATACTTTTTCTAAGTGAGATGAATGAATAACACCGGAAAAAAGTAAGAGTATATATATTTTTTAAAAAAAAAACCTGATTATATATGACTTATAGAAAAGTTGTCAGTGCTTTTATTTTCCTACAATTACAAATAAAGGATAACGATTATATATGCACTAAATACCACTCATTATCATCATTGTTAACCATCAGTTTCCTATTGTAATGATCAGCTTTTCCAGAATTCTGGTGTGTGTGTGGGGGGGGGTAGTGTGCTTAATTTAATAAAGAATAATGAGATAAAAAGTTTTGTTGGTTTATCCTGGATAAAAAAAGTTTGTATTACATTTTTATGGAGAAATACCAAATCACCATTCATATTTTGTAACATTTATTCAAAAATTATTTTAATTCATCTGTTACAATTTTGCTTATTATATTTTCAGTTCATTATTATTAAGATTTCAATGTTTCTGCTAAAAAGCAATGTAGTACACATGTTTGAACCTATTCATTTATTTTTCTCTAGTTGTTTGTTATTCACAATCTCCTTTCATTCTATTTTCTTTTTTTTTTTTTTTTTTGCAATTTTGTTTTATTTTGAATCACATCTCGTTTCTTCAAAATCATAAATTAATTAAGGTGATATAAATAATATTATAGAAGTTGAATCTTCTGCTCCAAAGTAGAAAGTATAATTTAGCAACGAATTACTTTGTCCAAGTGAACATTATCTGTGGTAAGACTACGAGTCATTCTTCTAACAGAATTTATTTAGTATCTAAATGTTAGAATTAATAAGATGCCTAAGAAAGGTTTTTTTTAAAAAAACTTAAAAATGTAGCTTTATATTTATAAGTGTAACTAATTTTTAAAATTCAATATTAATCTCTTTCACATAATCCACCACTCTCCACACTATCTCATAACACTGATACACTTGAACACATATATGTCGAAAAGATAAATAATCACCATCTTTTCGACATATATGTGTTCAAGTGTATCAGTGATATGAAATAGAGTGGTGAGTGGTGGGTCATGTGAAAGTCTGTGCTCACATACCCTATATATTACATACATTAATAAAGCTATACACTAAGCCTGTATTTCAGTTATTAATCTCTTTTAAAAATTATAGCACGCAATAGTTTTTAAACAATGGCACAAAAAACAATTGTCCCCTCCTCCGATATAATTGTCGAAGTTTAATTCTTTCTCCTCTTTAAATTTTTGATTATCTATTGTAATGTAATCGGACTTATATCAGACGGTGATTAATTACAAGAAAATTTTAATTGCTTTTAACTTCATTAATGTTGGTCAGTCTATTTAAATTTTAATCGATTTTTTTTACAATAATAAAAGAAAAAGTCATTTTCTGTTTTTTTCAAATATCAGGTTTATCATAGTTTTATCTGACTAAAGTAAAAGCAATTTATCATTTAGCGAGTTTTTAAAATTATAGGTTTTAAGATTTGGTTGAAATTTTTTAATTTTAAAATTTATATTGATTTTATAAAATTCTGATATATTTTTCACACGTCTTTCTTAGAATGACAATAAGTCAGCATTTTCTCTATCAAGTGTCTTTTTCAGTTACAGCAATAAATTTTGATAATGTCAGGATTTTAGAATTTCAATATAAAGCTCTTTTTAAAAATTAAGAAAGCAGTTTGGGGAGAAACGAAACCTGGCTTGAATGGAAATAAATTGTATCACAAAATAAAAACATTAAATGAAAAATTATTTTGAAAATGACACTTGTGAATATTAAACTTTAATTTGCATATTCATATGATTATTGTAAAACCTGACATAAATTTTTATAATAGTAGAATTTGATAAGCTTTAACAAAACACATACACACACGCATATATATATATATTGTAACAATCGGGAATGGAGTAATAAAGTTGATGTTAATTTAAATCTAAACTAATACAAAAATATGTAGGGATTTAAGTTAGAAAAGTAATTTAAATATAAAGGTTTCGATGATATCACAAACAAAATATAAACAAAAATAAGTAAAATATCTATCATTCGTGTAAAGATATGTTTCCAGCTCGGAAACAAATATAGCGTTAAATAATACCCAAATACTCACTGTTTTAACTGTAAATGATAAGTTGGGTCAGTTAAAATTTTTTATTGCCAAGGATATGTATTACAGCATTTAACTGATATTGAAAATAATGATTTGTGGCACACGACTTTATTCATTTTGTCTGGTCATAAAGTAAAACAATATTTCCAATTTATAAATTGGTAATTTGTGTAAAATTAAAAAAATATTAAGAACCATATTAAAAAAAACAACTTATTGTCTATGAAAGCTACAAGTAATGACTTTATATACATTTGTTAGTTTACCTGATGAAGTAGGTTATTATTCTTTCTTCAGTAATTTGTGTGGCTAAGTGCACTTTTGGTGCCAAGCACCATAATCATAACTATGATTATATTTTTCAGTTAACAGAGGAAAGAAGAATATCCCACTTCCCCAGGCAAACTAATATACTTCTTCAAAGTTTTATATACATATATAACAATAAGTATAGTAAATACAATGGTAACTAACTATTATATACATTCTTTCAATCTGCAGAAGTACTTTTAGTTAATTCCTTAACCCACCTTAATATATATTGTACCGGGTTTGCTCCACAGAAGATCTTACTTACCCTGCAAATGTTTTGGCTGGTTTCAAACTTCTTTATAATACATTTATAATCTTATTGAATTATAAATGTTACGTGAACAAAACGGCACGTTCGAGCAAAGTGGGAAATATTATTGATAGCTTTAACTATCAACAATACCCACGATTCAATCGTGGCCCACCTTGGCTGCTATATTCAAACCCCTACTATCCAAATACTTTATTTGTTTCGGAATAAATCCTGGGTGCCAGCTAGTCAAGACTAATGTATTCGGACAGTAGGCTCATAATCCAGCGCTCGAAACAATTCCCTTAACTACCTCAGTCTATTTTTTTTTTAATCATTAACAACTTATACAAAAGTATTGGTGAAAGAATTGATAAAAGAATTAATAAAAGAGTTCATAAAAAGAATTGACTGACAAATTAAGGCTTAAGTTTTAAAGACCATTTATTTTTAATTAACATTTACTAATTTTAAATATTTTATAAATCTAATATAACACACGCACATTTTAATTTAACACACTATAATATATCTTATGAAAAAGCATAAATAATTTTTGACATTTATAAAATCATACAGCATTCACAAACACGCACATCAATAGTTCATTTTATGCATGCTTATAGAGTTCAAATTACTTGTCTCTGGAAGTTTTACGAATTAATGCGATGGCTACTATAGAAATAAGAATATGAAATATTATTACCTAGGACTTTGAATGGGGATGTAGAACTTCATTTTCTTTGGTTACTGCTTTAGGTGAGAATATTTCCAGCCAGCTGATATGTTTCCTTGAAGAGTTTCATTATTATTCACTTTTATTATTATTGGAGACAATTAGATATTGATGGGGATTCTTCAAGCTGTTACGAAGACATTATTTCAGGGGCAGATCTTACTGATCTTATTTGACTCAGGCTGGAGAAAGACGTATGTTTTCCGAAGGTTTTAACACTGCATTTCTGTTTCTGGATACATAATAAATTGCACTATTATCTATAGACTAGACTGAAATAATTGTCTTCACTGACTGTCCGATAAAAAAAATGGCTATTTATACCTGCGAAGTGTTTTTGTTTTGATATCCTCTGGCAATATCTGTTATTGAAATTCCTTTGATAATCTCATGTTTTTGAAGATCGTTTAATTAGTAGTAGCCATCACACATGTTGTTGTTGTTTTTTTATATATATTTTTAATTAATAGCCACTGCTGTGTTTTTAAATATATTTCATTTTAATATTTATTTTCATGTTTTTCAATATGATTTTCATTTAGTTCATTTCAACATTTATTTTTAACATTTAATACGCATATACTTATTACATTCGCACGCACATATATAATTTTATTCTAGTTTTAAGATTTTCTTTAATTTAAATAAAAGAGACTTATATTTTTAAACTTTTTAAATTATATTTCAACTAATAATAATAAACTCTTTACTTTCTTTTTATAAAACTTTTAGTTTAACTTTTCTAACCAAGACTCCCCTCCCCTCTTTTAATTAATTATTTTCTAACTTTTATTTCAAACTCTTTTCCGAAAGATTTTTATTTTTAATAATTTTTTTAGACAAAATTATTTTATATACATGTGCCAATTTGGCCTTGGCACATTACACCCCCCTCCGTTTGAGAATAAAATGCATCATTTTTGACCATTTTATCTCTGACAACTTTAATTCTTAATTGTAAATATTCATTTATTTTCTAAGTTTGCTTTTCATATCTTCCACTTTACATACCAAGGGCAATCTGTTTTGACTATCCTTTTTTTTCTATCTATGCCGAATACATTGCTCACAATGATTTAAATCCTGGATAACAACCACCAGGACAAACTAATTTTATGGCACAGGGATCTTTTGGAAATGAAACGGAAACAGATTTGCTGACTTATACCAACTTACACATATATAAAATCGAAGCTTCATTTGCCGGGTTTCTACCTGACTTGGAAAAAAAAAAGGGTCGCTGCGAATGGCAGGAATTATCACTGTCCATTTTTGACTTATGCTTTGGAAAGAGGAATGATCCCTGATAAGTCCATTACAGGTACTAAATTTTATCCAGTCGGCAGCTTTAACTTATCCTTAACTAAACTTATTTCACACTACCCTCTTCCCTTAATTTCAAATCCATATACATTCTTAATATAACTTAGATTGACTTTCATTTACATTATTAATCTTACAACATTATTTTTAAATTCATATAAACATTACTTTAACAGTTGTGTTAATACAATCTCACAATATTATTCTAAACTACCACAGACATCAGTTTACATATTTATTTATATTACGATATTATTTTTTTAAACCCATATGAACATTATCCATATTTATTTATATTACAATATTATTTTTTTTTTAAACTATTACTTTAACTTTCTTATTTAACGTGCATATATTCAGAAAACTATTTTATTTTATTGCTCTTCATTATTATACAGATATTTGACTTGACTTAATTACTTTAAACCATTTATTTACTTTCTTTTATTGACTTGCGTGTATTGTCAAAAAAAAAAATCTATTAGTTTATTACGAGTCATTTCCTTAATTAATATGTGCATGGAGAAAAACAAAACAAAATTTTTATTTATTTTGTGAAGCCTCTGTTATTATTATTTCTTTCAAACATTTCATTTATTATTATTCATTTATTTTTAAATTTATTGTCTTAAGTTTTAAATAGAAGTTTCAGATTTAATTTATTAGATTTATTTACTTTAGAATAATCATATTCACGCTCATTGTCCATTTCCAGTTCTTTTTGTTTATTTCCTTTACTATTCCACCTGTTTACTAACTTTTAAACTATGTCAAGTGGTTCCTTCTTTCTACTAACTCACTAACATAAATTATACTCCATATTCTCACTTCTATCCCTCAATTAAAAATTATTTTATCTCTTTCTCATTCTGTTCTATTTTCTGCCTTACAAATTAGAAAACCTTTAAGCTTCACAGACCTCTGTATTTTTCTTAGTCATGAATATTTTTTCTTACGCTTTCTCTTTGTTTTAAATCTCTGTTTAAAACGAACATGAACTTTTACATTAACCTTTTTAAATTTTTGTGAAAACTTTTCTATGCTATTTTCTATATTGAACTTATGTTTCTCTTCTATTTCTTGATCTACATTTGTTTCTACTTTATCTGTTGCAACACTATCTGAATCTAATTCAATTTCTATTTCCAAACTACTATATTTACCACTATCTGACTCTACTATCTCTTTCATGACCTCAACTTCCTTACTTTCTTTGACAAAATCTACTTCTACAATCTCTTGATTTTTCTCTACCTTTTCTGTAATTTCATGTCTCCTTTCTCTTAGTTCTGCAATGAATTCTTGCTGATCTTGCCTGATTTCTTTTATTTCTTTCACCAATTCTTGCATCATATTCATCATCATTTCCATCATCTTCATCTCAGACATTTCTTCTTTCTCTTTTTCTACTAGCTGGGGATTTTTTAAAAATACCGGGCTTTCTTCCAGCTCCATTTCTTTTTTCATGGTTACGCTATACTTTTTTTTGACTAAATTTAAATACAAGCTGTTTATTTATTTTTCTTACTAAAATGGAAACATACACTGACTCCACCCCCTTTGTCCTTTTCTCTACCTGATCTTAATGCTTTAACTCTGCCCAAACATCTAATTGTCTCTGATTTAACAGAATGATTTATTTTAACTAACGTGAATAGCATAAATCTCTTTTCATTTAAAGAAAAAACAGTTTTCAGTCAATTCTTTTTTTTAAAATTTAAACCAGTTTAAATACGTAATTTAGCTTTTGTATAAAATTAATTTTATTTTCAAACAAGAAGCAAAGTATTTAATTACTGTTGTTTCTTAGGTTCAGCTCCAAGTTGGGTATAGTCATTTAATGTACCGGGTTCACTCTGCAGAAGATCTTACTAACCCTGCAAATGTTTTGGCTGGTTTCAAACTTCTTTATAATACATTTATAATCTTATTGAATTATAAATGTTATGTGAACGAACCGGCAAGTTCAAGCAAAGTGGGAAATATTATTGATATCTTTAACTATCAACAATACCCATGATTCGATCGTGGCCACCTGGCTGCTAGATTCAAACCCCTACTATCCAAATACTTTGTTTCGGAGTAAACCCCGGGTGCCAGCTAGTCAAGACTAACATATAATCCAGTGCTTGAAACAATTCCCTTAAGTAGCTCAGTCAATTTTTTTTAATCATTAACAACTTATACAAAAGTAGTGATGAAAGAATTGATAAAAGAATTAATAAAAGAGTTCATAAAAAGAATTGACCGACAAATTAAGGCTTAATTTTTAAAGACCATTTATTTTTAATTAACATTTACTAATTGTAAACATTTTATATTTCTAATATAACACATGTACATTTTAATTTAACACCCTATAATATATCTTATGAGAAAGAATAAATAATTTTTGATGTGTATAAAATCATACAGCATTCACAAACACGCACATCAATAGTTCATTTTATGCATGCTTATAGAGTTCAAATTATTTGTCTCTGGAAGTTTTACGAATTAATGTGATGGCTACTATAGAAATAAGAATATGAAATATTATTACCTAGGATTTTGAATGGGGATGTAGAACTTTGTTTTCTTTGGTTACTGCTTTAGATGAGAATATTTCCAGCTGGCTGGGACGTTTCCTTGAAGAGTTTCATTATTATTCACTTTTATTATTATTGGAGACAATTAGATATTGATGGAGATTCTTCAAGCTGTTATGAAGACATTATTTCATGGGCAGATCTTGCTGATCTTATTTGATTCAGGCTGGAGAAAGAAGTATGTTTTCCGAAGGTTTTAACACTGCATTTCTGTTTCTGGATACATCTCTAGATTAGACTGAAATGATTGTTCTCACTGACTATCCGATAAAAAAATGGCTATTTATACCTGCGAAGTGTTTTTGTTTTGATATCCTCCAGCAATATCTGTTGTCGAAATTCCTTTGATAATCTCGTTTTTGAAGATCATTTAATTAGTAGTAGCCATCACACGCGTTGTTGTTTTTTTATATATATTTTTAATTAGTAGCCACCACTGTGTTTTTAAATATATTTTATTTTAATATTTATTTTCATGTGTTTTTCAATATGATTTGCATTTAGTTAATTTCAACATTTATTTTTAACATTTACTATGCATATGCTTATTACATTTGCATGCACAGATATAATTTTATTCTAAAATCAGAACTAGTTTTAAGATTACTTTTCTTTAATTTAAATAAAAGAGACTTATATATTTTTAAATTTTTTAAATTATATTTCAACTAATAATAATAAACTCTTTACTTCCTTTTTATAAAACCTTTAGTTTAACTTTTCTAACCAAGACTCCCCTCCCCTCTTTTAATTAATTATTTTCTAACTTTTATTTCAAACTCTTTTCCGAAAGATTTTTATTTTTAATAATTTTTTTAGACAAAATTATTTTATATACATGTGCCAATTCGGCCTTGGCACAATATATATATATGAATGTTATATATAGAGCTCGCAAATAAGCTCTTAACAAGCTTTGCAGAATATTCCTAACCCCATATTGGTTTCTGCTACTGGCATCCTCAGTGAGATGTTAGGATTTTCAAGCATTAGATTAAAAATACAAAGATAAGCCCAGCACTTTATCTAATGTATAATTATTAAGTAGAAAATCTGAAATTTTCAGATATCCATATTTCTTCCAATCCAGCTATCTAACTTAAATAGCCATATGGGACTGAACTAAGTTCAGATACACCATATATTAATAACTTTAGCAATATAAAAATCACCAAAGCCTTAATAGCAAAAAGTAAAATTACAAAAAAAATCAAATCAGATGTCACAAGACCTAATTTAATAAACTTGTATTACAAATGTTATATGTAGAGCTCACAAATAAGCTCTTAACAAGCTTTGCAGAATATCCCTAACCCCAGATTGGTTTCTGCTACTGGCATCCTCAGTGAGGTGTTAGGATATTCAAGCATTAGATTAAAAATACCAGGACAGGCCCAGCACTTTATCTAATGTATAACTATTAAGTAGAAAATCTGAATTTTTCAGATATCCATATGTCTTCCAATCCAGCTATCTAACTTAAATAGCCATATGGGACTGAACTAAGTTCAGATACACCATATATTAATAGCTTTAGCAATATAAAAATCACCAAAGCCTTAATAGCAAAAAATAAAATTACAAAAAAAGTCAAGTCAGATGTTAAAGACCTAATTTAATAAGCTTGTATTACAAATGTTATATGTAGAGCTCACAAATAAGCTCTTAACAAGTTTGTATATTGCTAAAGCTATTAATATATGGTGTATCTGAACTTAGTTCAGTTCCATATGGCTATTTAATTTAGATAGCTGGATTAGAAAACATATGGATGTCTGAAAATTTCAGATTTTTGGGCTTGTCCTGGTATTTTTAATCTAATGATTGAATATCCTAGTACCTGACTGTGGATGCCAGTGGCAGAAACTGGTCTGGGGTTGGGAATATTCTGCAAAGGTTGTTAAGAACTTATTTGCAAGCTTTATATATATAACATTTGTAATACAAGCTTATTAAATCAAATCATGTGACATCTGATTTGATTTTTTTTGTTGTATATATATATATATTCATTCTTTATTCTTTTGAAATCTAGATGGGTGACTCAAAATTTTGATTATATTGATCAGTACCAAAAATGCACTTAGCCAAAAATAACAGAAGAATAATAATTCATTTCATCAGGCAAACTAATATATATTTGGAAATTCAGTCTTCATTCTTCTGAGATCTAGAAGGAATGACTCAAAATTTTTATATGATTAAATGTTAAAAATTATCAAAAAAACCTAGATTTTTTGTTGTTGAAAATATGATAATATTTATTCAAGTAAATCATTACCAAAAAATACAATTAATCCAGAATTGTAAATAAATATCATCTACAGATAAAACTTTAAATTAGAGACAGGTTTTGATTTTCATCATCATATTCAATATTATAGTAAACTGAAATTTCTAAATGATTACTAGTCATTTATACTATTTGATCTTAAAAGATATATTTCTTTTTAGATGATAGAAAGATGTTCATGGAAAATACTGAAACATAATTCAAAGTCATTCTGATAAAATATTTCTTTATTAGATTGATTGATCCTTTAGCTTTTAAAACTCAGATTGTTTCAACTTTATGAAGTTTTAATATAGAAAATATAGTTATAATATCATTAGAAAAATCTGATTTATATACATAACCCAAAAGATTTTGAAGGTATTGGGTTGCAATTTTTATTCAACACTTTCTTCAAGCTATCAAATTAAAAATATTTGCACACTTAAAAAGATATATGCAGAAATATTCATATTATTTTAATATTATGGTTATAAATATTTCATTTACTGTTTAGTGATGCCTCAAAAGCAGCATAAGGAGCTGAAAAATGATATCACCATTTTATTAAATCCACAATTGGCAGTCTCTTATATAATGACAATGATGAACAGATAGAAGAAATATTTTGATAATTTTGAATAATAATACAATTATTGAGATGATGACTTTTAGTGGTATATCCATTTTATCTAGTTATTTAGGTTTAGAAACCCAGCTTAATGATATTAAAACAGCCTTTTGTAATCTTAAAAATGGAAAAACTGCAGATCTTGATATCTGAAGAAGTTTTAAAATATGGTGGTAAAATATTATTTTCAAAACTTTGGAATATTTTGGAATATAGACTCATGAAGTTGTGCAATCTGACTTTAAGACTGTTTTATTGCTTCAATTTTTATAAAAAAATAGATATTTTAATAGTTATTATAAAATGCTACTAATATCCACTACAATAAAGGTACTTTCAAAAATTGTGTTAAATGAACAGGTTTTTAATCATGAGTTAATGATTATCAGAGATTCAACATGGATTTGAGAAATCAAGAGACACTATAAACATAGTTATTATGTCAGAAAAATTCAAGAAATGTGCTTGTAAAAAAGAGTGAATTATATTTTGCTTTTTTTAATATTTACTCTAGTTGACTCAATTAACTGAACAGATCTATGGCACATTTTAAAATGAATTGGTTGTATCACCAAAATTTATACATTTATGCAATTTCTACATGATAGAATGGAGGAAGTGAAGGATATGAATTTCTCAAATATTGTTTTTTATTTTTATATCAACAACTTTTGGAACTGTTTATAGGCAGGTTAATAAGTTAGGGATCAAGTTGCATGTAGGTCTTACAGTGAAAGTTTGAATTTGAATTGATCAAAAGCAAAATTAAAAATAACTCACCTTTTTGGATTTGGCTGTTATTTATAATATACTTGTCAATTTATAAGAGATCTACAAAATGCAACATACTAAGTAATTAATGTTTTTAAAAAAACTTCAACCATATCAATCAGTGATAGAAAAAAATCTTCAGAAACTTTTGGCTTTAATGGTTATCAAATAAGAGTATAAGCTAATTTAAATATCTTGGTAACTTTTTAAGTAAAAAGGTAGATTTTGATGTTAAGATTCAGCATAGATTTCAGTGTGATGCTTCTATTTTAAGCAACATAGGTTGTAGAATATTTAAGCACAATAAACTAATTACTGCAACTAAGTTGAAGAGTTGTTAGTTTACTTAATTTCTTGAATGGAAATGAGTTTTGGACATGTTATCATGTAACATACAGGTATTATAAAAATTTCATTTAAGGAAGCACTATGAAATTTTAAAAATAGAGTGGCAAAATTATAAATCCAATTAACATGTTTTTATATCATGTAATTAAATCCATTTAACTTGTTCTTCAACCTTCTGGATCTAAATTGTATTATTATAAAAACACAACTCATTAGATTATTCAACTTTGTGAAATGAATGAATAATATACTTCCTAAAATATATTTTATAATGAAGTTGAGAATGGTTTTTATTAGAGAGAAAGACCTCAATTACATTATAAAGATTATCTCAAAAACATTCTAAAAAAGTATAATGGTTTACTTTTATTCTAAATATATGACAGAGAATAGAATACTGGAGACCTACAATTAAGCAACATATTAAAATAATTTTAAAAGAAAAGTTCATTGCAAAAAAGGTAAAAGACAGCATCTGTCAAAACAGAATAATGCATCAATATGTTTTATATGTAAATATATTTGAGGATTACATACTGATTTGCACAGTTATCTCAAAACTCATCTCTAGCATATTATTTTTCTGATTTTGTTTTTTTCTTTTGGAGTTTCAATGGACATATTTGACTGTTAGTGGCCACTTCTACCGATCATATATATTAACATTACACAACATTTTTACTGGATCATATCAACCATCATTTAAGTAGTAGAGGCAATTCAAGGATTTTTTCAGGCATTTTTGCAGCATCCTTGAATAATTGTTATTATCCAAATATGTCACTATAATACTAATATTAGCATCAGAATTATATGTGATATATATATATATATAATGAATTCTGAATATAAGTTCACATCTTGTGAAAATTTTTCAATATATAATGAAATGGGCATTAAAATCAAAGAGTTCTTAAGATAGATAACCTGAACTTGAAACCCAAGTTTTGGACATCATGCAAGGCATATAATAGTATACACATAATCACATTCAAAACTCATCATTGCATTGCAATTGTCTATGAAATTAGAACATGGAGATGAAATTATAAACAAAAGGCAAATGATAATAAACAAAATTTGATATATATTCTCATTCAACATTTAAAAAGACATTGTTTATAATTTTGACCACATAGAAAACAATCGTAATCTCAACAAACTAGAATAAAACATTAATTAAAAAAAAGTAAATATCCAGGTTATTGATATTATAGCTTCTTCTTCAATAAATATGTCCATTCTGTTTATTCTTTACAAGACCTTATCTCCTCAAAAAACATTATGCAAAAAATTATTAATAAATGGTTTAATTTTTGCAAACTTTCAGTTAAATATGTTAGATAAATGATGAGTAGATATTTATTCAATATCACTCTTCTTAAACTATATATCTATGAGACAATTAATTATAATGTAAGCATCATGAAAATACATATCCTAAAATGAATTTCACAATCATTTTTTATGAATATTTGCTATCTTACATATATTATGTAGCTATTTGTTCAATCATGATGGACTTAGACTCATAAATAATTTTTTAAAAAGCAATACTAATGGAAACATTTTCATTGAATATTTTGTAATAACTACTTGTATCATGCTATAGTAATTTTTTCTTGCTTCTAAAAATGCATCTAGAGAACTATAAAGTACATAAATTTAAGAAGACATACAAAAGCATTCAAATCTCTGTGATCTATATTAAACAACCATACTTTTTACAAGTCTTAGTTGAACATTATTCTCCAAATCTTGGATCAGCACATATAACAAAAGAATTACAGTAAATCATATCTTTCATTTGTGCCACATCTACATTATATAGAATGAACAGAAACAATCTCTCATTAATGTAAACATAATAGAGATTTTTTTAGAAATGTTTTTATTGATGATGCACTAAAAAGAAATAATAGTTTCTTCAACTGCAGTTGAGTTTTTAGATTTAACTTAAAATAGAAGAATGGGGATTCTAGGAATTAAATAAGTCAATTCTTTGTTATAAAAAATAGGGATTGACTTAATTAATTACTTGCTCCCCCCCCCCCCCATGCATTTATTTCAAGTTTAATTTAAAAATCTTAACTGTGGTTGAAAATTTTTTTTTCTTATTAGATCACTGTCAATGAAAGCATTTAATATGAAACATTTTTTATCTCTATTATTTTTAAATTTTACTATTGGCACTATAAATGAAAATGTAAAACTATATAATACTTTAAATTGATTGGATACTTATAGTTGATATATATATAATAAAATGGTTAAAATGTATACCCCTTATATATATAGTATGTGTATATAAGTAATTAAAAATATGAAATATTTTTTTAAGTGAAAAGTATTTTATATTTTTGCTTCTGTTTGGAAATTTATATACATATTTTTAAAAAAAATGCTTACCAAAACTATATTGTAAATGAACTATAACACATATAATTTTATGTTTAATCAATTTCACATATATAGTGTATATATATCACTAGATATTTCTGCAATAACTTAATGTGTCCTTTTTATTTATAGATTATATTTAATATGTACACACATATATATATTAAAACAAAATAAATGTCCGCTAATATTAATAATACAATAACGAAACTTAAATATATTCCAAACAACGGTAAACAATTTATAATATTATATAAATAAAAACTCATAAAGAAATATTTTCAATTATATTCATAATCATTTTCAACTCAACTTTCAAAATGGAATCATCAATTACCAACGGAAACACATGTCGATTTAAATATCCCACAATTCATTAATCCTAACATTTGCTGACTGTCTGTTTATAATCGTATTTTTATACTTACTAATAAAAACTGCCTCTTTAATTTTTCTTTTTTCATTATTTCTCTCTTGGCCTAAAATTTTTATTTTATTTATATCAAAATCAAACTTAAAATTACACTTCCTATCATGATCATAAAAAACAGATTCAGTATATAACTTGACTTCATTATTATTATCATTACATATCTGTACATTTTTCAAAACTCTTTTATACAACAATTTATGTTCTTTAATTCTTTTCTTCATATTACATCTAGATTCCCCTACATATGATAAGTTACACCCACAAAAAATTCTATAAATTATATTACTCACGTTATTTTTTTCTAACTTATCTTTTGAATTATTAACCATTCCATTTAAATTACCTGATCCATAAAATGAAACATTATATATACTATTATGAACTTTTTTCATAAATTTTACTTGCTTATTATTATAAAAAGGCAAAGAAATCCACTTCTTACTCTCAATTTCTTCATCACCAGTATTTCTATTAATTTTCTTACTAAATTGACAAACCACTTGATAAATTTCTTTTATATTATAACCCACACTTAATAATTCACTTACATAATTTTCAATATTTTTCTTTTTATCACATGCATATTTACACAAAATATTATTTCTATGTAAAAAAGACCTAAAACCAGCCATTTTATAATTATGTGGCACTTTAGATAAATATGGAGTATACCCTCTGGTTTCAATAGGTTTAATAAACAATTTATAATCAATCATATTATTGTTCCTTGAAATTATCAAATCTAAATATTTAATACTGTTATTATATTATTTCTCCATAGTATTTGCTAATGTAAAATTACATAAAGAAGGTTATCCACTTAGAATAATTTTGGATTTTGGAGGGTCTTTTATGTATAAGACTAGTAAATATGTAGCTAAAATTTTACAAGATTTACTTGGATTTGGAAAATATTCTGTAACGTCATCATTTGATTTTGTTGAAAAAATTAAAGATTTAAGTTTGGACTGTGATGATGTTTTAGTGTCATTGGATGTTTCTGAAATGTATGGATCTATTGATAGAGTTGATTCAATTAAAATAATTCATCAAGCTTTATTGGAGAAGAAAGTGGATAATCAATTAATATGTTTTCTGATGAAGGCTTTAAATTTTATTGAACAAAATATTGTTGCATCCTTTAATGGTAAATTTTATAAGATGAGTAAAGGATGGCCAATGGGATTACCAATGGTGGCACAGTTATGCAGTTTTGTTTTGTCATATTATGAAGAAAAGATTTTAAACAAATTTATATTTATGGGAAATATTAAGATATATACGAGATATGTGGATGATGTTTTTATATGTGCTTCTTCAGAAATGATTGATAAAATTTTTGATGAATATAATAAATTAAAAGGTCTTATCTGGACTATGGAGAAAGAATATAATAACAGTATTAAATATTTAGATTTGATAATTTCAAGGAACAATAATATGATTGATTATAAATTGTTTATTAAACCTATTGAAACCAGAGGGTATATTCCATATTTATCTAAAGTGCCACATAATTATAAAATGGCTGGTTTTAGGTCTTTTTTACATAGAAATAATATTTTGTGTAAATATGCATGTGATAAAAAGAAAAATATTGAAAATTATGTAAGTGAATTATTAAGTGTAGGTTATAATATAAAAGAAATTTATCAAGTGGTTTGTCAATTTAGTAAGAAAATTAATAGAAATACTGGTGATGAAGAAATTGAGAGTAAGAAGTGGATTTCTTTGCCTTTTTATAATAATAAGCAAGTAAAATTTATGAAAAAAGTTTATAATAGTATATATAATGTTTCATTTTATGGATCAGGTAATTTAAATAGAATGGTTAATGATTCAAAAGATAAGTTAGAAAAAAATAACGTGAGTAATATAATTTATAGAATTTTTTGTGGGTGTAACTTATCATATGTAGGGGAATCTAGATGTAATATGAAGAAAAGAATTAAAGAACATAAATTGTTGTATAAAAGAGTTTTGAAAAATGTACAGATATGTAATGATAATAATAATGAAGTCAAGTTATATACTGAATCTGTTTTTTATGATCATGATAGGAATTGTAATTTTAAGTTTGATTTTGATATAAATAAAATAAAAATTTTAGGCCAAGAGAGAGATAATGAAAAAAGAAAAATTAAAGAGGCAGTTTTTATTAGTAGGTATAAAAATACGATAATAAACAGACAGTCAGCAAATGTTAGGATTAATGAATTGTGGGATATTTAAATCGACATGGGTTTCCGGTTGATAATTGATGATTCCATTTTGAAAGTTGAGTTGAAAATGATTATGAATATAATCGAAAATATTTCTTTATGAGTTTTTATTTATATAATATTATAAATTGTTTACCATTGTTTGGAATATATATATCATTAAGTAACTTTTTTGTTTAAAATTGTTGACATTTTATCTTTTTATGTTAAAAAATATTAAATTGAAAGAAAAAAATCTTCATGTCACCATCTAATGAGTTAACAAATAAACAAACACACAAACAGATTTGTCAATTTCAATAAAAGCATTTAATAACCCAATTTCATGAGAAAAATTTTATTTCTGGCATAAAATTAATATATATTTTTTTATGTTTATGCTTATGTTTTCATTATTTCTTAGAGAGAAATATCTCCCAGTGCATTATTAAGCAAGATTTGCTTATATTTATAATTTATTATTAAATTCAAATTCATACATATATTATTGCAAGTATATTGTGAATGATCAAAGTATTTTTTAATATTCTAGTTTTAAAATATTGTTAATAAAATTAAATATCTTTATGTGTGTTTGTATGTATATATACAAGAATGCATATGTATAACAAATGTATAAATATAACATACTAACCAGTTTATAAAACAAAATAAATTAATAATATAGCAAAAAAAAATAATTTATTTGTTTTAATATGATTATGCTACTATAATAAAAAATATAAAACCAAAATTTTGCTAATATTTTTTGCAGGCTTCTTTGCATTTTTAAAGTAGATCTTTTTTATTTAACATTTCTTCATGTCTATAATTTTTCTTTTATCTCTGTCAGGTCTTTTACATTATCAAATTGGTTTGCTTCAATAATTATTTTGTTTTCTATTAAGATGATTTATTTGATTTGACTTGTTAAATTATTCTATCTATTCTACTCCATTTTTTAGAATAAATTATTATAAAAGAGGTAAAATCATTTTTGTTGTCATTCTATAATTCCAGAAATTATCTGGAAATATTCGGCAATGAAAGAAAAGTTCTTTCCATTCATTTTTCAAAATGTCTAGCAGGACATGCATAATCAACGGGGAATAAGAAAAAAAAATTTTTTTTTTTAATTCTTCTCTATGGATACTAAATTAACAACAAAATCAAAGGAAATAATTATTGGCATGTCTATTTATTTTATTTTGGAAAATTTTTATGAATAAAGAAAACCCAATAAATTATTATTACTTTTTATATATTTATAATAAACTTAACACCAAAGAAACCTTGGTTGTTAATATAATAGTAAGCTCTTTATACAGTAGTATGACCAAATGCAAGCCTTCATAATCAATAAATGCTATTCTTGTGCATAAAATCCCTATCTAGTGCATTCTCATCCAATATAGCATGTACCTTTCATCAGTGAGAAGGCTTAGATTTGAGAGCAGGATTTAATGCGACACTCCAGTAGCAACTTTTTACATATTTGATTAACTATGAAACTAGGAGTTCAAGATAAAAATACAATAATGTTATTAATCCAAGCTCATAACTTGCATAGTCATGTAGATTTGAACTCTATTCAGCATCTATACATTTAGGTATCTTTGGTTTTTTAAAAACCATACTCACCATTATCCTATAGTCAGGATGAGTATAAAACCATCAAATATCACATGGTTACAATTTCATATGCTTAAACAGATTGTTAAAAGCAGTATCAAACTCTCCATACAAAAGTGTAATCAAGAATCAATGGATTCAAAAATGTTTGTGCATAAAATCCTTATCTGTTGCCTACTCATCCAATATCCACAGATTATTTTCTAGCTGAGGTGCTTTGGATTTGAAAGCACTGTGTGTAGAACTTTGGGTCTAATGCAATCCACCAGCAGACACCTTTAACCTATTTAATTAATTATAATAAGAGCTCAAAATGAAAACACAGTAATGTTTGAAATGGAACTATCAATATGACTTTAGGAAGCAATTATTTAATTTTAGCAATTTCAGAAACCCATCAATAAGAAAAAAGTATTTCAAAAATTCTTTTAAATTTTATAGAGTTGCTATATTTATACTTAGAAAATACTTTATTAATAAAAAAAACAAATTATATTAAACTTGGGGGTGTGTGCAAAAACAAACACATGGTTATTTAAGTCATAAAGAAATTATAATTATTACCTAAGTTTAGGTAGAGCATTAAGACTGTTACATTTGAGAATGCTAGATTTACTGAGTATTATATATTGTTTATTTACATTTCTTTGTATAATATGTAATTGGAGTAGTATTTGTTGGTAAAACAGATGTCATATACTATATTGTTAAAAGCCTTTACTATTATACAGTTTAAAATTAACAAAAATATTGGGGATTTTCTGCTTTATTCTTTAACTTTCTGCAGTAAGTTAATATGTGTTATCTCTATTTACATATCATACTTAGTATGTATACACAATTATATATATATATATAAATCAAAACCAAAACTGCCTATCTATTTACATATCATACTTAGTATGTATACACAATTATATATATATATATAAATCAAAACCAAAACTGCCTAACACTACACTAGCAAAAATAATAACAATAAAAAGCAAAACCGTAAAACAATACAATACTAGATCAAATCCAAAATTTTACCAAAATCCTTACACAACCATGGTTTCATCTACTATAAATAGACCTTCTCAAGTGAAAATCAAACCAAAGGAAATAACATATATATATATATACAAATAAACAAACCTTCCCATAATTCATTTCAAACTTTATTTCAGACTTCTTTTGATATTAAGGGAAGGTGGAGTTTGAAATGAATTATGGGAAGGTTTGTTTGTTTGTATATATATGTTATTTCCTTTGGTTTGATTTTTACTTGAGAAGGTCTATTTGTAGTAGATGAAACCATGGTTGTGTAAGGATTTTGGTAAAATTTTGGATTTGATCTAGTATTGTTTTGTTTATGGTTTTGCATTTATATATAAATCAGTATTTATTTTTTTTGTTTAAAATTGTTGATGTTTTGTGTTTTTATGTTAAAAAAATGTTATTAAATTTGAAAAAAAAAAAGAATCTTCATATGACCATCTTATAAGTTAACAAATAAATAAACAAACAGATTTGTCAACTTCATAAAAGCGTTTAATAACCCAATTTCACAAGTATACTTTTATTTCTGACACAAATTAATATCTCTTTTGTTATTTTGGTGCTTTTGATGTTTCAAAATCACAGTCACCCTTATCCTATAAGCAGGATAAGTATATAACCATCAAAACACAACATGACCATCATTTCATATGCTTGGCTTACACAGGCTGTTAATAACAATAGTAAACTCTCAATAGAATAACTACCAAGTGGAGAGTTTTCTACTAATATTAACAGTCTGTGCAAGTATATGAAATGGTGGTCATGTGAAACCTTGGTTATATCATACACTTTGTTATTAAACATGAATCAGTTCATAAAATTAAAAGAATGAAGTAGAATTCATCATTTGATTAAAAAATATATTTTATTTTTTACTTCTTAAGATATGATGGATTTTTATTGCTTATAATATTGTTTTTTTTTTTGATTCAATATAAAGTGGTAAAAAAAGTGCTATTTTTTAAAATATCAATTTTACATTTTCTATTTTATTAAATCTTTTACACAAAAAATTACTATGCTTTTCCAATGCCTTTATCGTTTTTAAAATTATTTTGAACTTATTTACTTTACTTATTATCTGCAAAAGAAAAATAGATTTCTCCACTAAAATGTTAAATAATTTTGATACATTAAAATCAAAACAATAAAATATTAATCTAACCACTTTCAAATATAATTTTGTACCTGTTTTCAAACATATAATAATATTTTTCCTTTATTAATAACAAACAATTAATAATAGTAAAATATAATTGTGTTAATTTTCCCCATTAAGTTTGTTATTTTTATGGTGAAATTTATTAATTGTAATAAGCTCATTTGTTAGCTATATGCACACATTTACTCTCTGTATTGACGTAATACAGTCATACATACACTTTCTGTTTCTTTGGTGAATTCTTAACAGTAAGAAGCTTTAAATTAAAACTACATTTAAATAATAAGATAATGAATTCTTTGGGAGTGGTGATACATACTGTATGTTTTATATGTATTTTCACTACTGTTGTTATTATATAAATAAACTACAACAGGATGCTTTTACACTTGGAACACATACTGATTTCATTTGGGGGAGAAAATGTTCTAATACTTCCTAATATGTATTCTGATCTAATAAAAGGAGATTAATAATAATGACACTCGTTAAAATTTTTTTTACAATATATATATATTTGAGTAGTCTTTAGATATATAAATTATATTATGAAAATGACAAATAAATCATATAATCTTCATTGACGATTAAATCATATCATACAATAATAGTAATTTATTCCATAATTACTCTAATTTTCCTTCGAGTAATAAACAAGGAATATATAAATATGCATATATACAAATAAACAGAATCCTTGAAAATTCTGAAGCTGCATTCAAAAGTTTTGTTATTGGTTTATTTATTAAGGTGAAAAGTTTATTGCAAACCAATTATTTTCAGGGGCTTCTATTTTAAAAACTACAATTTTCCTTTACATCAAGTAAATATTTTTTCAATAATTTTATAACCTGCAGTTAAAATAAAAAAATAGTATTTTTGAATTATTTAGGAAAAGTAAAATTTTGCCACTATTACGAAAATTTATATAGAAAATAATTGTTATTGCGTTAGGTTCTAATTTCTATTAAACATTTAAAATTATTATTATATAAAATCAAATAAGTGTTCCTATAAACCCAAATGTTATTTGGAATGGAACTATCAGTATGACTTTAGGAAGCATTTATTTAATAAGGAATAAACATATCCTCAAATTTCTAAATACAAAAACAAAGAAGATCTAATTATTAGAATGGTTAAATATTGGCAAATGAAAGTATATATTTTCAAAATTTTGTTCTTAGATAAAAATTTCTAGATACCCATTTAATAGGACAATCGTAGACTATATATATATAATGATCGTCATCATTTTTAAGGATTATCAATCTATTATAGAATCAAAGTCTCTATGTTTAATCCAGTTTTCCTAATCTATAATTTCTTTTTTTCACTAATTCTAGATATCTTCCTTATACCATTCATCCATCTCACATGCTGTGATACAATTTCTACATTGTTTTTATGATAAACACTTATTTAAAATCCTTTTTTCATATATATAGTCTCATTTAATACTACCTGTTATTTTTAGTAAACTCATTGCATCCAAGTATAATTCTATGATTACTTTTATTCATTATATTTTTAACTGTATTAATAATTTGTCCATGATATGTGGTCTTTAATTTTTTCTAATTCACTATTACAAATGTGTACCTTTTTTTTGTGTGTGAAAACATTAATTTCTTCGATGTGACAGTTCTTGTAGTATTTCTGAATTTAAAAACAATCACATTATCTAAAAAAAACTTATACATGTTAAATAGTCTCTTTATTTCTTTATTGATTCATTTTAATTAAAAAGTTTTCTTATTTTGGAAACATAAAATAATTCTGTATACATTCTTATCAATATTATCATTTTAATGTTATCATATAAAATAATCCCAGCTGTTGCATTCTGTTAAATATTTTTTAGAATTTGAAAATATCCTAGGTATATATTATTAATCTTTGAAGGCTTTAATCATGACAGAGGATTTGCAAAATTAAATGCTTCTTCATAATCTATGAATTCAAAGCATAATGATATTTGTACCTTCTTGCTTCTTTTTGATATATCTTCTTTTAACATTTAGACACGAACTACTGTGCGAAAACATCTTTAAATTCAGCTTAGTTTTTGAGTTGATTTGAACTTAAAGTTTTGTAAAACAAGTTGTAATAATATTAACCAATGTTATGCATTAAAAAAGAGAAGCTTGATAAGTATGTAATTTGTGATATATTTTTTATTTTTCTTAAAAATCAATATTATTGCTGCATTATTCATACCATCCAATATATTTTGAACATTTAGAAATTTTGCAAACAGCTTTGCCAATAATTTGACCATTTTTTCACTCACTTCTATAAAAGAATAATTCTATTATTTCCCTCTTATTCTGAATAATAAAATATCTATAATGGTAGAAGATAGGATGTCCAAAATAAATACACTCTTGTCAATCTTACTGATGATTATGTAGACAGAGCATATAAACGTGTACATTCAGAGGATAAACTCCTAAGCAAAGTTGACAATGATATATAATCAATGTATGGTGAGGGGAATAATAAACCGATGCATAGTTCAGGAGAAAGTAAAGATGAAAAGGTGAACAGCAACATAGCTAGAGTTATACAGCTTAATGTTCTTAAAGGAAAGTGTGATGAGAACCCAGTAGAATATTTGAGTGCTTTGAAAGCTGTTTTGATTGAGTCACTTAAGTGAGATTGAAAAATTATCACTAGCAAGTAACTATTTAAGTGCATCTGCCAAACATTGGTGAAAATCATTGTTCAACAAACCCAAAACATATGAGAAATTTTAAATGTCTTGTTGAATAGTTTTAGGGAGTAAGACAAGCAGGATAATATAAAATAATAGATTAGCCAGGACAAATACACTTAATTCTTTTGAATGCAGGCAGCTGAGTTAAAGATGCTGTTTTCCCATTATTAGAAAACTAAATAATTTGAATAGTAAGGAGAAACTTGCTGAGATATATTGAGCATAATTTTGAAGAAGTCTCTGAAATACTCAGCGCACTCAAGAGGCAAATGAAGTATTTGTAGAAAATAGTCATAAATATAGCAAAAATAGTCTTCTATCTAATTTAATAGAAACAAATGAAGTAGAGATAGTAGAGCAAATAGATCCTATATGAGTAGTAAAAATAGTAAAATTTTACCATGTGTAAATAATAATAGGGCTGTTTCTAAATGTTATGGTAAGTAGAAAAGGATGCATGTGCAGCAGGACATTATTCTGTCAGCATATTACAGAAAAAACCTGTGAATATGCTTTGGGCTAGACCTAAAACTAGTCCTTTAAATTAAAATGGGCCTCATTGGAAAATTCCTCACTGTAGGAACCTCATAGTGTCATAAGTTTGGAGAACAATAATGTTATCAACTATCTAACTTCACAGAATTTTGAAATAGAAGATGATGAGTATAATGGGGGTCATAGAAGGTTAGATAAATAACAATTGTTCAGAAATTAACATCAATATTTAGGATACTAAGTAAAGGCTTTACTAAATTTTGGAAGCCAAATTTCTGTTATATCAAAAAAATTGTGTATTAAACTTATTGAATAGACTTTGAAATTCTATGTTGCCATTAAAGCAAACACAAGTTACAATAATTAATGGTAGTAAGTCAAAATTGTTTGCTCAGTAAGTGTGGTTAAATGTCAAAATTAATTCAAAATATTTTATGCATAGACAGACAGTAGTGGGTATAGTCTAAAAATAATGTTACAAGTAATTAGACAATGAAAAGAAGCCTCTTATATTTCTTGAATAGATTGTTGAAGGGTGCAAAATTACATTATACCACCACAGAGAAAACACCCTTGGTGTTTGTAGGGGCTTTGCAAAAGCTTTGACAATGCCTGTTTGGATTTGAAATAGTAGTTATTACTGATCACAGGAGTTTGGAATTTATTAGTAGAAGCTATTTGAATAGTGAAAAACTAGTTAGGTGGAGTTTATTCCTTCTGCAATTTAATTATAAAATAGAGTATCGTGAAGGTAAGGATAATATTGTAGCAGGTATTCTAAGTAGGAATATTGTCAAAACAGAACCATGCCATATAAGTGTAGATTATATTTTCATCATGAGTCATCTCTCTGGGAGTTGATGATTTGGTTAAAAATGATTTAAGAAATTTATCAGTTTTACAATTACAAGATCCAAAGTTAAATGCTACTATTCAATATTTAAATGCAAAGGTTGAATTTGTAGTGATTAAAAGGATGGTTAGGAATAAAGTTATGTTAAGATGTAAAGTGATTCAGAACATGTTGCATTTTAAAGTAAAGGAGAGCTATGAACAATTATGGAGAATTGTGATACTATCAAATATTAGAAATTGGCTAATTTATTATGTGAATTATCTTTATGGACACTACAGATTCAAAAAGATACAATATGTTGTGTACAAATTATTTTATTAATTTGGATGGCATGCAACCATAGTGAACAGACTCAGATATTGTGAGATCTGTTTAAGATTAAAATATACTAACAAGTCATTTGCTGGGACATTACAATCAATTTTACCTAATCATCCCAATGATATTTTAGTCATTGATTTCTATGGACCTCTATCACTATTTAAGAAATTCAAGTTTACTTTAATCTCTTATTTCCAAATTCATGGGGGCATTCCCAGTGACCAAAACTAGTTCTATAAATGTGATTAGGTGTTTGCAGGAGTCACAGTTTGTAATGATAGGGAAGTCTAAAGCTATTTTGACAGATCATGCTCCATCATTCCTGTATAAGAAGTGGAAAGGTTGGATTGAAAAACAGAATTAATATATTTTGTGTTCAATTGGAAACCCACAGTCTCACCCCATGTGAGAGACTTATGCATGAGTTGGGTAGATTGTTTAGGGTATACCTAGAAAACAACCCCTGTAATTGTGTAAATAAGTTAAAAGAAGTGGTTACCCCAATATATCTGACCTTCAGATATAGAGAGTCTATAATAATTAAGGCTCCATTACTTATTATATCTGAAGATGAGATAAAATATGATGGTGATTTATTAAAGGCTAATAAAAATTAAAAAAAAATGGGACAGACAACAATGAAACATGCCTCTCATAAATCTTGAATATTTAAAACAGAATATTTCATCCCAATGATCTTTTAGTCATTGATTTCTATGAACCTCTGTCACTATGTAAGAAATTCAAGTTCACTTTAATCTCTTTTGTAAATAATATTATTTTATAAAGTGCAAATTCATGGGGGCATTCCCAGTGACCAAAACTAGTTCTAGAAATGTAATTAGGTGTTTGCAGGAGTCACAGTTTGTAATGTTAGGGAAGTCTAGAGCTATTTTGACAGATCATGCTACATCATTCCTGTATAAGAAGTGGAAAGATTGGATTGAAAAACAGAATTAATATATTTTGTGTTTAATTGGGAACCCACAGTCTCACCCATGTGAGAGACTTATGCATGAGTTGGATAGATTGTTTAGGGTATACCTAGAAAACAACCCCTGTAATTGTGTAAATAAGTTAAAAGAAGTGGTTAACCCAATATATCTGACCTTCAGATATATTGGGTATCAAAGGCTAATAAAAATTAAAAAAAAATGGGACAGACAACAATGAAACATGCTTCTCATAAAGTTTTGAATATTTAAAACAGGAGATTTCATGTTTGTAAAGACTCCTCAAGTCAGTGACCTGTAGAAATATAATTAAATATATATGAAGTACCATTCTGCATAAAAAGAAAAGTGGGGAGAATGAATTTCTCCTAGAAATCCCTGAAGATGGAAAAAGATACCTTCAATGCTTAGAGTTTAAAACCTATAGCAACATATAAATAAATGTGAACTATGTTAAAAAAATTAGAGTATCATTTCCTAAGTTGTTTTAGTATTTGTATTTAGACCTTATTTTAGTTGGTAATAATATAATTTTATATTTAAAATGAGAAGATGAGATCTTTATTTGATATTTTAATGAGAATATGGTATAACTTACTAAACAAATGATTTTTATAGAATAATATATAACTATTATTGTGGAAGTATAATGCCAGGACTAAATAATTAATGGAAATATGATTATGGAGAAAATAAATGGTATGGAATATAGTAAAAAAAGAAAGTGATACCATAAATATTTAGGTTCATAGCTTGTGTTACTTATGAAGTATCATATGATCCTAAAAATAGGAATATTATGAAGCCACTTGGAGATGTTAAATGAATATGCATTTGCTTAATAGTGCAATTACAGTAAGTGATGAAATCATATAGCTATTAAATATTAGCTAGTGATATTTGATTGTAAATAATTTTAACAGGAATATTAAATGATTTTACTATATGAACAGAGTTTTGGGAATATAAATTTATTTTCAAAGGCTGCTAGTGAATATGATTTTTAAAAAGAAATTATATTTGAAAATAAATTAAAAATACATAATATATATATAAAACTTGATCAATGTTTTATTAATGTTGTGGTGAAAACAATGAATTAGTTAATTTCTATACAAGAAATCTTAAGCATCAAATATTATGTTGTTTAACTATAATAAATTTAAAGTTGTATTATTAAAAAAATGGGTTGTCATCTGATCCTTTGTGTTAGCCACCAGAGGCACGATTTCTAACTGAAAAACACATTAATATATAGTTCCCGGGATAGCGATTCTCTATTAATATTGACTTTTTTTTTGGTTTGTTTACAAAGTTTACTTTTTTTCGTTTCTGAATTATTTTTCCCAAATAATATTTTTGATGATGGGATAATAATAGGTTTTTTTTTTTTTACCAAAGAGTCTTTTTTTGGTGTGTGTTCAAATAGTAATTTTTTTTTTTTTTTTTAAAAAAAAAAAAATATTACTGTTTTTGTAAAATTGAATTGACAAAATTCAAGAGAGAACGGGGTTTTATGACGGATCTTTAAATAATAATTTACGTTACTTTGATAGGTTTACATTTGATTGCCGAAAACAATTATTGGGAGAAGTGTTGTTGTTTTTTTTTTCGCGCGCGTGTTTATGTTTAAATAAAATTTAAAACCTTTACTTTTATCGGTTTACATTTGATGGATGACCGATTGGACTTCCTTTCATTTATAAATTATGGTTTTGGTTCTACAAATAAATATTTTTGACAATGGGACGATAATAGTTGTTGTTTGTTTAATTTTTATTGACAAGAGCGGGTGTTTTTTTGATGTAGATTCAAATAGTAATTTGGGTTACGTTTAAATAATAAGTTGCGGTCTTACTTTGATCGGTTTACATTTGATTCCCGACACTAATTACTGGGACGGGTGCTTTTTTGTGTGTACGATTGTAGACAACAATTATTGGGGGAAGGGGTGTAACCGTTTAAAGAATAGTAGTTTACATTACTTTTAGTAGTGGTGTACATTTGATTGCTGACAATAATTAGTGAGAGGGGGTGGGTGTTTTTTGGTGATTGGCGACAACAATTATTGGGAGAAAGAGTTTTGCGTTTTGTTTTTGTTCGTGTGTATGTTTAAATCAAAATTTAAGTTACTTTTATCGGTTACCATTTAATTGAAAACCGATTTGACTTTCTTTTTTTTTTTTCGTTTATAAATTATTTGGGTTTTCCCAAATAATATTCGATTTGACAATGGGACAATAATAGTCTAGGTTTCTTTAATTTTGATTGACAAGAGCGAGTCTTTTTCGGTGTACGTTCGAATAGTAATTTGGGTTATGTTTAACTAATAATTTACTGTCTTACTTCGATTGGTTTACATTTGATTGGCCAGGACAATTAGTGGGAGGGTTTTTTTGTTTTTTTCTATACGATTAAAGAATAATTGGCGTTCCTTTTATTTGACCGTTTGATTGCCGATGACAACAATTATTGGGAGAAGAGGGGTTTTTGGGGCTATGTTTAAATAAAAATTTTAGTTACTTCTTTTATTTTACATTTGATTGCCACCGCCAACAATTATCGGGAGAAGAAGGGATGTACGTTTAAATAAAAATTGAAGTTACTTCTTTTATTTTTGACATTTGACGAAGGTCATTTAGAATCCCTCAAACAAGCTTGCCTTTACGAAGTGAACCTTTCCATCGGCAGATGTTTTCGGACCTCAAATCTGCATATATTTGCCACACAATCCAATCTTTTCTTTCAGCAGCAGGATGTTTTTTCTTCTTTTTCTGCTGTAGAAATATTCCAGCACTGGCCCGTGTCTGGCAATTCCCATCTTTTAAAGTTTTCTGTTGTGGGAATTAGCCGTACTTTTTGTCTCGGAAAATTTCTCGCTAAAACGTGACTCAAAGCGTGATTTTTAAATTTTTACACTATTCCACCCTAATCGAAAATTTAGGAGAAATATAAATTTATGAGGAACAATCACGATACTGTTAAAATTGATAAAATGTAACAGTACATTGATTGGTCTTAAAAAAAACAAGGCACCGATGAAAATTTAAATAATTTTGACACGATCAAAATAAACACCCTAGTACGATATTGTTACATCAAATACATAACGCAGCATTACGATATAGTGTGTGACACAAACAACTACGGCATTTTCCTCTGCTTTTAGCATTGGAAAAAGCCACACCGTTAGCCACTAAGCTGAGTTAACACTTTTTCTAGATTTTATCGTAGAAAGGAGACTTAACTTCCGAGTTAATACTCTACCTTTTAGCGTAGAAAGTAGACTTAACTCCGAGTTAACAATCTTTCTAGGATTTCTTTTAGAAAGAATGCTTAAAGGCTTGGGTGCGGCCACGGAAACGGCATATTTTTAGAAATTTAGCTAGAAATCGTGCCTCTGGCAGCTGACATGAACGATCAGATGACAACCAAAAAATGTTACTGAAAGAGATAAATATCTAAAGGATTAATTTCAAATTTAGGATAAGACTTTAGAAATTATAATTGGCAAGTTTTGAGAGGAATGCAGAGTTATAGTTATTCTTTATGATGCATTGATAATAAAGATTGGGTGAGCTAAATTTTTGGTAGTCATGATGTTTTAACATGTTATTAATGGGACACATATAAGGAAATAATGGGATATTAATAAGATGAGAATAAAAGAGTAAATAAGTTTTGTATTGTTTTAGTGAGCATGCTAATAATGTATTTAGGATTTTTTAGAATTGAATTATTAAACAATATATGAATATGAGGAAGAAGAAAAAAATGGGCATTTATGTATATTTAGGTGAAGATAGTTTATTGTATACATTTAAAAATAATAGTAAATCACTATTGTTAGTTAAAAGAAAAAAAAGCATTTTTTCTCATTAAAAAGGTCTTGTATCTACTAAAATTTGAGATACATTTTCAGTATGTGGTAAAATGTCAGTCATAATTTTTTTTGTTTGATTTTGATGATGGATATGTTAACTTATGAAGCATTGAACTGTGTTTCTATGATGACAATAATATTGATATAAAATTGTTTATAATTAATTGAATTGTGTAAGATTGTAAATTGATTTTATTCATTTTAAAAAGGAAAATAAATATGTGAATAATAAAACATATAGTTTGGATAAAATTATTATTCCCTGTTATTATATGTTTCTTTTTTGTTACTGCATTCACAATAGTAAATTATAAACAATACAACTAAATGTTTCATATTTCAAATACATTTTCTCTTTTATTAGTATATTATACTAATGAAATATGTATAAAAATATATATTTCTGGTGTAATAAATTGAAAATATGGTGTACATTGTTTAATTTATGTTAGAATGAAAAATAGTATTTGCATTATGAAATGTAAGTTTTTCTTGTATTTAACAATTCTAAAAAAATATTTATTTTTATTGTATAATACAATTTTTATTAGAGAGATGCTTCTTAAAATCGACCAGAGTTAATTTAGAGTATTACTATGGTTTTCTATGATATAAATAAATTTTTTTATAAAAAGCTCTCTCTCCTGTTTTAGTTTCAATAGAAGCACATCTAAATTATTTTACATGTTTTTTTATACTTGACAAAATGCAGGAGTAAAAACAATCTTATCTACGCATGGACTGGGAAGCTTATCAAAATTTATGAGGAGTGCCAATTTGTTATAAAACTGGAAAGTAATCAAAAATGGTTTATTGTATTATAAGCCATCTGAATATTTCTATCCTTAAAAATAAATGTTACCTATAATATCAGAAATGTCAGAATGTGTACAAGACTCATATTCATCTGCCGGCATAATTTTTATCAGATTGATTATCTTCCATTACATCATTCTGGTTAAAGCCAGCATTTATTCAATCTTAATATTTTGAGATAAATATTTGCTCATGAAACATATTTCTCCATATCATCATGAATATAAACTAGTGTTTGAATGCTTTAACATCGTATAAATCAATAATAATTATTTGAAAAGAAAAACTGGATATATTTATACAAAATATAGGAATCAACAGAACATGATTGAATATTTATATCTTCTTTAAAACAATGACATACTATTAGATTGTGGTTTAATATAAACATCAGAACTATGATGCTATTCTGAAAATACTGTATTTAAAAATTATCATCCAGATCATTTGTTTATATTTATTATTATTATGGCTAATTATTTTTTTATTTTTCTTCATTTAAAATGTATAGCATTTATTTATAAATACTGTATAATTTTGGGTTAAATAGTAATCTATTCCAAATGCCTAAATATAAGAGTTACATTTTCCTAAGTTTGATCTTATATTGTGCAGCATGGTAATTATTATTTTAATTTAAATATTCTCTTTATTTATTGATTGATTATAAATTAACTTCATGTATGTCATTTATATTAGGAGTTCAAAAAAATTATATTGTAATAAGTATTTATTTTATTTTGTTCTCTTAAATTTATATTTACAAATAAGTAGATTCATTTTCATATATATATATATATTCTATAGTTTGGTTAACTATATTTTTATATGAAATATAGAAAGAGAATATATTTTGAACTCTCTTATATTTTAGAAAGTATTAATGTTCAACAATATTTTTTTGTATTACATAAACATATGTGTTTGTATTTAGTATCCAATAGGTGGAGATTGATGTGTAATCACCTATTTAAATATGAAATTAATTTCAATTGATGATCTATCATTCGTACAATTAAATCATAGTTGTATATATTAATTGTTAACTATCTATTCACCACATGAATTTTGATATTATATGATTGATATTCTTTTATTAAAAAAATTAATTTAACTTAAAACAAACAAACATGTCTGATTATGGTTCAATTATGCAATATGAATTTATTGATTAATAGCTTTTGAGAGGAATAATATGGATTGACTATACCACATAAGTTATTTGAGATAATCATAGAATAATTTAGAAATCATATTTCAGAAGTGGTAAGCATGAATATGTACATATCACTTTCTTTGTATTGAATTCAATAGCTATTATTTAACTAGGTATAAACTTGGTATGGTAATAAATTGTTAAATTTGATATTATTGGATATTTAATGAATACTTAGAAGTTGTTATAACTATTTTGTTACTTACAAGTAATAATCATATTAACATAGAGATTTCATCAGTATTGATTTGATAATTAGTGAAGATGCAAAATAATATTTATTAAAGATAAATAAAGGAAATCATAGACAAATTTTGTGTATATTTAAATTGTTATTGATCAGATAAGTATTGTATTAAGTTTGTAGTTAGCCAATAAGAGCTTAATCTTATTCTATTATAAAGCTGATAGTAATACATTCTATTCTGTTATGAATCAGAATATTTTGCTTTAATTACATTTAAATTTAGTTGATGTTGGTCATAAACTCAGATTAAATATTAAATTTTAATATTCATATTTGATTATAGTAATATTAGTAATTTTTATTATATGTCTTGATTATTATAACAAAGAGTTTTAGTTATCTAACTACATGAAATTAAAAATAAATTGATATAATTAGTTATTGTATTTGAATAAATATCCAATAGAAATCTACTGTTTATTTTATATGTTGGTATGATTGGATACTATAAATTTAAGATTATCAAATAGGTTCATAGATATTAATGATCATTAATGAGTATTTCATTTTATTATAACTAGCTTAATTAGTAAGAGTAAAATCAATATAAGAATATAGCATGGATGAGTTAGTATAATCTATTATTTCATTTAATTGGGATTTAAAATTAATGATTGGGTCATATATTTATTTAAATATTACAGATATTGTAAACTTATAGGACATATTAAAATTGTCTTCTCAGTCATTCATGGACTATTTCATTTATATATAAATAATGTTAAATTTTAGTATAAGTTTATATTATTATAAGCAATGTTTGATTAATTAGATATATTAGAGTTTAGTTGCTTAATGATTTATTAGTTTTTATTCGATTGTAAGTGAAATCTATCTTAGGCATATATCGTAGTTTTGAATCAATGATATTTGATTTACTTGCCTTATTTTAATCTATTTTAAATAAGGTTTATATTTATGGTATTTGAAACGATAATTTTTTTGTTTTCTATTTATTCAAAATACTAGTTGAACTCATGATGCTATAATAATGATCATGTTTTCATTGTTTTGTTTTGGTATAGTTAACAGTCAGATATGTGACGAAGATAAAGGATTATTTTAAATACTAAATGATTATTTATTGATTAGCATTTGTTTAGTTCAGTACATTATATTTATTCTGTTATGAACGATAATAATATTTATGGATATTATAAAATTAGGATCATTTTTCTTTAATTTACATTTTATTCAGTTACAAATGATGTTCAAATTCAGGTCTAATTTTTATTCTGTTACATAGGGTGACCAATGATGAGACATATTTTTATTCAAGTTATATTAGAGTTATTATTTCCCAGTGCACATTTTCAATCTGTTGCAAATAGTGCCGCAATTTACAGAGCGTAATTAAACAGAATCACTCTATCATGGTTCTTTCATTTCCAATCTGTTATAATGTATATATAATAGTAAATTACCCTATATAGTTAAAAATTCAGAACTACTCTCTATGAAATATATATAAATGCAATATATTAGAATCTGTATTTCAAAATGGTCAGCCTATGGACTCTTAATATATTTATATATTTATTTCACAGAGAGCGGTTCTAAATTTTTTAACGTATGGAGTGATTTAATATTTGGATATTTATTTCAATTTAGTGTTATGCACTGGGATTATTTTTACATATATATAAAAAATGTAAAAACTGTAAATACCCATTATAAATAGACTATATGTAAAATTTAACATATAATATATATATTTTGTTATAGCCATCGTTGTAAATTAAAAAAAAAGAAAGAAGATATACGCGATCTTTAAAAGATTATTTTTTTTTTCCATTTTTATCATATATAGTTGCGATCAAAATGATCGCTTTATAAATAGAGATCTGTTGTGACTATTTATTTCGCGCGTAAAGTTATTTTCATTTTAAACGGTTTATTTTTTGAAAGTTATTAAGATTAAAATCTTTTATTCACATTTAAGTAAAAAAGTTATTTTTTTTTTTGTACAAAAAAATGAGGTTGAAATATTCTGGCAATTATTCTAATTTTAATATTTGTCAATGAATTTCTTTGTTGATATTATTTAAGTTATATTTTATTATTTTTTGTTAATAATAAAGTCAATTTTAGAAATAGTTGTAATATCTATATAATATATAATTGTAATATCTGTATAAAATAAATTTATTTGAATAAATTTTTTTAGAAATAGTTGAACGCAAGGCATTCGTCAAAAAATGTGGAAGGTATGTGCGGGTATGCAAAACGGACAATGAAAGATTTTAGCATCGCGTGGTTTCTAGAAAATAACCGTAGTAATTTTGGATGTCATTTTTGCAGTAAAGGGGGAGGGGGTATTTACCCTTAACCAAGAAAAGAAAATTTGGTACTTGATGTCTATCCAAAAATGGCAATAGTATTAAAGTTACTAACCATGGTAGTTGGCTAGATAAAGGTTGTCCGACAGGGCTTGTAAAGCCTCCATTCCATGTGGTTACATTGCTGCCGAGTATCCATGGAATAATGTTAAAATAAAACAAAAGCCTAAAACAAAATAAAAACCTATCTAACAAAAAGAAATTATCTTTTCTAAACATAAGTTTTAAAGATATATTGTGGGAGAATGTTACTGCAGGACCAATTAATATTTTTCTGAAGGTTTGTGATGATGGTGTTTTAGTTGTATTTATATATTGGACTACTTCTATAATCTAATATGAGTATTATATGTTTTTTTTAAAAAAAATAACTTTATTTAAATATTTCAAATACATTCAACTGCTAATAATAGCACACATGTTAGTGTATGCACAATGTTTCAAGAGATATTATTCTCCCTTCTTCAGATATTGATTGCCTGACCAGTGACATGGCTCAGTTGGTTCAATTCCCATGTTAGTACTGTCACTGGTCAGGCCAGCAACATCTGAAGAAGAGTGAAGAATAATGCATCTCGGAACGTTGTGCATATACTAATCTGTGTGAAGTTACTAACAGTTAAATGTACTTGGAATATTTAAATGAAGTTAAATTTTTCTAAAGACATTCAATGCTCATATTAGATGATGGAAATAGTCCACTATATAAATAGGAGCAATTAATAGTTTATCGACATTTCCAAGAATTCTTAAATTTTACTTCCAACTATAATCGTCTTCTAAGCAGTTTCGGAACAATAGAATTTTTATCTAGAATTTAAAAAAAATTTAATCGTTGCTTTTATTTTGTCGACAAGTATCAACCAGGAAACCCACTGAAAACCAGATTCAAAATGAACCTTGAATTTTGGACTTTAGATTAAAAAGACAAAGAAATAAAGATATTAATTCTATTCATCATCATCATTATCAACCATTATCAATCCACTGCAGGATGAAGGTCTCTCCAAGTTTAATCCATCTTCTTCGATCTTTAGCTTCTCTTCTCCACATCACCCCTGCACACTTTCTTATTTCATCCATCCATCTCACATGTGGTCTCTTTCTGGGTCTTTTACAATCTCTTGGAATCCAGTTTAAAATTTCAATTGTCCATCTATTATCATCTCTTCTAGCAATATGTCCAGCCCAACTCCACTTCAATCTTTTAATTTTTTCAATGAGGTCAGTAACACCTGTTTGTTCTCTTACCCATACATTGCGTTTTCGATCTCTTCTTGTTACTCCCAACATACATCTCTCCATACTTCTTTGAGTGGTCTGAAGTCTCTGTATTGCTCTTCTATTGAGTGTCCAAGTCTCAGATCCATAAGTAAGAACTGGTAAAACACATTTGTTAAAAACCTTCCTTTTCAAACACATAGGCATATTTCCTTTTAGTATCAAGTTATTTCTACCAAAAGCACTCCAACCAAGTTTAATTCTATGATTAATTTCCTCCATTATGTTTCCATCTGTATTAATAATCTGACCAAGGTATTTGTAACTGTTAACTTCTTCTAATTCATCATAATCAATCTTTATTTTCATATTTTGAGCAAATCGATTAAACATTACTTTAGTCTTTTTAACATTTATCTTTAGTCCTACTTTCCTACTTTCATCTGATAACTCCTGCAACATTTCCTGCAGCTCTGAAGCATTATTTGCAAAAACAACTACATCATCTGCGAAATCTAAATGACTTAAATAATCTCCATTTACTTTCACTCCTTTAGTTTCCCATTTTAATCCACAAAATACTTCTTGCAGCACTGCTGTAAAAAGTTTTGGAGATATGGAGTCACCTTGTCTTACACCTTTCTCAATGTTGACTTTCCCAGTATCATTATGTAATCTAATTGTTGCTGTTGCATTTTTATAAATATTCTTTAAAATATGACAATATCCTGGATCTATACCTTGATGATCCAATGCTTTAATCACTGAAGAAATGTTTATAGAATCAAATGCCTTTTCATAATCTACAAATCCAAAACATAATGACAACTCATATTCATTTGTCCTTTCTATAACTTCTCTCAATACCTGAATATGATCTACTGTACTAAAACCACTTTTAAATCCAGCTTGTTCTCTTGGTTGGTGGAAATCCAATGTTCTCTGTAGACGAGTTGTAATTATCTTGGTAAAAATTTTATATAAAACTGATAAAAGGCTGATAGGTCTGTAATTTCTAATATCTTCTTTATCACCTTTTTTAAATATTAATATTATTACTGCATTCTTCCAATCATCCGGTACATCTTTATCATTTAGACATTTAGTATATAACTTTGCTAAAATTTTTTCTGTTTCTTCACCTGCTTCTTTTAATATATCAATTATAATTCCATCATTACCTGGAGCCTTTCCTTTCTTCATACATTTAATTGCATTTCTCACTTCTTCATTTAAAATTCTGGGCAATTCGGAAGATGTAATAGATATAGGAGGTACTTGTTCTTTATTACTATATAATTCTTGATAAAAATTTTCTACCAATTTCATGATGTCATCTCTCTTTTTAGTAATAATTCCATCTTTTTTTCTTATTGCAGATATAAATTTCCTACCAATACCAAAATGTTGTTTTACATTCTTAAGACTTTTATTTTCTTCTACAGCTTTTCTTGCTAGTTCACAGTTATACTTTCTTATATCATTTTCAACTCTTTTCCACACCATTTTACAAAATTCGAGATATTCAATTCTTTTTAATGCATCATTTTTGTATATCTTCATATTTCTTCTTTTCTTCATAAATTCTCTAGTCTCAGTAGAAATTTTATTGGTCAATTGCTGCTTTTTTCTACCAGCTATCTTTCTTGCAGTTTTTAAAAGTGTATCAGTTATTTTCATATTAATTTCATTCAAATCTGAATCATGTTCAAAATCTACTAATATTTGAAACCGATTTGTAAGTTCTAATTTAAATTCATTAGAATGTTTCTGAAGATTAGGAATATCAACTGTAAATATTGTTTTTCTTAACAATTTTTGTCTTTCTAGTTTTACATTAACATGTATCTTGCATCTTACTAATCGATGATCACTTCCTGTGTTAAATCTATTAAGAACATTACAATCTTGAAATATGTATTTCCTGTTAGTCAAAATATAATCCAATTCTGCTGTACCTTCATTTGGATGCTTCCATGTCCATTTTCTTTTAGCATTTTTCTCAAAAAAAAATTCATAATATAAAGTTTTTCTTTTTCTGCAAACTCCACAAGTCTATGTCCTCTCTCATTTCTATTACCATAACCAAAATTACCTACAGCACTTTCATCTTTCATTTGTTTACCAATTCTAGCATTAAAGTCTCCCATAACAATTTTAAAATGTTGTTTACTCTGATCAAAAGCCTTTTGTACATCCATATAAAAATCTTCTACTACTTCATCACTATGAGAACTTGTTGGGGCATAAACCTGAATTATCTGCATTTGGTATCTGCTATTAAGTTGTATAACTAATCTTGCCACTCTGTCTGATACACCATCAATCTCCACAATATTGTTCTTCCACTTTTTATTTATAATGAATCCTACTCCACTTGTATTTCCAATATTTGTGCCTTTATAATAGAATATATGTCCACTTTTTAAATCAATTGTCTCTTCACCTTTTCTTCTAACTTCACAAAGTCCAATAATATCCCATTTAATATAAGAGAGTTCTTCTTCTAATTCTTGCAATCTTCCTTCACTTGAAAGTGATCTGCAGTTGTAAGTACCTAAATAAAAAGTTGTCATCAAATGGCAGCCTGGGTCCACAATCAGGGGATTCTTAGCACCCTCCGCCTTCGGCCACCAACCGCTGCCTTGGTTGGTGACTTTACAGCCTCCTGGGAATAAGGGCCATGCTTTATTTTTGTCTGTCATAATTGTATATATATATATATATTGGAAAAATATTTATCATTTACACAAACATTCATTCTGCCCTATCAGGCATTGAGAAGACAGACCATGGTGTTTCTTGATCTTAAACTCAGAGGTAAAAAGCCAATAAACTCACCACACTGGCTAATGCATGTTGGTGAGCAGCCCATCCATGTTCGTATACTATATGAATAAACACATAGTAATAACAGCTGCAATGACAAGAACGTATGGAGTGGACATTAGGAATTTGCCCTGCTCGGTTTCTTTAAGGCCTCCAAGAGGAATCAAAGGGTCTCCTTTCAGTTAATAGCAAACTCCCTTCTGCAGCCATTAATTCTATTAATAATAATTTTATTATGAATTGTTGCTATACATTTTTTTTCTCTTAGATCGAAGCTTCTTTTGAAATCGCAAAGGTAATATTTAAAAATACATTTTTTTCGCTTTATATGTAATACATGCTTGCAAACATCCCACATAATGATTATGGCGTGAATGTATATTAAGAGCTACATAATGTTTATTAAAATTTATTATCGTTATAATCTTTAACTTTTATAAATACGTCATTGCAGGGCAAAAGAATCATGTTGATATCTATTAAGTTGTTAGGGATACAAATACTAAAAGTAAGGCATTGGTAAACTTAGTTTGTTCTATGAATAATTTGAATGGTGGCCTTCTATATTTGGCATTGTCGTATGCGTTAATATATATATATAACATTTATTTGTATGGTTTTATCTGAGAGACGCGAATTGTTCTCTTGTGGCTATTTCGTTTTTATGTAAGAAATGATAAAATTCCTTTTATTATATGTTAAATAAGAATGTACATGAATACATGCAGCAAAATGCCACTTATTAAATACGCCATTACTTGTGATCCGTGATCGTAAGTTAGCTTGTTCAGAAGCTCTCTATATATTAGTTTGTATAAGTAGATAAGTTCGATATATTGTTAGAAAACCTTACTTGCGAAATATGTATAAAACTATATTCCAAATTAGTTAATTATTTTATTAGTAAATGATTATAATACACTTATATAATTTCAGTTAAGATTTTTTTTCCAGCTTGTAAAAAACCGCGCTGAATATCACTTTGGATTTTTAAAAATTTTTCTTTAATACTTTGAAAAGCTGTAATAACTTCATAAATATGTTCGTTATTAATGATAATATGAATTCACTTAAATGTCAATAAAATGTATATAATTTTTATTACATTTAGTTTTCGTGTATTTTCTTTATAAGGTCGACCCTTATCTTTGATTTATGGTCACACGTATTAGATTCATTATGGCATTTTGATATTTACCCTGAGATATAAAATACATATACACTAATATTTTCCTTTGAAAAGCTACATTAAATTACTATTAGATATTATAACATTGTCATGTAAAAAGGAAAAGGATGCTGTTTACATTAAATAAACTTTAGGATTTTTTGTTCACTTATTCTACATATATTTCGGGATCAATAAAATGCCCCTTCGATTTCGATGTATAGTTATTTGAAATACGCATATATGTGATAGAAGAGTCTTAGATATAAAATACATTTTATCTTTTATAAGTCTAGCTAGCCGGAAGTGAGAGATTTATAATTATTGATCTATTAATTCTAGTTACAGTTTTTTGGCTTGATTAGTTCGTAGGAAATATTAATTAAGAAAAGCCAACCTCGCTTGCCATTATCTTTATACATGAGGTATAGTTTTACTAGCTAAATACGTGGGCCATTTGAAGAGCCAGTTTCCAGAATTAGTTATCGTTACAATATATATATATGATTAGAAAAAAATAATTTCATTTTAAACTGACGTGTTGTAAATATATAAAAATAATATATATTAAAAAAAAACAGAGACAAAAATAAAATTTAAATAAACTGAGATATTATTAAAACTCCAAATTAAACAGACTAAATTTAATCTACAAAGGCAGAATATATATTATAATGAAAAAAAAGATTGATGACGATGACACGTAACTATGTTTTAGCTGGTGATTGTAGTGCCAATTGTAATGATGATGACTATCCAGAGTTTGAACAACAATATTAATTTCAATAATCAGAATAAAAGCAAATGGAGAATGTGTCAATCATATTTGTGATATGTGCTTAATGTGTATGAAATATCTATAGAATATTTAATAAAATAATACTTTCCGCTAGTATGCACGCCATCAATCAAGATTATTTAAGAAAATAATTTTCAATCCTTAATTAATCTAAAAAGCACATTGTCTATCAAACACCTAAATACTATTCATTCCTTTGCATACACATATGACTAATAATAGCTTGAGTAGAATGGGTAACTATAACACAGTTAATATATTATACGATCTAATAAATTCACAATCAACAAAAATCTCTAAGCAATAACCAATAAACATACTCAATTAACAGAGATTAATAAAATATAATTGTTTAAATAAAGATTTTATTTTTATTTATCAATTCAGTAAACAAACAATAAATAATAAAATAATATAAACTCCATACAAACAAATTTTGAGTGAGGAGTTTAAAATATAACAGATAAAATATAAAGATAATCTATATTAAAAAAATTAAAATCATAAAATATTATTTAGTATAAATACAGTCAATGGCCTAATCATTTTTTTAAAAGCCAATTTTAAAAAGTGAGGTTAGTTAAATTCAAAGAGCATTATTCAATAAACATATTAAATAATTTGTGACCATTATAACTAAGTCTTTCCAAATGGAAATCTTAAAAAAACTTTGTATAATTATTTGATATTTAGTAGATAAACATGTATTTATAATAAAAAAATCTAGGATCTAAGAGAAATATTCTATAATATATATATCAAGAATTGTATCTAGAATATTATGAGTCCTATAAAAATCTCTAACAGTTGTGGCAAGAAATTTGCCAAAAATAATAGGTTTATATAATTTTGTAAAACAGATAAAGTAGTCATTGAAAAAAGTAGAACAATTGCCTCAAACAGAGAAATTATAATATATTGAACTTTGATAATTAATAATTAAAACAATTCAAGGTAACAACGTAGATAAATATAGGAAAAATATAATTTAATTTACTTACAAGAAAATAAAAAAAATCAATATCATTTGACCAGGATACTCTATAATCAATATATTAGCACAAATACAATTATTAGTGCAATGCATAAAATAATCATTACAAATAGTGAAGTCAATAAAACATGAAACAAATTTATAAAAAAAAAAATAGCTCAGTTAGTTAGTGTTGCTTTGAAATTCGATATTCAAGAATCTAAAGCTGTAAGTTCAACTCCCTTATTAGTATTGTCACTGATCAGATCAGCTCTACCTGAAGAAGAGTGAAGAATAATACCACCCAAAACATTAAGTAATCTACTAACCTGTGTTATCTATTTGTATGTTATTACTGTTTGTATTTTAAAAGTTTAAATAAAATTTACAGTTTTCTAGACATTCAACATGTAATGATAAATGGAGATAGTCCAACATATTGCAAGACATTTTGCTTTTGTTTTATTTAAATTAACTGATAAACAATAAAATGTTAAACATTTGCTAATTAAAAGTAAATCACTATTAATTATTTTTTCCAAGATAAATATAAGATTTGAGATACCAGGCACCCTTATACCTGGAGTCTAATTGTAAATATGGGGAATTTGAACTCAGACTTTCAAGCCACTTCACTCTCCACACTATCTCATACTACTAATACACATAACCACACACATACAAAAACAATAAATAATCAGCAATGCACCCATCAGTTGGTCCAGATTACCAGCACGAAATATGTATATTGGTGATTATTTATCTTTTCTGCATGGGTATGGTTATGTGTATCAGTAGTATGAAATAGTGTGGATGGATAGTAAAGGGGCTTGAAAGTCTGAGTTCAAATTCAACATAAATATATAAATCTGCAGCACAAGATTATCTGCAAAACCATAAATATTTGATTCTAAATGGAATTAAAATATACCATTTATATAAATTTACAGCAAAATAAGATTCATGACTGAAACTTGTGATATATCATGATTAACTATTATAAAAGCACTAATAACAGAAATATTTTCTGCATGATTCCAATCCTTTAAATAACTTGTAATTCAAAAAGCAAAAGGACCATATAAATCATATGAATATAGATTTTGAGTAAAATTTTATGAGATTCAAATGCTGGAGATAAATTTAAATATATAGCAACAGTTATGAAATTATTATCTAGAGATTATGTTCAATTGTGCATGTAATTATAAAAAAAAAATACTTATTATACTTCTACCAAAAATAAAAAAAACATGTTGATGCTTAGACAATGTATTGTTTTTAATTGGAAATAGTATCATTTTCTTTCTATTCACAATTTTTAACAGTTTAGAACTATAATTATCAAAAAGTAATGGACTACTCTTTTTAAAAATTGGCATAATAATACAGAATTTCAAACATGTACTGAACTATGCAATTCTTAAGAAAAGATCAAATGGATAAATAAGAACAGGTTAAAAGAACATGATTTTTTAAAAAAAATCTTTGGTATTAAACTAGGAAATCTGGTTGAATAAACAATATTTAAATCATTAGTTATATAAGACAAGTGAAAATCAGTAACTTCCATTTATAAAAAAATGAAGGTATAAAGAAGCAAATGATATATCTTGTACTGGTATACTATTTATTGAAATATATGAAAATAATTTATTAAAGAAATCAACAACATATTTTTTATTATTTTGAATTTCCAACAAATTACCAATGTGTTTTATAAAATGTAATTTGGTTTGACAAAGCCTCCTTTATTAAAGAATTATTTCCCATTTCAAATAAATATTTATATCATTAAATTTTTTTTGATAATATTGAAATTTTAATTTTTTGGTATCAGATATAATTTTGGTATTTATTTTTTTTAAAATTTACTAAATTTCCATCAAGAATTTTAAATATTTTGTTTGATTAATCTTTTTTATTAAATTATCAGGTGTTCACTGAACATTTTCTGATACTTTTTGTCAATTAAAACAAATCACTGATTTAGTAATTAATGATTTACCCTGAAATTTTAAAAATAAAGAATTCTCACTATTTAAAGCAAAAATACGATCCTAGTTCTGATTAGTTAATAAAAATTAAGTTTTTAGTTCATTATGGGATAACTTGTTAACATATGATTATTATTTACCTGTTTTCTACAATTAAATAATTTTGTACAGTAATAAATGATCCAAAATAAAAACATTAAATAAAGACAATTTATAATTTAGGTGCTTTTTTAATCTCACAAATATATGATCCAATATAGATTGACAAAAGTCAGTTATACATTTAATTAAAAATATATCTTGATTAAAGCTGCAACTACACAATAAATTCAAATAACTTATAATAAGCCAATACCGAGCAGGTCACATATAAATACTATTGATAAAAATGGTAAATCAGATTCAAAAAATATTTTTGAAAAGTTTAAGGCAATATCAATTTAATTTAAAGTTTATAATATTCTTATTCTCCTTTTATTTTATTATTTGCTCTTATCATAACTTAAAAATTGAAATCAAATGTTTTGTTTTCATAAATTCTTTTATTTACATATACTATATGCATTAAACTAAAATTAATAAGATTTTTTTTAGAAATAACCAATATATGATTTAAGCACAAGCAGATATAATTTTATTTATTAATTCTTACTAAAATCTTAATCAGAATTCTAACATTTCTTTCTTTTTACATGGCTCCTATTTTTTCATTTATAAAACAGTTTTTAGTATGACACATATGATTTTAATAATATATGATCCTTAACAATATTTTTTATATTTAACTTTATAATAAATACTGACTTTTTATACTTGATGCATGCGATTTTCATGTTGTAGCAATTATTATAAAATTTATAATGAATGATTTTTTGATCCATATAAGATTCATCTTAACTTCAATGTCAATATTTGTGTTATCTATATACTTTACATTCACTTTATATTTAATCATTATATTCCACACTGATTTTTTAAAACTTTCATATTGTTACTTTATGCTGTCACAAATAAACTGTCATGGATGTTTTAGATATTGAACTTCGGAAATTATCTTCAATATTAATTGTCTCATCTAAATTGATTTATTTTTTTCAGTTCTTTGATCATTTCATTTTTTAATCAATTAATATATATATGTGCTCCGCGCACAGACAATGAAGCTATTAAACGTAAGTAAAATTATCAAAAGTTACCACTAAGTGCTTTCGGGACAGTTTATAGTCCCATATTTATGGCTACTTGTGTTTAGTTAAGAACGCTAATGAAGTAAAGCCTTAACTATTTCATTTTTTAAGGACTTTTCCATAACTATGTGTGCTTTATAGTTTAGTGATTTGGGGAAATTCCATTATATTATTATAGGTTTTTGCCTTTACAAATGTAACTACTTCAGAATCTTCATCTAAATTCAGACTGCTATCATTTGCATTCATTATAACACTGTTTTTAGGTGATTATATTGTGTTGCATTGTTTATATAAAACATTTAATAACCATTTTAAATTTATAGAAAATCATTTTCTATATTCTTTCATAATGCTCCCATTATTTTTGGATTCTTTAATTCTTTATGATGTTTTTATTACTTTTAGAGTCTCTACTCTTTTCAACATTTTCAAATTGAACAACCACAAAAATATAATTATATTTCCCTCTTCTAGATTGTGCATATTGACATTCCACCATTGCAAACACTGTCTTATTCATTAGAGGGCAAATGTGTGCTCACTTATTAATCATGAGGTTTTGCTAGACTTATAAAACAAATAAAATCATGATTATGTTAATAAAATGTTTAAAACATTTTATAAATAAAAACTATGATAGTTTTATTTTCAATTTTACTACAAAGTAGGAGATCTATATGTCCTGGATTTGTCCTGGTTTTATTTTTATCTCTTATGATTTTTTTATTTTGTATTTGCAATGTTTTTTTTTAACGTGTGTTCTGATTTGACCCTGTGGAAAAATATAGACTCTACTGAAGAGCCACACACACACACACACACACACACACACACACACACACACACCCCCATATATACACACATATATATATATACATCCACAGAGCACACACACTCAAAAGCCATATGGCTCATGAGCCATAGTTTTCCGACTTCTGCACTAGTCTATTAAAATAGATTTTAAAATGAAAAGTTAATAAACTATTATTTTAAAATAAATTGAGCTCACATGCATGTGCATATATGTACCACATGCAAATAATTTATATAGAAATATTTGTAATCAATAAATATCAAAATTTTAGCATCACCGGAAATTAAATGTTTTTCATTTTAAATATTAAAGTGATAGATTTAAGTAAATTTATAGCTATAAATGTTTTACTTCTGTGCATACTTATGTTTTTTAGAGTAATATCACTTCTCACATTTAGAACCCTTTATTGCAGAGAAAACTGATTTTCGACAGTATTTATAAATGCTTTGCTTTGAATATTTAAACAGGTAATTTTAGTTCTAGTTCTCAAATATTTTTAACTTATTGATGTTGTCAAAAAAATTGCATAGAATTGTAAGAGAAATATGGCGTTTGAATAAAACAATTTACTTATGTGTGAATAAATATTCCTACAACTTTGCATATCATCTCAAGTTATATTAAACTTAATTCTAAACCTTGTACTTATTATATGTTATAATTTAGATATAAAAACAAATTTTAGCTTTCTTTGCATCTTGGAACCTTATTATATCTATTGATCACATTTTTTCTTTATGTAATAATCTTTCTTTTCATGCAAATGCAGCTTGTTATAAATAAAAGATACTCCAACTATTAATCAAAATAATAACCAAAGTTTAAAACATTTTTCATAATTATATTTATAAATATAAATATGTTGTAATGTTAACTGAAAAATCCAAAGTATCTTGAAATATTCATAAGGCTGTATAGCAGTGGTATCATGAAGCCTTTCATGAAATATAATCATAGAGTTAATATTTGCTAATAGAAAATCAAAATTTTCAAACTATTAATATAAAATTATTTTTGCAGAGCCCTTCTCAGCTCTGTTTATTTTCTATCGAGTTTTCATAAAGAATAAACACACATATATATACTTCAACCACATGTTTCAATAAATTTAAAGATTATTTTTCATTGTGCAATAAATTATAATATTATTATTATTATTATTTCAAATATTTCAATGTAACTAACTGACTTTACAATATACATTTTATATTTTTTGAAATATTTGAAAAATTTGTTTTTGATGTTATTATTTATACTTCACATACATAAAGTGTTGTGCTTTTAATTTTGTAATATATAATTTATACATGTATTTAAATTTTTCTATTTTCTATCTTATAAGTTAAAAATTTTCAATAGCACAATATCTGTTTTATACATTAGACCTTTTATAATTTTTATATTAAAAAAATATCAAAAAATTACCCTTTCAATTTTATTATAAACATCTCATATTATTATAAATATTTTGTACAATGTAATATTTTAGTATTTTATTTTATATTTTATAATGGCATATCTTAGATTATCTACTTTGTGCATGTTGGAATACATGCATGTAATACTTTTTTGTTTGTTAAAAAATACATTATTTAGTCAGATATTCCTACAAAAATAATTAATAAAAAGTTAAGACAGATTTATCTGAGTAATTTGAAAATATCATTTTTTCTAAAGTTTATGGAGACATGGATTTGTTACCAATAAAATAAAAATTTTTAAGATTCAATTTTAATATTGGTTACTTATGTGTTGGATACATTTTAATAATTTTCTAGTGCAAGTAATTAATAATCTATAGTTTTGGTTAATGAAGATTCAAAGGGCATTCTTACAATGAAAGGAGGTTAATTCTTGGCAAAAGCATAATATTAATAAGATAACTATAGTTTCAGAGGTAGGAATCTGACTCACACCTATTGTTTTTTTTAGTATAGTATGACTTCAGAATATTCTCTTCAGAAGAGTATGAATTTGGTTTATCTGTGAACTAATATTAATTTTAACTCTTTAGTTCTTATGCTTTAACTTTAACAACTTATTAAATTTAATAACACTATATGCTGGTCTAATTGAATTTATCCCCCTTTTTAATAAACTTTCATGAAAAAACATATTTTACTATTTCAAAACAAAATATATTTTTCCACAAATATTTTGTTCATAATTGTTTTATTTTCAAATTCATTAATTAGTTTATTTGACAATGGGAATTAATCTATAAACAACAAGCTGTTTATAGTCAAGCATTGGTAGTCGAGTGGTCAGCACAGCAGCCTTACAATCAATTGTTCCAGGTTTGTGGGTTCATTTCCCGGCCGATGCTATGACACATGAGGCAAAAAAAAAACAATCTGTTTATATATTCTTTAATTTTTTTAAAAAATGATATATGCTTACCAAAAATACATTTAAAAATATTTAAAAGCGATTTACATTTTTTTTTTTTTTTGAGTTTAAAAACTATTAGAATACAGTATTTAAAGTAATGAGTAATATTTAGTTTAAGCACAAGCAAATATATTTTTATATATGAAAAAAATTAAACTATTTTTTATATATATAAGTACAAATATATGGCATAAATGTAATATACATATATAATAAAATATCATAAATAAAATCATTTAATAAATTAAAAAAAAATAAAAATATCGATCAAGAAATTAAAAAAAAAATCTTATAAAATAAATACTTCCAATGACACAATTATAATCATTACTAATGTAAATTGAAAACCAATAACTTTTAAAAACGTCGACACAAAAGCCTAATGTAATATATTTTTTAATGCTTTTTTACCATTCGTTAACAAGCCAAAGTTTCTGGATATTTTGGAAATTCACTTAAACAATCAATATGTAATAAAATATCATAAATAACTTCATATAATAACGTTTAAAAATACCTATATTAATCAATAAATTTATAATATATACTTATGAAAATAATAAATATATGAACTAACTCAAGGAAAAATAAAAATATAAAAATGCTTATAAAAACACACAATTACTTCTCTATAAAGCTGCTTTAATATTTCAACCAGCAGATTGGTTTTCATTAGAAAGCACAGAAAAATGGCTATTTCCAGAATTTAAACACTAAAATATTACAATACCTTTATATATCAGATAATAAAATTAATTTCTATAAGCTAAAATTCTTTATACAATAATTCTTATCAATCAACTAACTGATAAATATCTCATACTTTTTTAGCACAAACAAGAAAAAACAGTAATTATATGCTTATAAATTTTTTATAAAATACTTATAAAATTTACAAAACCCACAAAAATAAAAATAAAAAACCTTTACAAACACAAATTAATTATTCTAATATATGTATGTACAATGTAAATAACTATACAAGAATTACATACAATAAAACTATACAAAACTTTGTACAAAAAATTACAAAAAAACTCTTTCAAAAAAAACCTTTAAAAAAAAAACTAAAACCATACATATATTATTATTATTATTATTTAAGTCTATTTTTGCTATATTATTATTATTATACATTAAAAAACCATAAAAATATACTATTATGTACATACACATAAAAAAACCCACTATATATATTTTACTATATATAATTCTTATATATATATGAAAAACAAAAACAAGTTATTCACGTAACTTGCTATCACTTGTTATTTATGATCAATAGATGGCGTTTTACCAAAACCACCAAAACAAGTGTAAAATTTGTTTACATAAACTTTGACTATGTGGTGAAACTGAACTGCAATCAGACCCATATAGATATCTGGCTTGTTAAGCTGAGTTTGAAGACTTTACCGGTCTGAAAAATTCACGCTTGCAAACTGATAGAAACGTTTTGCATAAACAATTGGAATCAGTGTTTAGATCTAGTTTCTAACTCTATCCTTCACTGATGATAGCAAATAGCTTGAAATCAGCTGATCTGAGGGTGAGAAAATGAAAGAGATAGTTAATTCTGACTCTTTTGTCATTTATGTAAACAAATTTTACACTTGTTTCGGTGGTTTTGGTAAAATGCCATCTATTGATCATATATATATATATATATATATATATCTTACTAGTCCACCTATAAAATAAAAAACAATTCCCTAGTAAACAAAAACAAACAAACAATAAATCTCTAGGAAACTAGGTAATTCAAGGATGTGATAGTATCTACATTCATGTCTTAAATTTAAAAATAGAAAAACTTTTTTTTTTCTGTTTCCTTTTTCTCATAGAAGAAAAATTATCTTACAATATAACCACTCTTAAATCATTAATCAAGTGATCAGGTAAATTAAAATGTTTAGAAACTGATCTATCTTTGTTTTTATGTAAAACATCAAAAACATATGGTTGGTTATTCTAATATGTAGACTGTTTGCTGACTCACCTATGTAACAACTGAAGCACCTACTACATTCTATTAAATATACCAAGTTTTTACTTTTATAGTTGACATAGTTGGGGATATATTATTTAAAATCATGAATGGCATTTCCCTGAACCATTAATATGTTTGCATGTAAGACATCTCTCATCCTTACATGAAAAACATTCCTTTCCTGACACAAAATTAGTACTAAAATCTGTCCCTACAAATCTATCCTTAAGTGTCCTATGTCTATGATAAACAACTTTAGGTGGATAGGGAAAAACAGATCTTGGATAATCTGTGGAATTTAATATATTAAAATGTTTTCATAATATTTGGTTAATATTAGGTAAATCATCATTAAAAGTAAAAACCAGTGGTGTATCTATCAACTGGCACCTTTTTATCTTAGAAAGAAATTCTTTTATGTCAATTCCTGAATATTTTACTACTTCCCTTTCTAACAGTCCTTCAGGATATTTCATATTGATAAATTTATTATACAAAATGTATTTTGCTGAATAAACCCTCATCACTGCAATTTTTTTTAATCCTTAAATATTGATTGTAAGGAGTATTAATCTTTAAGTACTTAGGGTGATTACTATAAAAATGTAGGTAACCATGACTATCAGTTGGCTTCCAATATATATATATATATATATATATATATATATATATATATTAGTACTAAGAGCACCATCACTATAAGTAATCTCAACATCAAAAAAATGAGCTAATGTTTTAGAAAAAATCATTGAAAATTGTATATTTTTATTAAAATTATTTAAATAATCAAAAAATGTATGAAGTTCTTCTTCATTGGGATCATCTATATATCTCAGCCAAGTATGAAGTTTAAATCTAATCTTTTCAAGTATAGAGCACTCCAATTAAGCCATAAAAATGTTAGCATAATTCAGTGCCATTTTTGTTCTCATTGCAGTACTTTTCTTTTGTAAATAATATATAAAGTTAAAAACAAAAAAACAATTCTTTAAGATTAAATTTACTAATTCAGTAATAGTTGCAATTTTGTGCTGATCATATTCCTTGTTTTTTAAAACAGATTTAATAGCTTTAATTCCATTCTCATGAGGTATATTAATATACAATGATGTAATGTCTAATGTCACTAAAAACATTCACTCGATAGTAGAGATTTGACATTTTCTAAAATAGAAAGAAAATGGGTTGCATCTTTAACATATACTCAAATGATGGAAAAATATTATGTATAAGATCATTTACATACACTGAAATCTTTTCAGTAGGACAACCAATACTTGCTACTATAGGTCTACCAGGACAACCGGGCTTAACGAACTTGGGTAGAATGTAAAACTTATTGGGTTTATTTGTGTTTGGTAATAAAAAATTATATGTATCCCTATAAAGTAGACTCCATACTTTCATATTCTTCAGGCTGCAAAGAACACCTCTAAATAATCTATTAACAACAGCCTGTGTTATAGGTTCATAAAAATTCCTATCATTTAGAAGAAGCAAGGATTTATTCATGTAATTATCCCTATTTATAATTAATATGATTCCTTCTTTATCAGTTGGTTTAATAATAATATCTTCTCTCTTTTCTAAATTATATAGCATTTTTTCCATCTAATGTTAAATTGCTCTTATATTTCTTATGTTGTTTCTGCTTAATAGCTTTAATAATATACTAATAAACACTATCAATGTCTGTATCAAGTAAAATGTTTCTCTGATGTGGAGGTATCCAGTCAAATTGCATTTTATTAATGGTATTACATTCATTATTTCCAAAAACTTCTCTTAGTCTAAGTCACCTAGTAAAATTATTCAAATCCTGATGTATTTTAAATTCATTTTTTTGGTAATACAAATGGACTGTTGGGAAAAAAGATAAACCCTTATTCAATAATGAACATTCCACATCACTAAGTAGTGCATCAGATAAATTAATAATATTGTTGTCTTTTTTTAACTAGATTTGGGAATATATCATTAGATGCATTGAACTGTTAAATTTCCAGAAGGTTATAATTACATGTGGAAGAATTAGTAGACATATGAATCATGAATACATCAGCATTATTAGATAATTTGAATTGTTTTAATGTTGTCTCTACAACAATACCAGTAAATGATTCATATGTCTACTAATTCTTTCGCATGTAATTATAACCTTCTAGAAATTCAACAGTTCAATGCATCTAATGCACAACAGACTAATCATATTACCAAAAAAAAAAGAATTTAAAATACATCAGGATTTGGATAATTTTAATAGACAACTTAGAATAAGAGAATTTTTTGGAAATAATGAATGCAATACCATTAATAAAATACAATTTGATTGGACACCTCTATATCAGAAAAAACATTTTACTTGATACATATATTGAAAATGTTTATTGGGATATTATTAAAGCAATTAAGCAGAAACGACATAAGAAATATAAAAGCAATTTAATATTAGATGAAAAAAATGCATTATATAATTTAGAAAAGAGAGAAGATATTATTATTAAACCAGCTGATAAAGGAGGAACCATATTAATTATAAATAGGGATGATTACATGAATAAAGCCTTGCTTCTTTTAAATGATAGGAATTTTTATGAACCTATAACACAGGCTGTTGTTAATAGATTATTTAGAGGCATGCTTTTCAGCCTGAAGGATATAAAAGTGCAGGATCTACTTGATAGGGAAACGTATAATTTTTTATTACCAAACACAAATAAACTCAGTAAGTTTTACACTCTACCCAAGATTCATAAACTTGATTGTCCTGGTAGATCTATAGAAGCAAGCATTGATTGTTTTACTGAAAAGATTTCAACATATATAGGTGGTCTTATACATGATATTCCTCCATCATTTGAGTCTTATGTTAAAGATACAACCCATTTTCTTTCCATTTTAGAAAATGTCAAATCTTTACAACTAAGTGAATGTTTTAGTGACATTAGACATTACATCATTGTATACTAATATACCTCATGAGGATGGAATTAAAGCTATTAAATCTGTTTTAGAAAACAAGGAATATGATCAGCACAAAATTACACCTGTTACTAAATTAGTAAATTTAATCTTAAAAAATAATTTTTTTGTTTTTAACTCTACATATTATTTACAAAAGTAAAGTACTGCAATGGGAACAAAAATGACACTGAATTATGCCAACATTTTTATGACTCAATTGGAGTGCTCTATACTTGAAAAGGTTAGATTTAAACATCATACTTGGCTGAGATATATAGATGATTTGGCCATACAATGAAGAAGAACTTCATACATTTTTTGATTATTTCAATAATTTTCTATAAAAATATGCAATTTTCAATAAATTTTTCTAAAATAATGGTTCATTTTCTTGATGTTGAGATTACTTATAATGATGGTATTCTTAGTACTAATATATATAGGAGGACTACTGATAGTCACAGTTACCTACATTTTTATAGTAATCACCCGGGAAAAACTTAAATATTAACATCCTTACAGTCACTTTTTAAGGATTAAAAGAATTTGCAGTGATGAGGGATTTCTTCAGCAAAATAACAAGGTTTTGTATAATAAATTTATCATTATTAAATTCATTCATTTTATATTTAAAAATCTAAAGCGCTTGTGCAACAGTTTAATGCTGTTTAAAATATTATGGTTTATAAAAATAAACATCACACTATATAAAATAATTGACTTATTTACATTATTAATAAAGCAAGTCATATATAATGTGATGTTGCCTTTAAATAAATTTGTTGTATGAAATATCCTAAAAAGAACAGTTAGACAGGGCAGTGGTAAAATCTTCAGGAGTTGACAGGAAAGAACTTTTTCTGTCTAAGAAAAGAAAGAGTCAATTGATAGATACACCACTGGTTTTTACCTTTAATGATGATTTACCTAATATTAACCAAATATTACAGAAACATTTTAATATATTAAATTCAACAATTATTTAAGATCTGTTTTATTCTATCCACCTAAAGTTATATATTATAGACATAGGACACTTAAGAATAGACTTGTAGGCACAAATTTTAACACTAATTTTGTGTCAAGAAAGGAATGTTTTTCATGTGAGATTAAGAGATGTCTTACATGCGAACATATTATTATTATTATGAAGATGGTTCAGGGAAATACCATTTAAGATTTTAAATGGTATATCCCCAACTATGTCAATTGTAAAAGTATGAACTTGGTATATTTAATAGAATGTAATAGATGCTTGAGTCATTATATAGGTGAGTCAGCAAACAATCGACATATTAGAATAACCAATCATAGGTTTGATGCTTTACATAAAAATGAAGATAGACCAGTTTCTAAACATTTTAATTTCCATGATCACTTGATTGATGATTTAAGAGTGGTTATATTGGAAAGTAATTTTTCTTCCACTAGAGAAAGAAAACAGAAGGAAAATTTTTTTATTTTTAAATTTAAGACATTACATCCTCATGGTAAGAGTATGAATATAGATACTATCAAATCCTTGAATTCTAGTTTCCTAGGGATTTGTTGTTTTTTTTCATCCTAGGGAATTGGTTATTATTTTATAGGTAGACTAGTATGAAATATATATATATATATATATAAGAAATATATATATATAGTGGTTTTTTGATATATATATAATAGCATATTTTTATGTTTTTTAAATATATAATAATAATATATATGTATGGTTTTAGTTTTTTTTAAAAATATTTTTTGAAAGAGTTTTTTTGTAATTTTTTGTACAAAGTTTTGTATAGTTTTGTTGTATGTAATTCTTGTAGACCATATAATAATCAATTGATGAAACACTTTATTACTTTTACAATGCTTTATTATCCATTCTTTCCTTCAGTTAACAGTTTTGATTGTCCCAGCAATCTTCTTCAGAACCTTATATCTCCTAATCTCACGGTTACAATCAACTTTTGATTGTAACAGTAAGATTAGGATATAAGGTTCTGAAGAAGATAGCTGGGGCAATTGAAACTGTTAACTGAAGGAAAGGATGGATAATAAAGCATTGTAACAGTAATAAAGTGTTTGTCAATTTGATTATTATATGGTATACATTTGACAATGCAATAGGAAATAGTAGTTATTAATTCTTGTAGAGTTATTTATATTGTACATACATGTATTAGAATAATTAATTTATGTTTGTAAAGGTTTTTTATTTTTATTTTTGTGGGGTTACCATTATAACATTTATTCCAACTAATGTTGGATAATTATTAGATTGGGTAAAGGTTGATTATCTAAAAAAAGTTCTAAGCTTAACTTATTATTTATTTTTTCTATTAATAAAAAATTAAAACAGACTTTAAATGGCCCATTGTTACTCATTTACAAAGAAATAGTAAAGAAGGTAACATTAATTACTAGATTAATGAAGTGCAATATGAAGTGAGTAGAGAAAAATTTTAAGTTTAAAACCTAAATTTTTTTTAAAGAAAACTTCTTTTAGTTAAGCGTTGGAGACCTAGCAGTTAGCATAGCTGCCTTCTAAGCAGCTGACCCGGGTTCGCTTCCCGGTCAATGCATTTGATATATATATAAAACTTCTTTTAAAGGATTCAAACCTTAGTTTACAAACATGGCAGGTTGTTATATAAAATAATAATTACTAATTATAGGCGTGGTTTGGTGTAGTGTAAATAGGTAGACTATGGAGTTCAAGATTCTTGAATTGGCACCCAGGTCTGTTACTTCTGATGCTGGACCATTTTAAAGCAATAAACCGTTCACTAATTATTTCATCATCTAAATTAATTGTCTAAAATTTCAAAATTATTTTAATAGATTTGTTTTAAACTTTATAAGATTACTTTTCCTGTTTGTTCATATGGGTGTAATAAGTAGAATATATAGTCAAAAAGTTTACTTTTAAATACAGTAACAATTAACCGAGAACATAAGCTTTAAATATATATTTTAAACTATTTTATTCATATATATATATATATTTTAAAATTTATCTTTTTTTTTTTTGAGATAAAAAATCTTTGATGAAAACTTAATATTTTCCCCAGAGGCAATTTTTATACAACATCAAAAAAGAGATATATAAGACTTCAGTTTAATTTCCTCAAGATAGAAAAACCTTTAATATTTTTCAATCCATAAAATAAAAAAAAAACAACTTCGAAAACAACTTTATTAAAATTTGTTATAGTTAGAAGTTACTAAAAGACATTGATCCCACGTGTTAAAAAGGAGAAAAATTGTATTATTGTAATTAGAAAGACAAGTAAGCCCCCCCCCCCCATTTTTTTTCAGAAGTAGCTAAAAGATATTTGGTTTTTTAATAAATATTTATACATTGTACACGCTTAAAACTGCATTTATATATGTAATATATGCGGGATTCGAACTCAGACTTTCACACGATCCACTCCTCTATGAGCCATCTCATATTGCTAACTTACCTGATCACACACATGTTGAAGAGATAAATAATCACCAATATATGTATTTCATGCTAAACCAGCAATCATCAGTTGTTATAGATTGCTATCTCCATACATATATACAATCAGTGCTCAGCTTTATATTAAGATAGCCAATCTTTTTGTGGGTTGGAGTAGTTTGAAGTCTGTCCATTAAAGTAAGAGCCTTGGTGCAGTCCTTGCAGATACAAGGCTCCTCACTGATAAAGGCCACAAGCCAAAAACTATTCTGTGGATATTGGATGAGTAGGCACTAGATGGGGATTTTATGCATAAGCCTTCTGGCATCCATTGATTACTCTTGTTTTCACTGAGTGGCAAAACTGTATGGACAGTTTTGCCTGTTTTAATAACAGTTATAAGCAAGCATAAGAAATGGTGATCATGTGATGTTTAAAGAATAATATAAGATTTTTTAAAAGGATGTCTTATGGTGAACTTGAGCATGGTTTTCAGGGAAATGGTAGACCCTATCTATGTTCTAAGAATTATCTCAAAGACATTTTAAAGAAGTGAAACCAGAAAATAGAATATATTGGAGGCTACAATTAATGATGATGATGAAGTATTTTAGAAATAAGTTTTCCACTGAAGAAAGTAAAATTCAGCATTACAAATTATCAAATAAACAGAAAAATATATATTCTAAATGTAGAAGTAATTGTGGTTAATAGATTGGTTAGTATAATCATTGCTAAATTCATTTGAATATAATTAGAATATGATCTATTTTTTAATGCACCTAAAGTTTTAATGCTCCATCATTTTATGATCTGTCCAACAATATAAATTCATGTGATACAAACTTTTTTATATTCTGGATCTTAAATATAATGTAATCTATTAAAGGCCATTGTAGAAGAATCCATGTTTCTTTGTAGTGATTTTTTCTGTATAAAATGAGAGTCAATCCATATATTGTATAAAATTCAATAACAGCTCACCATTTGAATTTATAGTAGTAATACCATTATTTCCAATAACTTCTGATCATACTCTACTCTTTATACCATGAAATGTATTAAAGTTTTGAAAAAGAATTCAGTCTTTTAATAATATTGCAGTAGTAATGTTATCTATTATGGAATAAAACTTTACTAGCTCGGAATTCTCTAAATATAATATTAAGGTATATGCATTGATAAAATGATCACATGTACCAGTGAGCAAACAAACTTTTAATAGCATTAACTTTTTATCGAAGCATGAAGCTCACCATAAAATCTCCATTCACTAGTTATTCTGCCTTTTAAAAAACTTATATCCATCTATATATATTGTATTAAATTTATTTTCTTTGGAAGATAAATTTCACTAAAAGCATCTATATTAGATTTAAATCTTGATAACTCTTTGGCTAACTTTTTATTCAGGCACTGAAGAATTTGTATCAACGAAAAGTTCACATATTCTATGAACCTATACTTTAAAAATATTTGTAATTCTTATTATTAATAGTACACTATATTATTTTTATTGCTTTAATGACTATTTTACAGGCATGAAAATCAAGGCAGATCATTTTCTAAGTCATAATTTCTAAGTTCTCTCCACTTCTGTGTCATAAATCCAGTTCCTATTCTACTCATTCATGACTAATTTGAATAAAAACCACAATTAATATCTTATAGAGTAAAATCTTTTTTATATTGCTTTCTCAATTCTTGAGGACATGAGCTAAAAATATAAATGTGTTTAGAGTCAGAATCATGGTCCATGTAATTAAAGAAAGGGATACAGCTGTACAAACACTCAACCCCACTGTTATTCTTATCAAATGGAGATGAATTGATTTTATAAGAGGCTCATGATAACTGGATTCTACACTAATTTAAGTACAAGAAGACAATAGAAAAAGAAGATAGAAAAAACTGTATCAACATAGTACTTACTTTTGATGAATCAGTATCATATTCCACAAGAAGACAGCAGGTATTCTTGGTCAGAAAGTGTTTATTAGCATTCAAAGTTAATTTTTATATTACCATTACAGTATTTGTCATCTTCAGGTCAATAGATAGATTAAACACAACATATGGAATTTAATCTTAATTAACATGGATAATCATTGTTTACTTAGAAATATGATAATTGACAAGTCAACAGAGGAACAACATTTAAACTGAATTATTCACTTTCAATATGAAGTGTGACAAAAACATCAATGATAACAAATTGATACCATTATTAATATTGACAGTAATAAAAAATAAAATAAAAGAGATTTGCTCATCATCCTATAAAGTTAAGATTAAAAGATTTTTCAGATCTCACAAATATACATTGAACAACATTTCAGTATAAATTATATTGCCTAAATTTGTCTTTCATTTAAAATCATAAGTCTTTGGATACAGTGTGACTCATTTTTTAAAAAAAAATAACAATTAGACATACAAGATTTTGTGAGATTTTAATGCTGTTCTGGGAGGCAGTCAAAGAAATTATCACTTTCATTGCATTAACACTATATTTATATTCATTTTCATTTTATAATATTATATATTAACAAAGACTTTAACATTTGCAAGATTATTAAAATAAATATTTAGTGATTCTATCTTAAGAATAGCGATTTGAGCTAATTTCAATGAAGACTTTTTTCACGTCTATGATAAAGTTAAATGAAATTTCATTCTAGTAGTTATAACATTGTTTAAGTTAGTCTCCTACTTAAAATTTTAACATTTCATATACATTTTATTTGATTGACAATAAAATTTAGGAGTTTCTGTGTTATTTTGACATCTTGTACAGTGATCAGATTTAAAGTATCTAACCTCACGATGGATCAGTTCAAATTAATTGTAACAAAAGTTGAATAGTAATTTTGATGCCTGATTTATTTATACTTTGACATAAACACATCAAAATTTTGGTAGCCTTAATTTAAAAGTAAAACAAATATCACCTTCAGTCAGCTAAATTTATTATAGATCAACAAATTATCTAGAGATAATGAGTTACTTAATACATATGCAAAAATAGAAAAATAAATTTACACATTTTAAGAAACATTAAGAAAAATACAACCATATTTGCTTCGAGATGAAAAGGGACTCTCAGTAAATATACTCTTAACTATTACCTAATTTTAAACATAGCTCACAAAGATATGAATTAAGCCTTTATTTATTAAAAGAAGATCAAATTAAAGATTTCCATAATAATTGTTTACGTAGGAGGAAACGTTCTCAGGAGTGGCTTAAACCTGTAATGTGTTTCTATGCTATCTATGAGTGTGATGTAATGCAAATATTATTAACGAAATAAACATGGATGCCATAGTTAGATTTAATCAATGTAAAATACTATTACCACACAACTTTATTTATCATCACTAAAAAGAAGCAATTGAGATTTCTTATGGAACACGTATCAAAATAATTAAATTCAACAAAAAGAAAAAGAAAAAAAGTGATAATATATAAAACAGTTCAATTATTTTATTAACAATATATAAAACATAAATTTAAATTCAGGATAAATAAATAGAAATATACAATCAACAATACTGAAATTTCACAAACTTTCTTTAATTTACATTTATTATAAAATATATATGCTAGCATTTTCATGTTTATTCCGAAATCTATATCTTCCAATACACACAAACAAAAAAATTATTCTAAAAAGTTTAATCTTTATTATGCTATACTAAAGAGTATGTGTGTAAAAATACATATGCGTGTATAACATATACATATACCATGTGTGTATCAATCATAACAGTGTCATAAAATGTACTGAAATTTATGGTTGCATATCATATGAAAATATCCTTACCATATAAACTGTATATGAGATTTTAGATGGCTGCCTTGCATATCAAAAAAATATAATAAAAGAAAATTTCGATATCAAGTGTATTCAGTTAGTTCAAAGATACATCACTTTAAAAATGTAGTCATTATAAATGCTGATCAATATTTAATCCTAAATTCAAAACTCTTTAATGAATAAGTATTAATGGTGCAACAGTTCTGTTTCATTATATATATATAGTATCCTTACCGGGGATGAAACAGAACTGTTATGCAACAGTTCTGTTTCATATATATATATATAGTATCCTTACCGGGGATGAATCTCCACCCATTAATGCATAAATATATTCTAGTAATGCATGTCTAATATATATTACACTAATCCTAATAAATTGTCTATTGTAAAACATTACTAATCATGAGACTTAATATTTAAATCGCCCAGTAAGCTAACCTCCTTTTTAATATTAAGCATATACCAAAAAGTATATCCTCAATGGCATGGAAATATCATCCAACACCATTCCACTAAAATATTAATGATATTCCCATGAGTTACAATTAAACCAATTATATTTAATAATAAAATCTAAATTAATTTAACTATAACATCGTATTATACTCATTTATCTAATAAAATAATTATATCTCTCTTTTACTACTATTTTATAACTTAATATCTCAGATAATTATTATTACTTCTTAAAATAAATAAATTAATTGATATAACTAAATATAAAGAGAGATTTTACTTACATCCAGCTATATTTAAAAAAATAATAATTAAAAACTAATAAACTCATAATTTCTTCATTTTAAAATCATTAACTATTTTGCATATAAAATTTACCTAAAACTAATTAAAATTATGAATTAATAATGATTACTATTTATTATCATAAACAAATTCATTTTATTTTGATATGGCATTCTAGATATCAATCTTTACTATAATCATCAGTCAAATGAAGAAAACTTTACATTACTTAATTTTTAGATTCAATATCAAATATCATAACAATCATATTGATTATTATTTATTATTTCATATTATGTGCAACAATACCCAAATGTATTTAATTATTACAATGCATGTGTGGATATGATGATTTATAATGACTTGAAAATAACAAGAAAATAGACTATAGACACTTTGTTAATTATAAAACAACATTAACAGTTTATTATAACAATAATACAAAATTTAAGAAAAAAAATTACAAATATTATGTTTCTTAAAATAGAAATATTTAACATATTCTAAAAATTCAAAAATTAACATTTAAAAAAAATACTTATAAGAAAGTAAATAATTTGCACACTGCTTTAAAATTATTTACAATTATAATATAGTATTTTCACACTGAATTCTGTGGATATATAAGAATTCCTTAATAATTCCATAACTTATACATTATCATATTTTATATAATATGAAATTTATTCTGTTATCATCATTACCTTATTCTTAATCTTTTATAATATTATAATCTAATTATAACTATAACTTGTTAGACTATTCTATGCTTATTCTTAATTATAAAATAAACATATACCTATTCAAATATATATTATGATATAATATGCTATTATATTATTTATAATAATATAAATCATGATAAGGTTTTATTTTTACCATTATATCTCCTGTAACTCCACCATTCATTCTACAATTTGATATCTAAAATTTGTTAGATAAAAAAAACATAAAATCTTTATTTATACATCATTTTAATATTTTGTTTGTTTCATATTTAATTCTTTGTGCATTAAATGAATTATCTTGTCATCACTTGCAAGTCTAAATATTATCCTTGCTCTTCTATCATCATCATCATCATCATCATCAAACATTATCAATCCACTGCAGGATGAAGGTCTCTCCAAGTTCAATCCATCTTTTCCAATCTTTAGCATATCTTTTCCACATCACTCCTGCACACTTTCTTATTTTATCCATCCATCTCCCATGTGATCTCTTTCTGGGTTTTTTTACAATCTCTTGGAATCCAGTTTAAGATTTCAATTGTCCATCTATATAATTCTCTAATATGATGTAAATACCAGAGTGATTTTAATAATTATAAGTGAGGGATGGATATCTTATAAAACTATAAGAAACAATGATATCATGGATGCATAACTTAAGGCCACATTTTTCGTGTGTCTACTTTAATTTCTATCTTGGCTTCTCTTTTAAGCTCTTACAGATTTCCAAAAAATGCAACTGTCCATGTATTACAAGCATACTGACTTACTTTAACTGTATTGTACTTAATATTAATAACACCTCTCTATTACTACAGAATTTCCTAATAAACTACTTTTCTAAAACACTAATTGTCTATTAAAACACTGTATAAATCCTAAAAACATTGTAGATAAATATCATACATCTTTCTTAAAATAATATCTGAAACTTCTTAACATTTTATATTTTGGATACACCAACAAGATGAAAATAAAAACAGAAAAATAGTTTATGATATACAACATATAAGCATACTAAGCTATTCACTTTTAACTTGTTTAGAGATCAATTATACATACATTTTATAATCATATGCAGATTATAATAATTATATTGACACCTCTATAATTTACCTTTACACGGATATACACTAAATAAATATACCTATTTATTTTACCTGATTTTTGATTTAAATAACCCAATACCAATATCTTATACTAAAAATAGTAAATTAAAGTTAGCTTAATCATAATATTTTTATGATTGTTATTGAATACCTGCTGATTAATGTAACTTCATGATGTTATAAAATTATAATAATAATAATAATTAAAAAAAATGAAAAATTTTAATTTTTTTTTTACTTTATTCTTTTTATATATATATCAAAAAGTTCTAGCATATTTAAATCTTAAAACTAATAAACTGTGAATAAATAATTATAAATAACAAATATTAACTTAAAGTCTTAAAGTAATAAAATAAAGTTTTCTTCCATTCTTAACACTGAATAAAATATTTTCAAAGGGAAAATATTGTTGCTATTGACAACCAGTTTATTTGAACAGAAAGAGTTTTTTCCTCCTCCCCCTTCTACACCTTTTCTTCATTCTTTAGTTTATCTGAAAAATATAAAGAAAATCAAAAAATGTTAATTATCAATAACAATAAAAAGTTATTGTAATAAAAGTTCATACTTCTTATACCATTGACAACATATTCCTTCATGTTTATAAATAGGTATTTAAATGTTTAATAACTATATTTATTAAATTTTAAAAGCTTTTTTTCTTTCAAGATGAGAATATTTACTGAAAAATTAAAAGTTTTAGAGAAATTTCATCAAAATCATTTGAATTTAACATATTAATAATTACAATAATGATTGTTAAAAACATTACAAAGTTTGAGAGTTCTCTTCCTGAATAATCCATGCTAATCATGTTAAAACAATTACTAGTTATTACTTAAACAGAATGACAGCTAGTAGATACATTTTTACTCAAAAATTAGTCAGCATTACATCTTTTTAAAGCTATTATCATTCAACTAAAGTCACTAATACCTTCATATTAGAAATTGTTAATAATTTTATTGAATAAAAGTCATTATCTTTATCCATGATAATTATTAAAGTTAATAGAAAATGTTCTCTATCATTCAGCATACAAAAATTAATAAAGATAAATTCCTTATGTATCCTTCACATTGTTCTATAGGGAAAATGGTTTAATATTCTGCAAAGCTTTTTAACTAAATACATTTTTATCTTCTGAAATATTGTAGTCACATTCATTTCCATAAATTTCTAGTCAGCTCCTGTAGTATACCATTGAGGATAATTTATCTTTCTATTCCATAGTTAAATTAATACATAAAATTTTTAAGATACTTTCCATAATTTTACAAGTTATTACTACTTTTTTTTAAAGTCAAAACAATAAAATTTATAATCAATTTAGACTTAGATTTTAATACAAAAGGAATATAGTTATATTCCTATGAAATTTTCTTGATTTCTCACTTTCACATCTCACCTATATTTATAGGAAAAATTTACAACTACTTGATTGGTTAATCAGACACTTGCTAAAATTTACATATTAATTATTTTTGTGTAGACCTTTGAAATGATTTTATAATGAATATTATTAAATAATATATTTTTATTAAATTTTGTTTTAATGCAAAATTTAAATGTATCTTTTAATAAAAAACACTATTTTTTTTCAACTTAACATTGATACATGAAATTTGCAGTTTATGTTATTATAATAATTAATTTTAAAAACTTTTATAAACTTGGTACAGATAAATAAAATATAACATTTATCATTTACACAAGTAATAAATCAAGTTAAGAACAAGAAAGTAAAATTTAATTAATTATTACATGAATGTGTACATGCACACCTATCAACACACATCTCATTTTTATTATCATTATTAAATTAAATAATTTGACAATAAATAAACTAGCAATTTTTAATTTGACTGTTAATAATTACAAAAATATTAATTATAATTATTATGATTACTGATTTACTACTATGTTATCTGAATTTTAATTATTATTCACTTTTATTTTAAAATAAATAGCATTTTATATTCCAAATTTATAACTTAAATTATATTATTTTAAAATAAACTAACTTAAGTTTAATATTACATAAACAACTTATTTTAACTTATTTCATATATTAAATAATAAGTTGTTATTAGCTATTATATAAAATTTAAATTTTTTATGAAAATTGACTATTATTTACAACCATATAATAATGTAGTAAAATAGAAAGGCTACAATATACATATATGCTTGATGGCATGTATCTTACTAAGCAAAAAGTAATTACTATGATAAAAATAAGGAGATAGACTTTTCTTTATTTCAAATATTAGTATCTTTACTACTAAAGTAATGTAATAAAAAGCTTCATTTTGTCAAATATGATTAACAAATAAAAGCTTCCCGGCTGATGCTATGACACATAAGAGAAAAAAAAAAAAAGAAAGTATAGATGAATTATTAAATATGTACCATTCTAGAATTTTTTTTTAACAACCACAAGGCATCCAATGCAATATAAATAAAATCTTAACTTTCACAAATTTACCTATCTTTAAAAATTTTGATAATAAAAATCTATTTTTAAAAAAGTTTTCTCTGAACTAAAAGTTCACTACCAACTAATTTTTAAAGACAAAATTTTTGCTCAGAAGCAATCATATTTCTAAAATTGAGATATTTTAAAAAAATATATATATAAGTAATATTTGTTATTGATTTCTTTTTCCTTTCTGGGGTTTTTTGTTTTTTTGTTTTATGTATTTATTTATTTGATTTTAAAGAAATAGGATAGAAAGCAATTGAGAAATTGTTAAAAAAATTTAATATAATAAACTTCACCATGATGATTGATAATATTATAGCATGGCCAAATTTAGGAAAAGTAGCTTCATGGAGGTTTTATAGTGGTTAAAAATTTAATAGATTATTAAATAAAACTTTTTCCTCCCAGTTTACTAAAAACATCGAATGATTTTTAAAATAATCTCTGTAGAAATTGGATAATGACTTTTAAATATTAAGAACTTTCACATATATAGCAAATTGATTAATTTATTGTATATAACTATTTCAAAATCTGCAAATCATCATTTTAATGGTGATGATAAAAATATTAAAACAGAACGTGACAAAGTCAACAAAATCAACATTTTATAAATAAGTAAACAAGCAAGCGAGAATAAAATTCCTCCTTTTTTGTTTTACAGTTATCGACTACGAATGGATCGCAATTTTAGTTAATTAAGTCATTAATTTAAAAAAAAATTTGACAATTTTAATAATTTAAACTTTTTACAGAAATGGGAGTCTATTCATTCATTTTGATCAAAGATTAATTTTACTTAAAGTTTATTAATACGATTTTATAATGAATGTTAAATAGCTTAGAAGTAAATTATTAATTTTAGATTTAATTTAAAAAAAAAAAATAGCAAATAAAACACAAAACAAATAAATAATTTTTTTTTGCAAATAGTATAAAATTCTAAGATATCGAAAATGAAATTTCCTTTTTTATTTCGTAGGCAATTTCATTCATGGTTTTACCAATATGAAGTTTGACCATGGAATTAAAGTATAGGGATGAAATCAGGAAGAAAAAAATTTATGATGGTCCTTCTATCTCAGCAAGCCTTACATGTTAGATAGTATTAATCAGTTGAATTGTAATATCTCATTTACTACACAAAAATCAGTCCTTTTATAATCTATAATTGGATTACATGACTTTTGAACAGACCTTGATATAATCAGAAAGTTTTTTTGTGTTTTGATGTGGTTTATTTAAAATCCAAATAAGTTATATAAAAAAATAATTTTTAGTAACTATTTCTAATAATTCTCATTTAAAATAATGACCATTCAAAGAGGGATAAAGTGAGACTTCTCTTAAAATATGTTACAGCAATAGGTTTAAATTTCTGGACTTTTTATTTTCTAAAGTTTTTTAAAATAAAAATTTATACACAAATTACCCATCTATCACGCATAGGTGTGTGTTCTTGTAAATATAAAAAATACAAATGTGGATGCATATGAATTTTTATTTGATTTCGTTCTAATATCTTTGTGTTTATATATGTAAATCCATGTTCATAATATAAAACATTTATTCAATTTATTTTAAAGCTTCGATTTATTTCCTTCTTAATCATGACCCTTAATAATGAATGAATAAAGCATTATTATAAAAAGCAATACTACTATTTTTCAAGCAAAATACTTTTTTTTCCAACTAACAATATATATTTATTTTAATTTCATAGTTTATTTATAATAACTTTGCATATATATGTTGGTATGCCTGGTAAAATGTTTTATTCTTTTTGTGATCTGTTTTTTGTTATGCTTAGGGCACTTTTGGTGCTGGAGATTATAATCAAAGCTGTATTAATGGATCAGTTTTCTGCTTTTAATGTCTAATTCATATATTCTACCAGTTCAATAATTAGATACTATTAGCCCTTTTGTTTATAACATTATTATTTGCAATATACTAAACTTTCTTTATTATCCTTTTTGTGTCATCGCATGTTCTAAGCATATTAATTTGATGTTTTGTGAATCAAAACTGTGCTCATGTTCTTTTTCATGATCTAAGAACAAAGACATATGAGGGGACCCCAAAATAACTGGCATTTTATAACAAAAAATATTTATTTATCTTTTGAATGTTATTATAGGGGATTTGAATTAAGACTTTGAGGCTCCCTTTTGCTATCCACTCTATCTTGTATAACTGATATATATATATTGTAACGTTTTTCATTTTGCTAGGCCACTATATGCCTCAAATTTATATTTGAGCGTGAGTTGATCAAGCTATATCAAAAGAAAAAAGAAAGTTGTATTTCTTTTCCTAACAAACACAGCTATATTTCCTGATCAAACTTTGCCTATTGATGGTTGAGAATTATGCTATTGATGAGATCAGCTTTTAATTTATTTGATAGGCGCCAGGTCTTTTTATTCTAAAAAGACTGCTGATATCTGTCACCAGCATGTCTCGCAAATAAAAAAAAATAAAATATTTTTAAAATTATTGGTCTTAGATTTTAAGAATCGGTAATTTTACGGTAAACTAGAATTATCTTTTTTTTGAGATTATTATTGCTGGGCTTATTCAAACATATTGGCAAGGTAAATTACTTTTAAATCTTATTAAACTAATAATAACTTTAATACTAAAAAGAATAATAACCATTATTAAGATCGGACAATGAAAAGGTTGATAAAAGTATAATCTCTTTTATTCTAACAAACTAAAATATTTATAAGTTAAATTACGAATTAACTAAACTGGAAAGTACACACATGCTAATCCAGATAATGAATCGATTAACAAAAACAGTTAGATTAAATAATGAACGCAATTTAATAATGTTCCAAGATCTTTTATAAAATTCTTTATAAGAAAGTCCCTTGAATACGAAAAGTCTATATCAGGATGGTAGTCTAAGCCTAGATAAATAATTGTTTGCAAACTTTTAAGTCACTATCAGGAAAATTTATTCTTAACTTACCGGTAAGTTCATGTAGGTTTATGGGATCCCAGATCATGAGAATTTCCATTGGTCTCTCCTGCCGGCGTCTTCCATTATTGTTCCATTCTATAGCTGGAGAAAAGGCACAGTTGTAGTGACCCCTTTATTGCAAAAAGCGGTCTTCACAAGTCCCGTTTCCATGCTTGCGTGACAGCTTGGTACAGCAAGGGGCATACCTGTGTAGAAGTATATTTCTTGCCACAGGTTATGCTCGTGGAAACCTCCAACTTTCAGAGACGTAACTAGAAGTAAAAGAGAAGACCCAGATTGAAGTTGTCATCTCCTTTTTATATCGTGCTCCATTTTTGGAACTTCTGCGCACTCTTTTGTCTTTTTATCAGCGTATAAGATAATAATCTTATACACTCTCTCTTAAATTTAAGTTACAAAGTTCTCTTTTTTTTTAGCATTATTCTTCCATCTTTAATTAGCTAAAATATTTTTCTTTTAGCTTATACTTTTGGAATTCTTTTAATTTATCTGGATTAGTAATCTGTATGTCATTTATTCTTTCCAATTAGATAAAAAAAAATAAGAATGACAATTTTAACCTTCATTGCACGTTTTAACAAAAATTATACTAATCAAAAAAAAAATCTAAATTTACTTTTTTAGCTTTTACCAAATGCCAATATATTTGTAACGTATATAAATAAACGTTACAATATGTAAATAAGATAAATGACCTCCAATATACATATTTTGTGCTGAACCAGCACTCATCAGTTGGTCCAGATCATCACACACATAGACACATATAACCAGTGCTCAGTTTATAATATGATAAAAATCTTCAAACTTTAATGGATAGGTTTCAATCTACTCCATTCTCCAACTCTTCAGTCATCCCCACCATTGAATGCCCAAATCCCTTGTTGATGCCAATATTATTAGCATGCCCTTGTTAACTTTAAGTCACTCTTATCCCTCATGTGTAAGACCTTGTCCATTTAATTACACAGAAGAGGGATGGGCAGGTTACAGGCTGAATCTATATTTAAATGAACAAGGTTCTATACATGAGAGGTCAGAGTGATTTAATATCAACATAGACATGACAATAATATTGGCATCAACAAGGGATTTGGGCATTCTATCATAAGATTTTCAATGGTATGGATGGATGGAGAGTTGGAGAATGGAGTAGATTAAAGCCTTTCCATTAAAGGTTGAAGATTTTATATTTTAATACAAACCAAGAAGTAATTATATATGTGTGGGAGATGCTGATATGGATCCAACTGATGAATTCTGGTTCAGAATGAAATATGTATATTAGAGATCATTTATATTTTCATTTGTGCAATCATGGGTATCAGTTGTATGAGATAGTAGAGTGAAAATCTGTGTTCAATTCCATTATAATTACATCTAAACTTTTAAGTATATAAATTATACTGATATTCAAATATTATCTTTAAGTATTATAAATTTAATCACCCTAAAGTATTGTCTATTTAATACAATATCCCAGTCCAAACATGTTTTTTACTTTTCAAAGTAGTCCAAAAACACAAAGTAAAACCTTTAATGTCTGCAGCATTTTTTTCACCAATTCTTAAGTGATTAAAAAAATTTGAGGCATTTTTTTATTCAAGAGAATAAAAAAAAGTCATATGGTTAGGGATAAAGTGCATATGACTAATAGATAAGCTAAGTCATGTTAAATTTAATTAAAAATTGTTTTAAATTCAAGACTATTCACAAAAGAATTGATGTGGTGAAGTTTGCATTCCCCATTTTGCCACAAAACAAGATATTTACATTTTGCTGCATCACACAAATGTTTCTGAATGTGTAAATAAAATGTCTCACCTTTGAAGACAAATTTTGAGATAAAAATGGCATTTGCATCAATAAAAATATATCAGGATTATTTAGCCATTGGACTTCACTTGTCATGCTTTGTTTGGGTCATGGTGAACTTGACAATTTAATTAAGTGGTTTGTAAACTTGTATTTTCCCCAGAACAGCTTGTAGTAATCTGTTTCAAGCACTACAATTATACAACACAGATTAGTAATTACATGAAGTTTTGAATAATATTATTCTTCCACTCTTCTTCAAGTGTTGCTGGCTTGACCAAGTAAAAATACTAGCATAGGAGTCAGACTTACACCTTTACCTTCTTGGAATATCAACATTTAAGGCAACACTCTAATCATCTGACTATTCTGTCAAAGGCATCTGTTAGTAAAAATTTCATATACTCATCTATGAGGGTTTGTTCCAATCCTCTTGATTTATTCATTTTTTAGTACTCTTTTCTAAGAGCAAGATTAATTAGAGGCTTCCATACATTATGTATTGCCACACTGTTTTCTAATACGATTATTTGCCATTGCCATATGATAAATTACAAAAATATTAAAAAGTCAGAACAAGTGGCAAAGAAGAAATATCAAAAAAGCTGCTCATATGACAATGGCAAATAATCCTGTAAATCAACCCAGGGTGGCAATACATAATATATGGAACCTCTAAATAACCTTGCTTTTACAAAAAAATACTAAAAAAATTGAATGAATCAGAAGAATTTGAACCAACTTTCATAGATATTAAATTTCTGCTAACTGTTGCCTTTGACAGAATAGCTCAGTTGTTTAGAGTGTTGTCTTAACATTCTACACTCGTGAATCTAAAGATGTAAATTTGACTCCTATGCTAATAGTGTCACTGGTTAGGTGAGCAACATCTGATGAAGAATGAATAATATTACTACTCAAAACTTTGTGTAACTACTAAACTGTGTTGTCTATTTATGTGTTATTACTAACAAGTTGTTTGTATTTAAAAAGTTTAAATAAAGTTTAATATTTTTAACATTTAATAATAATTGATGAAAATAGTCCAACATATTATCACATCTAATATACCATTATCACAAATCTTACCCTATGATTGGAAAGTTATGACTTATTATTGTTATTATTTAGCCTTTTGATAATGCTCATATAGTACCAACTCTAGATAATTAATATCAAAAAATTATATATTACTTCCCTCTGTCTTAATCCTGTATATTTCTTAGATTTGATACCTGACATCACTCTCTGTTCTTTAGTATAGAAATTGCTAATTCCCATTGATGATTTTTTTTGTCAGTACATGGTTTAATGTGCAGGAAATTTTATCTTTATTTTGAAGGATATTGTAGATGAATATGGGTGCCTCTCATTCAATTCACTCAATAAAAAATAATTTGTCAAGCTTTCCAGATTCTCATAGTATTTTCTACAACATTTCATCATCATAAATTTATTTCTTAAATTCTGTCATATCTGACAACAACTTGCTGCTAACCTTTCTTCATTATTTTAAATCTGATTTATTCAACTATTTTGGCCTTCTTAATAGGTATTTTCCTATATTAATGTTCATGCTATATGTATTTATTTAAAATTTATTATGTAACTTTTTTGTTTCTCTGTCTTTCTTTTGATGCCCTATAAAAAAGTTTTCTTCATAAAGTTTTGCTAAACTCACATAACATCTATTTCTGTTCTACTTCAAAATTCTTTATTTATACAAAATTTTTCTTCCAGAGATATTTTTATTCTTTTCTTTCTGGGCATTCTTATTGTTTGATAGCTCATGTTTCAAGTCTTGCTCTTGTATTTGCATTTTTGCTTATTCCATCCTTTGCTTCATAGTAATTTCATTTGCAACTTTATACTCATTTAATATTTCAATTATTAGTTATTCACTTGCTACACTTTTTTATAGATTTACTTAAACGATTTCTTTTACTATTTGTTCATTCTTTTAAGATATTTCTTTCTTATCTTAGTCCTTCTTCTCCAGAGTTTTTTATGCTGGGTTGTTTTTTATATATATACTTTTATGTTTCTTCTTCTCAGCTTGATTTTCCATTTTTTACTTTTCTATCATTTTCCTTTTTGTCATTATTTTCCATGTTTTTAAGCACTGTTTATATTTTAACTTTGTCTCATGTTATTAATGTTTCTATTTTTTCTTCATATTTTCTCAGCATTGTTTGATTTTTGCATCTTTCATCACTTTCATTATTGTTTCAATTTTTCTTTTTCTTTTATTTCAATAGTATTAGATTTTTAGTCCTTGAATTGTTTTTATTATTATTTTTGTATCTGTCTCCATTTTTTCATCATCTTTTTCAATATTTTTTTTAGAATTTCCCAATTTTTGACATTACTTTGTTTTATAAATGTCTGTCACATTTAGACTAGACCTAATTTTTCAATTGATTCTTTCTTTTTTTCATAATAATTATTCTACGTTCTCCATTTTTTTTGAGCTTATTATTTACATCTGTTATAATTACTTTTAATTTTATAAGCTTTTTTAAAATCACTTTTTAAGATCAAAATGTTTACTATTTTTGAGTTTACTGTTATTATTAATTAATAGATCAAATCTCTCCTTAATTTCTCCTATATCACTCAAAATCAAAATTGACTGTATCTAATTTTCTTTGAATTATTGAATTTTTGTAATAAAAATTCTATACAATTTTTATAATATACCTCATATTGATGTACAGAATGAACCAGGAGATTTATATTGTGATGCAAATCAAATATGGAAAATTATCCTAAAAATTTTATCAATCCATACAGATGGAAGATTGATTTATGTTTGGATTGTTGCATTACATTTTCCTGAGCAGGCACACGCCTCAAATATAGTTTTCGTTTAAGTAAAGGCATAAAGTACCTGGAAGATAAAATTAAAAAACTTGCTTAATTAAATAATATTAATTTTTCTGAATTTGACATTTGAGAATAAAATTATCTTTTGAGTTATTTTGAGAATATCAGCAATTTATTCTAAAAGAAGCTGCAATATAAACTTTTAGATTGAATAATTCTATTTGAATTAGAATTTATGTGTTTCAATTCTTTCATGCACTTTTATCTCTAAGCATTAATCTTAGTCTTAGAACAGCAATTATAGGTTTAGCAAGAATCACAAACAGACAAGCAAAAGAGAATGAATATATGAAGACAGAAATTGAATATGGTAGAATAAAATCAACATACAAAAATATAATTTAATATAAGTTTATGCATATTACTTTATCATTCTTTACAATAAAATTAATTATCAATTGAAATAAACACAATATAGACTTTTTTTTAATAAATGAAAGGACAAAAATATAAAAAATACAAAATGCTTACTTTTGATCATAAACGATTTAAAATAATTATTTTCAATATTATCAATTAATAGTATAAAATTTTTTGATATGCTTACATAGGTAAAAATATCCATCAGTGATATAGGTTTTAACGTGATTAAAACTTGTTTTTGTTTATATATATATATATATAAATATAAACCGCAGTACTTTCTATATTAGAGCTAGAGTGGCATTTAAAAGTGGATCCTTCTTTTGGATGCATCAGTCTGTCAGTTTACTTTGACTCTTCACCTGGGGCAGTTCTTTTAGGTTAAGTGCTTTTTAGTTAAGTTGATTTAAGTGGATTACTCACACATTCAAGATTTCCATTTTTTTCAAATTGCTTGCAGTATAAAATGATACTGTGTTAATAATTTTATAATGATTCTTCAATCCTATTTAAATGATATTAATTTCTTGAAGTTTCTTTTTTTTATTCTTTATGGAATATTATTATTTTTCTGAAGGTTTAGCACTCTATTTAAGCCATTTTGTTTGTTATAATTTTTATATTTATTCTTATAGTGGCATTTCCTCTTTAGTGATGATTTTTTCTTCATAGATAAGCAGCTAGAAAGGTTCTCTAAGCTGTATTTGATTGTTAGTTGCTTTCAAGAGATTTAGAAATATACACAATCCCTGGATTGGTGTTGTGACTATTCATATACATTAAAACAACAACAAACATACTTTATTATATATTTCTAATGTCTAAAAAGATTATAATGATATTTACAACTTTTTTTGCAATTGATTTTGTAATATTTTTGATGACTATTTTTATTGTCAGGACTTTTTGACGAGTTAGAATTCTTGGCTTTTATCTCTAAAAATTAAAATCCAGCAAATTAATATTTAAAGCTGGAAAGCTGAATAGCTATAAGTATTAAACTGATGAAAATTCTGTTTTTATATCTGCTTGTCATAAGGTCAAAATAATATTCTTCAAAACAATTACATAAAATGTTAATTAAATTAATTTGGCTATCATGTTTATATCATTTGTTAAACAATTTAAATGCTTTAAGTATTTTATACTAACTGCTGTTTTACCAAGATAATTGCATTTTTATCAAGATAGTTTAGTCTTTAATTAATTTTTTCAAAATACAAATATATGCACAGACAAATTTAATATGAAGATATAAAAACTTTTATAACTAATACTTTATATATCACAATTTTTTTCTCAACTTTAAAAGTTAAATCTAATAAATTTATTATTAAAAGAATAATCTGCTATCTGCATAAAACAGTAGTGACGAGATCTCAGAGTTTTAATATATATTGCAACAAAATGAAGCCTAATTGGCTTGCAAATTTTTTTTCATTTTAATTCAATGCTGTTTACAATTTTGTGTAAATTAGAGTGAAAAATAGATACAAAAATAAAGCTTGCTAAATGAATGTTGCCTTCATGGCTTCTAAAGAGTATTTTCACAGATTTTCTTTATGAAAATTAAAATATTTTCTAAATTTATGGGCATTGTATTTATTTAAGATCATCTTTATCCTATTTTCAAATTTTCCACAGATATATGAAATGATTCTTAATGAAGATTCTATTCCACATTGATTTTGTCCATTGCCTTTGAATGTTATTTACATTTTCAGTTTTCCTGTGTCACTTCAGTATATATTTACCTACTAAGACAAACCTTTACTTAAAAATAAATCACATTATAAAATTATGGACAGATCAAAAAGGATATACAATTTTGAGCACCTTATATACATATACACATAAATGCTTTATCGTGTAGTGGCTAGTGCAATTAGTCTCAAAGTTTATGTCTAGGGTTTAGAATAGTGTTAGAATTTTTCAGATAACTAAAAATATATTCAAGATTTTTTAGATAGACTGAATTAGCCAGCTATAGTTATAATTAAATGAGGGATCTATATGGTTTTAGGTGTTAAATAAGAAAGAAAAATCACAATAAATCGTTAGAATAGCGTTATATAGACAGCTGGGTATACATCTTCTTCTGGTGTTGCTTTTGCTACAGTTGGTTGTTTAAGACCTTTCTTTAATATATATATATATATACACACACAACTTTAATATATATATATATATACACACACAACTAAAGAAAAGTTTCGTTCAAATTTAACAGTAGTCATTTTTTTTCTTCTTCTCATTATTATTACTACTAAAAAAATGTCAAGTCTAATTGTAAAATGACAACAGAAGTTTAAAAAAGAAAGACGTATAATTTATAGCCTGCAGATAATATGAATATATAACTTCACTTTTAAAATTATTATTCTTGCCTAGATCTGAAAATCTATAATAAAAACAATGGTAGTGCGATTCTTAGTATTAACGATAGAATAATAATCCTGTAATGCTTTTCTGTTATTAACATCTGACAAAGTAAAATGCTTTACAAATTTTTTATTTTATTAAAAAAGAAGTATAACTTTGCAATTATTCTAGTTGGAAACAAATAATAGATGTATTTTTTTTTTTATTGTTTTAATGAAAATGTATGTTTTTTATTCACCTTACATTAATTTTTTTTTGTTATGAATAAGTATTATTTAAACACATAAAAATGAATATATAATATTAATGATATCGAATAGGTAGTTTTAAATATAAAACTATATCTAAATATTAATAATATCATAAAAAGTTTTTCAAAAAATAGATTTATATAATTTTTTAAAAACTCTATTTTCAAAATTTGTTATTTTGCTGAAGTAATTTAGAAATGTTTCAACTTTTTATAACATTTGGTATAACTTTAGTTAGCTGCAAATATAAATTGAAAACACTTTATATATTAATATTCATGTTGGACTTTTGTATATTAATTCAGAAGAGATTTAAAATTAATATAAAAGAACTCCATCTATAAAGTTTAATTATTAGCCATATTAAAAGGGACTGTGTTTCATTTGGTGTGAAGTTAAGGCTCATTATTGTTATCATCATTTGTTAGACATCATTTCTGTAAAAACTGCAATTGCAAATGTGGCTATTTTACATTTGCTAATTGATTTCACAAATAAGCTGGTTCTATAATATTAACTGAAAAAGTTATTTCTGATATTTATGCATGAGCTGAAAACACTATATTTATTAACACACACACATATATAATATTTAAATGGATGTATATTGTCTATACTAAACAATGTAATTATAAGGGACTTGAACTCAGATTTTTCAACTCCCCACAGTTATCCAATCCATCTCATACAACTGATATAATGACCACATACATGTGAAAAAGATAAGCGATCTCCAATATCTGTATTTCAAACTGAACCATCACTCATCAGTTGGCCAGATCACCATTTCCCACACATATATACAATCAATGCTCAGTTTATATTAAAATAGAAAATCTTCAAATTTTAATGGACAAGTTTCAATCTTCTCCATTTTCCAACTCTTCAACAATCCATATCATTGAAAATCCAAGGATGAAATGCTCAAAGTCCTTGTTGTGGTCAATATTATTATCATACCCATGTTGATCTTAAAGTCAATATGACCCCTCACACATAGAACCTTAATATGTCTATCTAAATATACAGAAGAGGAATGGGCAGAATATAGACTAAATATGTAATATTTAAATTCATGTATATTGTCTACCCTAAATAATGTAATTGTAAAAAACTTGAACTCAGATTTTCCTACTCCTCACAGTTATCCAATCTATCTTATATAACTGATATACATGACCACATACATGTGAAAAAGATAAATGATCTCCAATGTACATGATAATAATATTGGCATCAACAAGGGCTTTGAACACTTCATCCTCTGATTTTCAATGATATGGATGGCTGAAAAGTTGGAAGGTGGAGAAGAATGAAGCTTGTTCAATAATGTTTAAAGATTTGTTATTTAATATAAAGTGAGTAGTGATTGTATATATGTATTGGAAATGGTGATCTGGACCAAATGATGAGTGCTGGTTTAGTATGAAATATGTATTTTGGAGATCATTTAATTTATCCATTTTACATGTATATGGTCATATATATATCTGTTGTATAAGATGGACTGGATATTGTAAAGTTGGAAAGTCTGAGTTCAAGTCCTTATAATATATATTACACTTAGATTTTCAAGTATCAAACTTTCTCCATTCACAACTTTGATATCAATTATTTCAACTAAAGACTTAATGATTATTAGTAATGATTTTTTAAATTAAGGATTATCTTTGATCAAGATATAAATTTTAAACATCATTTAAATATTTAAGTAAACCTAAAACACATGGAATAACTCAACTTTATTTTCCTATTGCCATCTGAAGTGATTAGTGTTAAAATTGTAAGTGCAGAAAATTTGACGTTTGTAAATCAAAGTGTAGTAATTTGTCATTAATAGGTATTGAACAAATAATGAAGAAAGGTAAGAGATTATTACTGAAAAGTATTGTTTCATCATGAATTACTTTTTGGAAGTTTCAGATATCTTTATTTATGTGCTTAACAAGTCTTAGCTTTTGTGATTGTTAACTTAAGGATGTAAATCAATTTAAATATCTTAGTAGTTTTTCGATAAAAAAAAATTGAGACTTAAATATTCAGATGCAACATAGACTCCAATATATTACTGATGCAATTAACAAGTAAAAGATAAGGGCTTTAATTATGATGGTATATACATCTGTTATCTTTACTAATTCATTGTATGGAAAATAAGACACAGGCCTCCAATTATCATAACAAAAAGCATTGAATTTTTTTATTTACCACTTCATAATATGATTTAGAAAGTATCTTAGCAAGATCAAAATACTTATCAATATGATCTTTTTCTTGTGAACAAATCTATTATTGTAAAAAATATACCTTTATTGAAACCCCTTATGAAACAAATGAACAGCAACAAATATTTTTAAAATGATTGAATAATGAACTTAAAATTTGCAATGGATTCAATGCAGCTTAGTTACATAAATGCTACAAATGGTATCTCATATCACTCCTAAAAAGAATATTTGTTTTATATAAATATTTCGAATTTGATTTCTTTTATTATAATCATTATTTACAATACATATCAAATTTTACTTTTCACTTCATTATATATATATATATATATATATATATATATATATATATATATATATATATATATATATATATATATATATATATATATATATATATATATATATATATATATATAAGATATTTTGCAGGTTCATCTGTGTGAGATTTTAATTAGATATTCCAACATTTTGACTTGATCACACAAGCCCTCAACTGATAAATGCTACAGTATTTTTTTTTTTGTTAAGGGCTTGTATGATGAAGTAAAAACGAAATATGTAATTACAATCTTACATAGATGAACCAGAAAAATATGTTTTTTATATCTGTAACCTGTGAAAAAATTCATATGAACATACACACATATATATTATAATCTAAATAAAATAGACTAACCCAAAATTATAAACTTGAAATTTTATGACAACCTATGGAAAAATGATTAATAGCATTGGTTAAATAAGCAGTAACACATTTGCTAAGCTCAGTGAGATCTCATATATGATATATGTTATAATAAAAAGAACCATTGCAATAAGAATAATTATGATTAAGCATTGTAAATATATTAACATTTATTAAATTTTAAGAGGAGAACTCTACTGACTCTCTCAAAATATAAACGCTCTTAATATTGAAAGCATTATAGAGTAGTTAGGTCATAACATATTCTTTCTCATAATATATTTTTATACCCCCCCTTACCAATATAATAACACCTGTCACTACCACTATTCTCACCATTTCATTGCAATGATCTTATTCCCAATTCAAAACTCTTGATAAAGAATAATAATGTCTTTTTTGTTTTATTTGTGCCATTTTACTTTTCAAAATAATTTCTTTTACTAAAACAATTTCTTTTTGTCATTAATTATAATAATAATATGTCAGGATTCGTTATTAGATATTTCTAATATTAAAATTTTCACCCTTTTATTTATTTATGAGCAATTAAACAATGAATGGTATCATAGTAAAAATATGAGAATACATACTCATCCCTAATATAATATCTGTCTAATTTACATTAATAATAAACAAAAGAAAATATTTTAATTAAAATAAAATACATAGAACTTCTTAATTTAAAATAAAATAATAATCTCCTAGGATAGTATTTGAATACCACGAGTGGATAAGGGATTTTATGGTCACTCGGGATATCCTATTAACGATTCATACCAAGTCTTTCTTATAATTTTGAAATAAATAAGAATTAAATTTATGATGTATAATGAATAAACAAATAATAATTTTATTACAAAAGCAGCCTTCTTTTAATAAATGAAATTGAATTATGGTGATCATTTATAATTAAAAAAAAGGGATAAGTATTTTATTCTTTAGATGCATTCATTGCATTTGTAGACCATTATAACAAGTGAATATTATCTTTACTTTATGTGTATATACTCTAAACAATTAGTCGAATACAGTTGTGTCATTAATCATATATTGTTAAGATTTCTGAATAAATCATATAATATTAAGATTTCTAGATAATTGATATGTGATTGAGATGATATTAAAATGGAACTCAAACATTTAACAATAAAATATAACATTTATTTATGTAACAAGAATAATTCAATAACAACACTTTTGGAAATCTATAGACTTAAAATGAACTATTTAAATACAACGCTATAAAATCTTATTTCATTGAAGAAATAACATTTCACAAGTTTGTAATTTATGGTAATAAACAAATACATTTATGAATGAAATTGTAACTAACTAGTTTAACTTGTCTGACTGATGTAAGCTTTTTGGCATGAATATCATTAAAAGAAGCTATGCATTTTTCTCAACTGATAAAAACTTTTATTAACTTAAGCATTATTACAAGAAGTTCAACATTTTTACATACCAATCACATTATAATTTTGTCCCAACAATGAGTACATCTTAATAACAATTATGTTTTACCAATTCAGTGAGGACTCAATAATTATATTATTATATATATATATATATATTATATATATATATATATATATATATATATATATATATATATATATATATATATATATATATCAACTATTTCAGTCTATAATTACAATTTAAAAACTTTAAATTAAAGAACTATCAGTTTTATATTCTGTAGTACTAGAAAAGCACTGCAAGACAGATCTATACCAGAACCATATCTAATTTATACCAAGAGTGGTCAAAAGTACAACTAAAGAAACTATGATATTCTTCACAAATAATATCAATTGTTATAATAATAATGAGGTCATGTGGTAGACTACTCATGGCTATATGCAAAATATGATACTTCAAAGAAAAAAAGATAAATAAGGCAATGAATTTAATAATTGTATGAACTCAAAAAAGCAACTAAATTTTGAGGGCAATTAAATATGCTAGGATCTTTGATCTCTTAACACATGGGGAAAATAAGAATGAATCACTATAAATATTATGAACACTAGGGACCACGGCAAACAAAATATTTATGTAAAATATGAAATATGAAAAATATATTTACCACTCACAAAAAATTTCATCATAAGACAGAGATATTGTTATAATATCTTTAATGGTCATATTTGCACATTCACACAACAAAATCCAGAGTTTTGGCAAAGTATCCCAGAGATAATCTAGTTTAGGGGTTGAAACCTCAAAAAAGATTGCAATTCAGTTCCTTCACCAACGCTCCATGATTTACTACTCTATGGATGGCATATATGAGGTTAAACTCAGTCTCCTTTAGTTTGTGAGTTGTAAGTAACACAACGTAAAATATGAAACTCAGGAAATTTTAACAAACTTAGCAATTAACTAATAAATACACTTACATATTGCTAACTAAGATAATAGCATATATTAATAATTAACAATAGAAATAGAATAGATTGCGATAAGATTTGGGAATGGATTGCAAATAACACACTAAACATTATTACAAATTTAGTATTTTTAATTATTAAACTATAAGTTAATTAATACAAAACAGAAGTGCATTAGGGTTTTACACTCACAGGTGTCTTACAATGATGAGATGAGTTAGATATAAGGTCTCATCTTTTATGATGCACTTTTAATCATTTAACCTTAAGTTTATTACTTTTTATATCTACAGTTTAGAATCATGCTTGAATATGGTATGCCATCTATTCTGGGTCAGCTAGAAGTTAAATCTTACAAGAATGAAAACTGACAAAATATAATTTATTTTGAGTAACCTATACATATGAGCAATAAATACACACCCTATGCAGACTATTACATAAACTAGATCTGGCATTCAGATCAATGCTAAACTGAATAATGAAGCAGTCGGATCTGAGTTTGATCCTAGCTTCATGACATCTAACCATAAGCCCACTTCAAACACATAATACTAACCTTAAATTTCCAATGCAATGGGGCTTTATACGTTCAATCCATGCTAATTTCCATAAAAGAATGCATACTAAAATTAATTAGTTTCAGTTTAAAATTAATCAATGCTATTAATAAATTCATGATAGAATTATTCATGAATTTATATATTATAACTGCATGGATTGTGTGTGTATATTTGTAAATTTTAAATATATATAATTGTTCGAAAGTTTCATTGCATTGGGAATGTTTGATTTTATTTTTAAATAATTTGTTAAAGTTTTATTGATTAAAAGCTACATACTTTCGATAAGCTTTCAGATTTTCCCTTTCCAAAAACAACAGTTAAAGTTTTATTAATTAGAAAAAAAGATAAGGATTCCCTAATTAAAATCATTTCTGATTTTAAGAATTCATTTTCTAATTAAAAAATGAATTCAAGTTAATGAGTTTGAAAGCCTTATCGAAGGAATGTAACTAAAAACAACCAGTAAATCTAAAAACATCGATAATGAAAGAAGCACTAGCCTGAAGGCATCAGAGGACAGCATATATAGCTCTGAAAAGTTTGGAAAAGAAAAGCCATCTTTGTTGCAGAAAAGTGTCAGTAAATTATGTGCTGTTCAAAATCATGAATTCAAAAAGTGTTCCTATCATGGTAAAGGGCTAAATGTCAGGAATCTGGCTATCGGTTCCTGAAGTCCCCTGAAAATCTTCAATGGAGCTGCTGAATCTTCTCCGGACCAATCATGCTGCTAAAATTATGAAAAGCCACTAAAATGCTGTTCCAGTAATCGACCAAATGGTGCCTATGTTTTACTATCCTGGATGTGTAAACTAAGGAAACCAGCACCGGAAGAAATGGGTAATATATTTCCATAATGAACCTTAAACTATCTGGCCAGTTTCCGAACTTTACTTTACACTCCCTTTAAGAGCTCTTCTCATTTATAATGTAATAATACTCTGTGTAAAACCTTTTATTTATGCTATTTTAACTTTCATAGTAATTCTCTTAACCTCTAGTCTTTAACTTTTCTTTCTTACGTGGCGGTTCATTTATTTTATTATGTATATTTATTGAGTAAATTTATTAATGTTGTTATATTTTAATTATATGCCAATAATCCTTCGACTCAATGATCTCCTTCATTTTCTTTGCAATACACAAGTAATATAAACTTAATTCTGATAGTTAATTCTCACCCATTAGAACTAGATTAATATAGTTCTATCAATCATTGAGTCGAAAGAAATTATTAATGATTGTTATTTTTATCATTGGCTAATAATAAATTATTAGCTCCATTTTTAATCTATGCCACCGCTATTTTCTCATTTCACTAATATTTATTTATTATTCAAATATAATCTTAAAATGTTTTTTGCAAAAGGGTCGATAAAGGAATCAACTAAATATACTCTAATTCAAATTTCAGTTAATTGCTATTTAGATTCAGGAAGGGCACGATGATTGGGGCATAATTAATATGATTTGCAATTACTTTAAAATAGTTTTCATTAAAAGCTCATTTGACTTTAATTAATTGATCAAGTCATCATGTAGAGCATTCTATATGGGTTTTAGTATTCAAACAATGACTATCAAGTCATCATCTTCGAATGTTGCTGATGTAGGGCAATCTTCCGCTCCGTTAGGCTGGTCGGTGATAATTTCTGTTACTTAAAATTATCAAGGAAGAAATCACTTCCTCTCCTGTTCATATTAGTCAAAGGGCATAAGACTTGTCAGATCAAGCCACCATAGGACTTCGATTATCGACTAGCCATCGTCTTTCAATTTCACTTTATAGCTCATAATTTGTCAGCACCGTTACCTCTCTGTTCCAGTAAAGCCTGCTCTGATGCTCATAATTTGTGATGAAGTGATTTAAATTAAAGTCCAACAAATTCTCCATTATATCTCAAAATAAGTTTTCTAATAAAGATTAAAAGTTATGCCCTAAAATATGTATCTTGCTCTTCACGAATGGATTTGTGAATGTGAAATAAATATCACATTCTTTCGTATAAAATTAGAGTAATAATTTCCTTTACCAATGAATACCTTTATCTGCCTTTTATTGCTTGTGGGGGGCATAGACATAAACTTTCAAATATTGCGTAATACTCATTAGCATATAATAAGGACCACCACTCTGATTATAATTGTAAACTTTGTTTAAGGACTAGAATTAATTAATATAATCATTATTAAAATTAAAACAACAATTATTATTATTAAATATTTTCTAAACACACTTGGTTTTTTAGTTTCTTAATTATCTTATTCAATAATTATTTTAATGTTAATGCTCGCTGCCTGTGTTGGCAACCCAAACATATACATATGATTCGATTTAAAAAAGTATCTTAAGTTAATTCATTATCCGATATTAGTGTCAGTTCAGGGGTCTCTAATCCTCACCAACCATTGAGCTAGTTTCTTGGTGCATAGCACTGTGCTGTCGATTTAGATTTCTACTAATCTGAGCTGGTGAGTTGGGTTTGAATTCAGTTTGAACCAGCTGCGTTTTTTGTCTGGTACAATAACAATGTGGGGGACAAACTGTTCCTTGTAGTGAAACTTCAGATATTAAAGCACTACATTAACTAAATAAAGTTTGCAGCCCAAATGTGTAAATAATCACAGGATTCAATACCAAGTACTCAGTTCCCTTGGACCATGTGACTTGCTATTAGAATATGAACCTTAGTTTGGGGATCAGAGCAGTTTTAATAATTGGTTTCTGGACAATGGCACTTCACCAGAGCCCTTTTAATAAGAAACATAACAAGGCATATTGCACATGTGTGCTGTCTAAAGACACATTCACAATGCTTACTGAAATAATATTAATATTAAAATTAAACTAGTGCACTAAATACTTTAGTTTCATTCTGTAAATCTATCTGATTCCAGTTCATTAATTAGCATACCTAAAACATGCTAAGATGGACTTCATTAAAGAAATCTAGTTTAAGAACTAAATCTGGGTAGTTTATATAATAAACTAAGGAGAAGAAAAGCATATTTGAGGTTTGATATATTTATTAATAATATGCCTTTATAATATTCTTATGATTATTAACTATAGGTATTTATTAACATGCATACCTAAACAATAAGCTAAAACAGAGTAGTTTGACTAAACTTACATATATAAGAACAGATAATAAAATGTGAGATTTATGTTTGCTAAAAAAGCATCATAAACTAATTACATGAGAGATTCTAATCATCTCTCTGAAATTGTTAATATTAATAATCTCCATTTTAAATTATGGCATATTATAATATCAATGAAATAAACAATATAATAAAAGAAAAGTGACATGACTGCAAATGTGGAAAGTATAGATATAATAACTGGATACAGTTATTATGTTTAGGAGAATTATTAAATTATAATTATTCATTTAGTAGATAAGATTGTTACAGTTATGATTATTAATTTAAAAGTTACATTAAATTGATATTACAGAGTTTAATTTATTTAATGAGAAAACATTTAGAAATTATAATTTATGAATATTCAACAATATAGCTAGCTTTAGAAACTTATTTGAATAATTTAATTTTAGATTTATTTAGACAGCTCTGTGGAAAGAAATATTACCAATGTTCTTCTAGATGAGTCAACTGGCATGTAGTGGCACTGTTTTCTCCAGGCAAACTATTTTCCAATGTCTTTTTGGCAGGCCATTTGTCTTAAATATCTCCTTTCCAATACATCAATCTTCTGAAGGAAGATGGAAAATTTGGTTGCCTTCTAGACACTCACTTCCATTACCAAAATGGACATAGCTCCCATCAGAAAGTGTTTCATTTATTAAGAGAGTGAACTTTCAGTGCTAAAATCTGAGCTTTTTTAAATTAATTCTTCCAACCCCCCTGTAAAATCTATTAATTTGTTTATAGTTGCTAAGTTTTTAATCTTGAAGTTTAACATAATTTTATTATTTTAAAAATTCTGCATTAAGATTTTACAAAAGACAAAAGCAATAGTAAAATGGTGCTGGTTGAATGATTTAGCTTTGTCTTAAAATTTATTTTAGACTTATTTTAAAATCTGTTCTTGGTCCCTACATGAATTAAACCAGGTGCATGTGGTGTGAGATTTTCCAAGAAACAGGCAATCTTTTAAAACAGATTTAAATTGTGTAAACATTCTGTTATATATGTATTCTAGTCACCTCTAGAATTGAAATTATTAGTGAGTTTTAAAGCTAAATAATGAATAAATTTATACATTTTCATTTTAATAGATTAATTATTTATAACTAATAATTTATTTGTAGTGATTATTAAACAGTTTTGCATTACAGCTCCCTCGCATATATATGTGTTCATACATATATAACAACATCTACACAGATACACATTTAATTTTAAATATATAAATATACACTGTATATATGTGCATACCTTAATATACATAAATATATGTAAGTATACATGACTATACATGAATATATGTGAACTTGGAGGGGTTTAAATAAAAGATAGA
>JAQFVV010013177.1:177500-210728 GCA_028023455.1 Epiperipatus broadwayi
TTTATATTCATTTATTTTTTACTGGATATATTTTTTGTCCACAATCTTTTGTGATATTAATTCATAAAATTCAGAATAAAAAGTATAAAATTAAAGAATCATATGTAATCAAAAATACTCCTTACATGGTAAATTCTAAATTAACTAGTTTTCCTATTAGGTTCATCCTGGTCTACATAATAGCCATTTTGACTTTTATCAATTAGGTTTATATACAGTCTATTGCCTTGATAAGGACTTAGGCTGAAAGTATTAGAAATTTATGTATTATTTATTTATTAATATTATATAAAATATTATTGTCTCAGTTAGTAAAACATCTATGTTTTTTTTTATTAAGGAAAAAAAAAGCAGGTGACTGATCACCCACTACATGATGCAAATACATATATTTAAAGAAATTTTGAGATCATATCAGTCGATAACCATAGTCTTCTCCATTGATTCATAAGAATCTTTGAATTGCCAAATCTTTTAATTCACAGAACCACATCTATGGAATTCATACTTTAAACCATTTCTAAATTTCCATCGCTTTCCTGTTCTGAATCTTCTTCAAAATTTTCCCTTGTGAGCTTATTTATTCATCATCTGTGATTTCTTCCATTTCATCAGTACACAAGGGATAATACTAATTTGTTACTGCATTTTCTTTGGACAGGCATCTACTTCCTCACTCCCAGAACTGTCACTACAAGCTTTATCACTCCATTGCTCTTCTCTGTTATCAAGTTCTTCTGCTGAAGTATCAGACTCTTCTGAGATAATCTGTGATACTTCACCTTGCCTGCTTCTGGACCTGTCACTATGAGCCTCATTGCTCTATTGCTCTTCTATGTTACCAATTTTTTCCTCTGGATTATATGCCTCTTCTGAAATTACCTGCCATACTTCACTCTCACTACATACATCCCTTTCCAAAAAGACATCCCCTTTAGATTCAACAATACATTTGAAGTTCATGGGATGAGATAAAATATCATGTTTCATTACCTCTGGGTCATTGACTATCTGACCTTCTGATTCAGTTTCCATCTCATTCCCTGACTCATATTGAGCCGTATTTTTCCATCTTTTCCTTTTTCTCTTTCTCCTTGAGAAACCCTGTTTTATTCTCTTGCTCACCACACAGCTCAATGTTTGAGCCCACAACGCTATGCTCATCTGTTTGCAAGCCAGAACCATTCTGATTTTTCCTTTTGAAACTTGCACCTTGTATCATTTTACCCATTTGAGTTGAACTATTCTCACTTAGTTCAGTATCACTGACATATTAGTTTTTTTTAATTGACCACTTTATTCTAATGTGCCTTCAGACTCTTCAGATTGTATTGATTCAAAGCTGGTCAGTTCTACCTGTGCTGATTGTTTCTTTATCTCTTTGGCCATACCTCTAGCTTGATCTGCATTTGTCCATCTTCAAATCTACTGTGCAAGGTTTCTTGATTTTCCTTATAATGTAGCTTATTTGGTTTTATTTTGTTATCTTTTAAATGAGAATGTTGTAATTCCAATTCTAATTATTGATTTATTAATGAAGGATTGCTTGATGTTATTGTACATTTGTGGAATCCACTATAGCTTTTCCATTTTGTGCATAGTCTTTTTGGACAGGCCATAATTAAATGGCCAGTGTTCCCACATCCATAACATTGAAGTTGAATTCCTTAAATCACTATGTATATCAGGCTTTTATTCTGCTCAAGAACAGATGGTATATCTAGTGGACTGATACCTTTAGTCAACCTCATGGTAAATATTACATTGTCAAATGGCAACTAAATCCCTGCTCCTTTCCATTAAGAAAGTGAACTGTTGAATAGAGACAAACTGTACTAATAGTCCCTGCAATTTATCTTTTCCAAATGCCACATAACAATTCTGCACCATACCCGTTATCAATCTTGGTCTTTCCAGGTCAATTTTCACTAAATATTTTTCATCTAGAAACACTTGAGATCTTTTGAATCTTTCTTTGGCTAAAGTGTTCTCAAATTCTAGTGTGATGTATTTTTTGTTAGGGTGATAGTAGACTCTTCTTATTGAATCAATGATATTTAAACCCTTGATTAAGACAAATAGATCATTTATTGGAAATATGAAAAGTTCACATTTTTTATTCATTGTGCTCAATGTTAAAGTATACTGATTCTGGAAGCAAAGAAAGAAATTAAATAATTTCTGAGAAATTCTATTATTAAATTCAACATTGACTGATTGAAAGTCTCCTGGAATTAAATTATTTCTATCCTGATCAAAGTTGCTTGTACTTGACTCAACATTATGATATATTAAGCCATTCTCAAACTTATTCTCATGGAAGAAGCCAGCATGATTAGTTTTCCCATACTTTGCAATGTTCAGATTGATTTTATGACCTCTAACTACTAGCTCTAGCTTTGTCTCAAGGCCCGTAACACCCTGCTCCATTTTAAAGCCATTGGCATATGGGTTATTGAAACCTGCCATTTGGAAGTCTTTGTGTCCTTCTTTAACTTTTTTGCAAATGTTGGTAGTGTTAGTTCTGCACTATTGCTCTCACCAGCAGGTTCAACTGGATACTTCTGGGCTTCTGTAACATTTTCCCTATTTTTTTTCTAAGCTTTGGCTTTTAATTGTCATTATTTTGTCCAGATAATTACTTTGTGTACTTTTCCTGAGCTTGTTTTTAGTTTGTCCTTCGGTATTCATTCTTGTATTGATCAGTGTAGAGTCTCTTTGATGATATTTGTCTTTGCTTCAGTTCAGTTCTGCTTATATATGTGATGCGATGTGATATACTGTAGCTTCTCCTTAAATGGAGTCAGGAATCTCTCAGCAATTATACCTAGAGAAATCTGTTAACCACTTTATTTTCCATTCCCCACTCTTAAGTTTTCCCATATTCTGCTCCATCCCATTTCTACAACATAATCTTTGTCAATTTTATGGCCTTTATATGTAAATCCCCCTTATCTTTTCCCTAACCCAGCATAAAAACCAATAATCTACTTTCTGTATAATCACTTTTTTCATATTTGTTCTTCCATAACTTCATTATTTGTACCCTTTCTGTTTTCAAGCATTTACATTCAATTAAAGATACCTAATATTTTCTATTCCTTTTAAATCACCCATATTTTCCATTTATATGTTTATTGTGAATTTGGAGCACAGCGCCCTCTTTTGTCACAAAATTCCCATGATTTTAGATTTTATCGTTTTAGATTTTAGTAGTTTTGTGACAGACACCTTCCCCCCCCCACTTTATTTTCCGATAGATTTTTATGAAACTTGGCAATATCATTAAGATTTAGATTATGTTTCATTGTATCAACTTTAATTTGCTGTATCTCAATGTTTTCATTGATCTTTAGTCCAATATCGACCACATTTTTGGTACCATTAGAATTTTCATTTAGAACAATTTTTTTATTTCCCTCAAATTTCATTTTTTTCTGAACGTCCTTAGTTCTTTCACCTCTAATCATCTTTCTGAACTATTTTTAACTGGTTTAGGTTGTTCAAATACTTCCAGAATTACTTGCTCATTTCTCAATATGTCAGATTGTAACTTAACCTTGGATCCCAGAATAATTGAAATCTTTTAAAATTTTCCTTACAATACTTTTTTTTTCTCATGTGTCATAGCATCAGCTGGGAAGTGAACCCACTAACCTGGTATAACTGTTTGTAAGGCAGTTGTGCTGACCTCTCGACAACTTCTTGAGCTGATGTGACAATTTTCTTAGCTTTACGCACCACGCCCTCTACCGTCAAACATGTGTTGTTTTTAGTATTATTTCAAGTATAGACAGAAGTATTTGTTCATTATATTTATTTTAATGAAATACATTTGTTTTTTTTATTACTGTTGACGTTAGTTACAACAAGTTTTATAACATTTTTTTTAATGAGAAAAAAGTTATCATTTGAAAATGATGAAAAAAATTACTGCTATTTAGATTATGAGTAGTATGAGGCATCACTAAATCCAAAACAGGAGCATAAAGTTTATACTACATGAGCTATACTTAGTCTATTTGATTTTTGCAAAATAGACATATATTTAAGAAAGTACTGAGATGGATATTTATTCAATTTTTAAAAAATAAATTAAAGCATTTGAAAATTGATAATGCCATAATAGACTGCTTGCAGTAATTGTACATTACACTTGGTGTTAGAGGAAATGGTGACCCACTTACATGATCCAATATTGATGGTTTTCATTGGAGAATAAGGTTGAATATAGAATAGAATGTAGACTACAATCAAATGAAGTTTATTCACTGGTTTTAAAATAATGTTTTTCTGTTGAAAAAAAAATAGAAATGTAGCATTACAAAATTTTAAATAAATAAATTAAAAGGCAGCATGTGATACATATTGACATTTCTGAGTTGCATAGAAAGGCTTGTGTAGTTATAATACTTAGCTTTAACATTTTTTTCTTTTGTCTTTTTTTTGTGGAATTAGAATGGCAATATTTATTTACAAGTGGCTACTAATAATGATGGTAATATGTTGATGACTGATTGAACAATGAAATAAAATTAATTATAACTATCTATATATTTAATTTCTTCTCTTTTTTCTCTTCATTTTTTTCTTTTTACATAATTGCATATCTACCCGAATAATTACATAATTCTTACCTATCTATTTGATAGTTTATGTACATGCTTATTGACCTACTCAACATCCATTTTATATATCTATTTACACTTATATAAAAAAATTAGGTTCATAATTCATAAAATTATAAAAATTATAATGTAAAATTAAACTTATTCAGAAGCAAATATCTAAATGTCATATTTAAAACATTTCATAAAGAATAAAGTCTATAATATAGTATATTATTTAATAATAAATCAGATTTAAATAGACTTACAATTGAATAAAATGAATTTTGAAATCTATGTGCAAATTAAATTATTGCAAACACACACCATGTTTGTAAGTACAATTGTTAAAATAATAATGACTATTATTAACTGAAATACAAGCTTATTATTTTTTTATAAAATAAACTTTATTACTAGCAAATTACATATACGCAATAACATATATACAGGAGAAAAAAAGAATTTGCATGTCATATGTATGATACATAGCTTATAAAACATATTCATTATGATTAGTGTCTGAATGTAAATAAAAATGGTTTCGTTTTATGTAGAGGCCTTCGAGCATTTCATCATCAGATTTTCAATTGGATGGATGGTTGAATAGTTGGAGTGTAGTGTAGATTGAAGTCTGTTCATTAAAGTATGAGGTTTGTCTATCTTAATATATATCTGAGCACTTATAGTATATATGTATGGGAGATGATAATTTGGACCAACTGATGATTGCTGGTATAGCATGAAATAGTATATTGGTGATTATTTATCTTTTCAACATATATGTGTTCAAGTGTATCAGTGTTATGAGATAGTGTGGAGAGTGGTGGGTCATAAGAAAATCTATGCTCATATACCCTATATATTATTCTAATGTTATGTACAACTAATAAAAATATTGCTCTGACAAATTTTGCTCATAATATTTCTAAGTAAATATTTTAGAGCATATAAATATGTATTATATCATTCTTTATTATTATTTTTTAAGAACATTGAATTCCATAGTAGCAAACAAGCCACATGGTTCTAAGAGTATGAATAATTACTATGATATAAGAATGAAAATTTTATTTTTTTCTAGCAATTGTTTAAGATTAATTATTTGCTTGTGAAAGACAAAGTGCTGTAAAAATGAGAAATATGGACAGCTTTGAATGTCATATCTTCTGAATTACATAAGATACCAGAGAATCCAGATTTATGTAAAATGATTAATGAAAAAGATTTTGATAGAAATTGTGCCAAATAATAAAAATTTCAATCATAATTATTATTACAATTGTATAAATAGAAAAAGCAAAGCACTTATAATAATGAAGAAATTGCAAATAAAAAATAGTACTATTAACTAATACAAACAATTGTATTTTTTCTCTTTTAATTACTTAAACCACCTTTGGGGCTTGAGACCGATGAATTCTCCATAAATGACTTCACTGAGAAACAATACCAAGGCCTCTGTGTTGACTTCAACCAAACAATACCTCCAACCCTCCTCAAATCCTTAGTAAACTACCACAATGATAAAAGTGTTGTTCTGGCAGTGACAGAACCAAATTGCTCACTCCATAAATTCCCCATTACAGCACTATACGAATTAATAAAACAATACAAATTAACAGAGGGCATACACCGGATCCTCACTCACCCAAACGACAGATACATTGCTGTCGAATTTGCCACTTGGGCCTTCCGAAATGAATTTAAATCAAATTTCAAAAAACTAGACAACAAATTCCTTATATATGTTGATACAAACAGACCTGCTACCCTTATCGGAACCCTCAAGAATTGTATCATGGGCCTTGACAATAATCTCCTCCAAGAAATCCTTTTACCTTACGGGAAAATCCAGAATTTCTCATATCTGCCAGTAGACAAGACGATCAAGTCCATCCTATCCAACACTGCATCATTTCAAATTCAACTAAGAAAAGGCCTAGGGCCCACTGACATACCAACTACCATTAAAGCAAAAGGTTGTCCAATGATACTTTCCTTCATTGGCGTCAGGCCGCAATGTTTTCATTGTGGCCTAAGAACACATCTCATAAAAGAATGCCCAGCAAAAATATGCACCTCTTGTGGTCAAAAGGAAAATAAGTTTCACAAATGTAAAGCACCTCATACACTCACACCTGCTAATGTCACACATAATGAAATGCTAACCACAAACACTCCAGGCCTACATACTGTTGAAGCTGAAGTTGAATCCTACAGTAGAGTAACCAACACCAAAGACTTTATGAATCCTAATAAACTCAAGGGAAAACCATCCAATGACAGCAAACAGATACAAATAGCATATCAAAACCCAAATGGCTCCAAGCCCAGAGATAACTCACAGAAACCAGACAACTTACCAAAAGGCTCAAAACCAAAAGAACCAAATAATGCCTCTAGACACAAAAATCTAACAATCTCTTCTGACAATACAGATGATGCACCTCTCAGCATGGACCATCAAGACCATAACAATGCACTCGGAACCCCAAGACCTCTAAGATCAAAACCTGCGGTTTCTAACACTAAATCTATAATGGACGCATCGAAACTATCAATATCCTATACAAATTCATCCCATATGAAAGCTCCCACACCTACAAAAAATAGATCTTCACCACCCATCTCTGACTATGTCTCAGACATGGATCTCAACCTACCCCCTAATGCTAATAATAAACAAAAATCTTCCAAACTTTCAAAGGCCTACTCTGAAGAAGAGGACTCACACCTATCTCCTGCTTCCGAGCCAAACTACCTAAAGTTCTCCTTTCCCTACAGTGTAAATTCTATTCTGGAAAAAAACAAGAGGAAGGTACAAAGCACACCAAAAAACTCTCTCAGTCATGAATCACACAATGAAACTGAGCTCTTTAGAGCTGATTTCCACAGGCCATCCTTGGCAGATCAGAAATTCAGTGATCACAAGGACCATTACAACCTTCAATCAAAGATTCCGCTGGCGGTAAAACCAAGCAGCAATAATCTTTATGGATAGGATCAAGTGCCAAATCATTGGTCTTAACATCAGGGGAATTAATTCTACTGACCGTTTATATGCGATTAGGCATTTTTTCCTTCTTACATCTCCTCATATTTTATTCTTAGGAGAGACCAAATATCACCTAAACTCCAACCCTCACATAATTCTCGAACTTTCAAAACTGGGCTTCACTCTTCTGTCTACTAATACATCAGCTGCTGGAGGGGTAGGAATCATCATTAATAACAGGAAACCACCTTCTTCCTATAAAGTGCTTTACCATGATGCCAATCTCATTGCAATCAAGCTTATATACCAATCTAGTGAATTCATTGCAATATACGTATACTGCCAGAACAACCCATTGACTTATTCTAGAATAATACACACCATAAATCTCATCACTGCAAACAACACAGGCCCTACAATCCTCTTGGGGGACTTCAACCTGCAATATGATGTGTTCACATGGAAATACCTCCATCTCTTAGCCAGGGGTTTCATAAATGGCAGAGGTTTCTTCCCTGCGGATGCATACTCATTCTATACGAAGAGCTCTAGAACACTGATTGACCTAATGTTTTACACCTCAGAGCTGCACTATGGTTTGGAAGCCAAGCTTCAACCCGTTCCCTTCTCAGACCATCTTGCCCTGATAGCGTCTCTAGATCTGGACTCCTACACTCCCATAGACTACAATAAAACAATCAGAATCATAACTAAAGCTACTGCCACGGAAGCTGTCTTCTCAGATGCCTACATACTCTTTGAAAAAATTGACATTCTTAACATAAATCCTGAGGAAGCCTGGTTCGCCTTCACAGGCATCCTCCAAACCATAATCATACAGCACACCAAAAAACATAAAGGGTCAACAACCCTGATGAATGAGCTTGATTTGCTTCACCATAGGATTAAAAATTTCTCAAGTGATGGTACTACAGACAACCTCCTATTACTTAAAACACAGTACAAGCAGAAACAAGCTGCGATTGCTGAAATAATAGCAACAAAGAATGCTAGGTTATACTTACCTGGCCAACACTGCTGGACACGTGGCTATCTCAGATGGGCTCTAGGGGCAAGGAAGAAACAAAAAACTCCTTTGTCCCTCCTCATCGGTGGTAGCCATACCTCTGGCAACCAAATGCTCATTCAAATAGAGTCATATTTCAAAAACCGCCTATCAAACTCTGTTACCTACCCCACAAATCAGTGGCATGAGACATCACAAAACAATGAACATGGAATAACAATATCAAACATCAAAAACCGCTTGGCCGCCCTACCGTCCAATGTCCATCCAGGACTACACGGCATTCCAAAGTTCATACTTACGCACCTTGAGAATTTCACAGCTCCCATAGTATTAAAACTAATTAACCATCTTGCAAACAGCAAAAAAATCATCCCCAAACTTTATCCCATAGCGATGGTCCCCTTTGTTAAGAAAAACCGGGATGCATCTGCTCTATCTAGCATAAGACCAATCTCCATGACCCCAATCCTGTTAAAGGTCATTGAAGGTGTGATCAAGGAGAAAATACAAGATGTTATTCTGGACAACATATCCCAGTTGCAATTTGCAAAGAAGGGCTCATCCACACTCTCTGCAATCGGGGAGGTAAAAATTCTCTGTGATCATATCAGATCCAAGAATCTATACAAACCCATTGCCGTTCAGCTAGACATCTCTGAAGCATTTGATTCAGTAGATGTCAACATCCTGCTCAATTGCCTCTCAGCACTAGACATTCCTACTCAAATCATTCAGATATTGGACAATCTACTAAACAACAGATTGGTCCACATTTCCCTGAATGGTTTCTTTACAGATGGTTTTATTCCTTCAAAATCCATACCCCAAGGATCTCCACTTAGCGGTCTCCTATTTATACTCTACTTAAACCCCCTTCTTAAACAGATTGAGGCAGAACTTCCAGGAATCTATATACCCCAGCTGAAGAAACACTGTAAAGCATTTGCCTACATGGATGATGTCCTTGTCACCTTACCTTCCCAAAAATATCTAAAACCTCTCATACAAATAATCAACAAATTTTCCGAATCCTCCAAACTTTCCTTCAACCTCAACAAGTCATCGGCCTGGAAAATCAACACCGGCAAGAAGATATCATCGCCTTTCTCAGCAGACCCCCAAAACTTTTTGGGGTTTCCCATATACAAGTCACCGCAAGCCATGTCGATACAAATACAGAATTCTATCATTGAAGCCGCCACCAACACAGTTAAAAACCTTGCCAAGGTTTATTTATCACTGCAAGGGAAAATCTCTCTCCTCAATATCAAGGTAATGGCAAAGAGCTACACGACGATCTTACCCATAATTAACATGACAAAGGCTTTCAATACCAAAATCAACCGAATCTGTGCACGGCTGTTGTGGAATGGTAAAACAGCGGCCATAGGAATTGAACGCATGCAGCGACATAGTAAAAATAATGGTATGTCGTTGCATGCTACGTTTTCTATATATTACCAAAAGTGCCACTCTCTGATCCACATCCTACAAAAGAAATTTCCCCAGATTGTAGCGGAACAACCAGTCATTCCATCTGACAGACCTCCACCTTCAAAGATAAGCTGGCTAAATCAGATACTTGACTACCTTTTCGCTCACAATGGCCACTCTTCCCTAGTATTCAGACAAAAAATCTCCATTTGGGATGCTCATGGCCTGCTATTTCCCACACAAAACTCTACCATTCCTTACCTCGGTGGTAACAATCACGTGGTCACCAGGTTTTTCAAGCATCTCAAGCTGGAGCCAAGGTTCCTGGACTTTCTCGTAAAAATCAACCTGAATTCACTCCAGACAAACTGGTTCCTGCACTACAGGAGATTCCTCAAGAATATAGATCCTATGTGTCACAACTGCCATAGAACCTGTGAAACCTTTGATCATATGATAAATGATTGCCCAGCATATGACAAAATCAGAACTTTCATTACTTACCACTGCCACATTTCCCTGAACAAAATCTTAAATATTAAATGCTGCTTCCTGTCCAGGGATTATGTCACCACAAGACTCTCAACCTTTCTGACTTATGCCATCTGGTTGGCCAGATGTCGCAACAAGTTTACCTTTCCTCATCCCAAGCCTGAAGACACATTCATTTCCAAGCTAAAGGAATTTCGCCATAAGGACAGAATAATCTCTTCCAGATTTTTATTTGACAACACGTGGAGCCTGATTAAGCTGGATTAACAACACCAGTAACCACATCAGAACATTTGGTTGCCTGACTAACATGGATAACTATTATTTTTGATTTACAATTGTATCATTATTACATATGGTTTTTTCAATAAAATTATTTATAAATAATTACTTAAAACATTTGGTAAAAAACTAAACCAGTGTTTATTATAATACAATCAAATAAAAGCTAATCAAAAAATTACTTTTAATTTTTATTTATATTATTCTAATATTTAATAATAATTTTTCACACATATATTAGTATGCCTGATGTTGTGGGCTATTCTTTTTTCGTCCAACATTTATTTTGCTAAGTACACTTATAGTGTTGAGCATCATATTCATAGCTATTTTATTTCTTTGCATTACTGCTTTTATAATGTTTATTATCTGAAGTATATAAATGGGCTCATTTATATATTTCACTTGTGTGATAATTGTTGCTATTCCCTCTTTTGTTTATAATGTTCTTGTGATTATCTATGAACCATGCTCTCTTTACTTTCCTCTTTCTGTTGTTACACTCTAAAAAAACTTAGTCCATACTTTGTGGATTAAAGCTGTGTCCATGTTTTTTTTTGTAATCTAAAACACAGACATATATTTGTTTTCTTTAGCACATTTGATGCACTATTCTGGTAATAATATTGGTTTAAAATGAATCATAATATACAGCAGTGCATCTTGGGTCATTGCACTGAACTTTATAGACTATTTGTGGGATTTCTTTCTTTGGTAATTTGCTTTTAGTATTGTTGATTAATCTATTGAGCTGGTTGGTGTTTAGAAATTAATGCTGTAATTTTTGTTTGCAATCTTTTTTATTTTATCAGCTAGTTTTAGTATATAAGGCATATTGATCCATGATTTATTATCATCTTATTGTCTTAAGTTCTACTTCATTTTTATGTTAAACTAGACAGCATAAGTCATTCATATATTATTCAGCACTTTGTTTTTTATCTGCTTTGTAATTGCAGAGGAGTTTGTTTCTGTTGATAAATCCTTTAAATTTTACTAGTTTTTATGATTTTAGGATTTTTGATTGTGGGTGGATTGCACTGTGGTTTTTGATTTAGTGAGTCATCAGGTCTAAGTAATTAATGCCTTTTGTGGCATTTTTTGGGTTCAATAATCTATTGTAGTAATGATTATGTAGTGAATAGGTTGTGCATTTTTATTATTGGTTGTTCAGAAACACAAGTGCATTGCCAATACATCTTGGGTATATAATATACAGTTTTTTCTCTAAGAAGTATGTACTAAGATTTTGTTCAGTTTTTGTCAGTGTTACTGTATATTATTTCATTGGTAGGTCATGCATTTTTCATTATTAATCCATTCTACTACTTCAGTGATGAAGTGGATTTTTTGTTCATTATATTCACTTTCAGAAAGTTTTTAATTATATTTATTGACATAATGTGGGATATTGATATGTATATTTTAGTTATATCCAGCACATATTAGGTTGACTGAACCAGTATGAATAATAATTTGATAGTGCATTTATGAAATCCTAATTAGTTCATTAGCCATTCTACTATGATGCTTGTAGCTTTGTAGAAATGTATACTACCAGAATCTTATCATTAATTGCAAGAGGTAGTTCTGTTTATATAGCTTGATGTTTAAGAATTTTATGGATGCTTTACAGTTGATAAGTACATCTTTAAGTATTCTAGTTAGTTGTATGATTTATTGCATTATTTCCTCAGCACAGGGTTTAGAAATTTTATCTTTCTTAGCTTTTATGTTATACATTTTATTGGAATTTAACTTCAATTTATATAGTTTTTCTGTAAGTAACTATTTTGTTCATTAGTTTTCTCTATACACTTTTAGGCAGATAATTCTATTCTCATTTGCAAATAATTTAAAGTTTTTGATTTTTTTTTTATTCCAGCTGCTATTTATGTTTAGGTTGAGGACCAATCACAGTGTTTGTGCTATTTCTTTAAATATTGTGTCCTTGTCTGTGCTATTGTGTCTGCCTGTAGCATTTTCATATGTAATTTCAAACTAGTGATGGTTTTTAACAGTGTGGATTTTACTATGATCCACCCAAGTATTTTGGCCATATTCTAGCATTGTTCTTATTTTTTTTCTGGTAGGTCAGTTTTTGTAAGGTTTATGATGCTTTTACTGGTGTTGGTACTTACTCTGATTTTTTGTTTTCTTGAGAGGAATCTTACTTTTTTGGTGTACTTGTCACTGAGGATTTTTGATAAAATTTTACTGTGTTATTATTATCTGTTGAGATATTTTGAAGTAGCATGTTAACCTTATTTTCTTGCTTTTTATATTTGTTAAGTTTTTTCTACACTTTTTTATTATGTATTTTAATAATTGGGGTTTAATATAGATCATTGCTTTATCATGTTAGTGGATGAATTTGTTTAAACTTATATGGCAACAATTTGAAAATGTGTGGTTCTTTTGGTTTTTTTTCAGAAATGTTATCTGTCCTGGTATTTTTGGGATGCCTTTGAATATACAATGCTATTCTGAATTGTTGTTACTCATTTATATTTGATATATAATTTTTATTTTCACTTAGTTGTATATGTAATAATTTTGCATATTATGTTAGTATGCTTGGCATATCTGGTAGAATGGGTTATTGTTCTTTTTCATTCAATATTTGTTTGGTTAAATGCACTTTTCGTGCTAAAACTAGCTTATTTTTTTGCATTGCTGCATTCATAGTATTACTTTATTATTTTAATTATGTAAATAGGCTTATTTACGTATATTCTAACACTACTTAATAATTTTTGCTACTTAGTATAATTCTAGTCTTTTTATTTAGTTTATGCATCGTTAAAAGTATATTTGGGGCAAACTTTTAATTAAACATTATCACATTACAAAAATTATATTTAATACTTTAAATTATTTTATTATTAAAATTAGTTATAAATAAAGATATTAGTATAAATAGCGATGTTTATAAGCAAATCAATAGTTTTTTTTATATTCTTTTATTTGATAATTAATAATATATGTATAAGCGACTTGAACGCTGACTCCCAAGCTTTTTTCAGCTATCCAATCCATCTTATATAATCGATACACATGACATCATATATGTAAAAAAGATACATGCATGTTATCATGTGTATCAGTTGTATAAGATGGAGTGGATAGCTGTAGGAAGCTTGGAAGTCTGAGTTCAAATCCCTTTACATTAAATTTAATTAGACGATACACACGTATTTAAATATATATATACAACTTTTGAAAGAACCAATGACAAAAATACAGTATACTATGTAGAAAATTTTTATTAGAAGATTAATTTTCAAATTGATTAAACAATAAGTAAGAAAATAAAAGAGCCTTATGAAAAGTTTTTAATAAAATCAAATTCAAAAATAAATATTTAAATTCTAAACAAACATCCGGTAAACAGCAACTTAAATATCATAATAGTAAACCTTCCAAGGTTATTTAATAAAAATTTTGATTTTTTTTTACTTGCATTATTTTGTTTCCTTATAAACAAGAAATATTTTAATAAAAAAAAACAACCCATCCTAAATTACTTGAGTAGTAATCTGGTCAAGTGAAGCTGACCGAATACCCATATAGTTTACAATAAGTTTTCATTTCTTTATCAGCATTTTTTTTTTGTTCTTCACAGTATCACAAAAAAGAGAAAGAAGTAAAGCTTATATTTTCGAATGCAAAGAATAATAACGATAAACATGGATTCAGTCATAAGAGTGCGATAACATCTCCACCAATATTGTTAAAATAAAATTAAAAAACTTTAAATGAGTATTCAATTTAAATTAATTGTCATATACATTATTCAATTCTACTAGTGGGCCATATATTATTACATGTAAATGTAATCTAGACTATTTTTAATATTTTTAATATCTATTTTGTAATTTTATATTATAGATATATTTATTTAAATATACTGCCATGTTTCAGGAACAGTTATATTTATTATACTTCTAGAATCATGCGATATTTTGTTAATAACTCTGGTAGTTCATATCCATATGTTAGAAAATTATGATTTAATTATAATTCTAGTTATTACGCTAGATGTAATTTTTTTATTTGTTCCCTATACTAGTCATCTTATACCGAAAGTGTATAAAGTTTTCTCATTTTTCTTTTACATTTGTTTTTTGTATCTATATCTTTGTTTATTTTTATTATGGTATTTATATGTGTTTTCTTTACTTTTTTGAATGATTTATTATAATATCTATATTAAAAAGCGTCGAACAATGTAGAATAACGTAATAACAGATGATCATATTAAAGTGAAGAGCTAAATACTTCTATTTTTTTCGTAAAGTAATTATATACTATCATATTTTTTGAGTGATCAAAGGAAGTAATAAAAAAATGCTCGCCAGGAATTGACATTATCTTGATTACAGCCAACAATTTATACAAAAGGTGTTTAAAATTATTTTGTATGAGTTTTAAAAGTTATCTATACAAAAGTGTAATAAACTATTGTAAGTAACTACAAAATTACATAAACATGTAAACATATTCAGGAAATTAAACTACCAGGTTGATTGCTTTATATTTATTTTAATTTGAAATCACTTCGAGTATTCCTTAACAGGAAGTGTATTCTAGGATTTTCTTTAACAAATAATGAATGATAAAAACTTTTAATAGAGTTCCGAGATATTTTTTAATACAAAATAGTTTTATATGGGGAAGAAAAGGGACTAACACTAAAAGTATTTGACAGTCTCTAGAGGGCACTCATTTACATCAGAATCTTTCTAGCAATGATTGTATAGATATATAATACTAACCTTTTTTAAAATACGGTAGTAAGATAAATGAACTTTTAACATTTTAAAAGGCTTTACTAAAACTGAACCACTAATATTACTCATTAATATAATTATGTTATCTTTCGAACCGTAAGTGCACGATCAATTTGTAATTCATCTGCTTTAAATGAAAGTAATTTGTTCTCTTAAAATAAAACAAATGACAAAACATTGCTTAAAGATGTAAAAACAACGAATAAAATCTGTTGGATTTATTTTAGTGAAAGTTTTATAAAACCGAATGATAATAGTAATTTAAATTCACATTAATGATTTATTGCATCTAAAGGAAATTAACACCTCCAACATATGCATAAATAAGATTTGACTATCGATAAATAATCTTTTATATAGAAAAATAATTTATATCAATCTTATATATTCTTTGACCCTGAATTCTTTAAGGAAAATGTTAATACCATCGTATTAATATCGCAATAGAAACAGGTGCCATTCAACATAAATTAATGCCCGTCTATATTATTGATTTGGCACAAATTATGCTTTTTTTTCAATAAAAAATTACTTGTCAAGCGTTGTTAGCCGAGAGGGCATCGCAACCGCCTTGCAAGCAAGTAGTTGGTTGCAGACGGTTGTGGGTTCGTGTCCCGGAAGATGCTATGACATATGAAAAAATAGTTACTTGTGAGTTTTCAACATTATGAAGATGGCAGTTCATAGTTTTGATATTTGATAAATATACAGTTTCGATGGCTTCCCAAGATGACAGCCCAGTTTTGATAAATTTCATTAACAATCTTTATTTCAATTTTTTTTTTTTTTACTTTCTTCAAAAACGTTTACAAAAGTAATGTTAAATTTTAAAAAAAAAGGAATAAAATTCTGATAAATTTCATTAACAATATCGATGTCAATTGTTTTTTTACTTTCCCCAAAACGTTTACAAAATGAGTAGAGTGCCTACAATCTACTGAATCTGTATTAAATTAAAAAATAAAGTTATAAATTTCATTAAATTTAATTGACAATCTTTATTTCATTTTTTTTATATTTTTCCCAAAGATGGATAGGTTATATTTACAAAAAATTAGTGGAGGGTCTACAATCTTCTGAAGACATGTTAGTTACACTTACAAAAAATAAACCAAAAATATATAAATACAATATTTACAGTTTATTGATGTCTACAATCTCCTGAAGATGTCTTATTTCCACTTATAAAAATGAACCAAAAAATAATAATATAAATAAAATATTTACCATTTTGTGCAGTCAGTAATAGCTTTCAAAATTGCTACAGATGTTCTGAGGGCCTATAATCTAACAAAGATATTAGTTGTTAAATTAAAAAAAAATTAATGTAAAATTTTAAAAAAAGTAATAAATTGTGATAAATTTCATTAAAAATATTTATTTCAATTTTTTTGTAAAGATAAGTAATCCATCTTTGGGAGATTGTAGGCCTGTAACTCATTTTTTTTTTTTTTGTAATTGTAACTAACACATCTTTTGGAGATTGTAGACCATCTACTCATTTTTTTAGAAAGTAAATAAAACAAATTGAAATAAAGATTGTCAATTACATTTATTGGAATATATTACTTTATGTTTAGTTTAAGGAAATTTATTGGAAGTTTTTTTTATTTAATTAACATTAATTTTTTAAATGTCAGAAGATTGTTAATAAGATTTATGAAAAATATGGGCTGCCATTTTGTTAAGCCCTTGAAACTATATATTTATCAAATTTTATCAAAAATACAGACTGCCATCTTGGTAGTGCTGAAAACTCATAAGTACCAAAAAATATTATTTTTAATTTTAAAGTAGATTTTATTGATCAGAAAAAATAACATCACATTATGAAATACATTAAACTGTAAAAGGCAATACTTTAGAATTGATATAATTTTTCTTTCTTACAAAATTGAACTTTGTAGGTAAATATATAGTTTGAGATAGCGCAAATAACTAAATTAAAAGAAACTAGGAATAATTACAATGCACTATAAAAACTAGTATTGCATGAATAGTAATATTAATCAATTAAAATTATAGAGTTCTTACAGACAAAAAATATGGAGACTAAGAGTGGTAGTAATAAGGAGGGGATCAATCTCTTAGCAGCTGCCAAAAACACTTTTATATGTAGCTTGTTCTTTTGATTGATTAAAATCCAAATTTTTTTGGTGATGGGCTGCAATAGTCTTAATAGAAAAATATGTAGAAATGATAAAATACTGATAGATATCTAATTTCTAATATCTTCTTTATTAAACTTTTTAAAATATCAATATTACTATTACATTATTACAATCATCTGATATATCTTTATCATTTGGAGATTTGGTATATAATTTTGCCATTAATTTTTCTATTACTTCATCTGCTCCTTTTAAGATATCAATTATAATTCTATCATTATCTGGAACTTTTGTCATCTTCATATATTTAATTGCACACCTCATTTCATCAATTAAAATAATGGGAAATTCCAAATAAGTAGTAATTATAGAGGATACTTTTTTATTGCTCTATATAATTCTTTATAGAACTCTTTTACATATTTCATTATTGTCATTCCACTTTTTAATAATAGTTCCATCTTTTATTCTTATTGCCCTGGAATAAGTTTCTTACTAACACTCAGATGTTATTTTATACATTTGAGATTTTTATGTTTTTCTAGAGTTTTTTATTGCTAATTCACAATTACATGTTTATATTGTTATTAACTCTTTTTTTCTTTTCCATATGTCACAACATCAGCCAGGAGGCGAACCCACAACAATATCTGCAACCAACTGCTTGCTTGCAAGGTAGTTGTACTGACCTCTTGTCTAACAACACTTAACTGTTATTAATTCCTTTGCTATCATTTTACAAAATTCTAGCTATTGAATTTTTCTTAAGTATAATTTTAATAAATTTTCTTATTCCTTTCTTTCTTCATATGTGGTATTGTCTTAATAGGAAATTTACTATCAATTCCTGCTTTTCTTGTATCTGCTATATTTTTTTTACTGTTCTTAATAGTACTAGTTATTTCCTATTAATTTCACTCAAATCTGAACCATTTTCAACTTTCATTCAAATTTGAACCATTTTTAAAATTTTCATTGTAATTTTTCTAAAGTTTAGGAATATCAACTAGGAATTTGTTTTTCTTAATAATTTTTATTTCTCTAGTTTTGCATCTTGTATATCACAAATTGATAGTTGCTTCCTGTGTTAAATCTATTAAGCACATTACAATCTTGAAAGGCATGTTTTCTTTTAGTTAAAATACAATCTAATTTTCTTGTTCGTTCATTTAAATGCATCTATATCTATTTCTGTTTAGCATTTTTGTCAAAGAAAAATTCAAACTCCCAAGTCTGTGTCTTCTTTCATTCCTCTCACCATAATAAAAATTGTAAACAGCACTTTCATCTTTCAATTTTAATATTAAAATCTTCCATGATAATTTTAAATTGTTGTTTGGTTTGATCAAAAGTTTTTGTATATTCATATAAAAATCCTCTATTTCTTCATCAGAATAATAACTTTTTGGGGCATAAACTTGATTTATCTGCATTTGTTATTTTCCATTAAGTTGAATAACTAATCTTTTCATTCTATTTAGTACATCATTAATTTCCACAATGTTGTTCTTCCACTTTCATTTATAATGAATCCAACTCCATTTATGCATCTAATGTTTGTGCCTTTATAATAAAGTACATGTTAAAATTTTAAGTCAATTTTCTCATCATTTTTTAACTTCACAAAATCCAGCAATGTCCCATTTAATATTAAACAGTCTTTTGCAATTTGGGCAATCTTCTTTCATTTGAAACTGGTCATAAAATAATAACAGGGTGATTTTACATAATAAAGAAATGATCATAAATATTTTATGTTTTTTTTTTAAGTTTTAATAGATGAAAAAATAGAAAAGATTCAAAAAATTAGTGTTTATGTGAGGAACAAAAGCATGTCCATGAGGTAATAATGCTTTCTTAACATAAATTGGAAATAAATAGATACAAAATAAAATAAGTATGAATAAAATTAATGCCTTTCCAGATTTTGAATAGTGGTAAAACAACAGATTCTAGAGCTCAATATCCAAGGATCTTGGTTTTAGATTTGCCACTTCTATTGCTCAGAATTCATGTGAATTCAGTAGCTTCAAACCATTCCATTATTTCTTTAATAAAATTAAAAATTACACATGAAGTATAAAAGAATGAAATAAAATTAAAAAAGTATTACAAAATTGTTGAGGAAAAAAAAAGGAATTAGCTTTATATTAGCTTATGATGATCACGATAAAGTTAGGATCGTAGCTAATAAATGCTTGTTAAAAAGAAAAGATACCAGAATTTTTTTAAAAATATACATTAGTTAATGCAAAAAAAAAAAAAAAAAAGAGGGCAAATAAAAACTATAAAAAAATGGTAAAAATTAAGATGTTAGATATTATAAATGAAATTGGATACAAATATATTTAAAAGAGAAAAATAAAGAAAAAAGTAAAGTTAAATGAGAAATGATATTAAATAAAACAATGTTAGAGATTATAGTTTAAAAGAAGAGATAATGGTAGAAAACTTTTAAAGTACCTTATGTATAAAAAAATCTGATGAAAAGATTAAATTGTTAAAGAGAATAAATAATGTGTAAATAAAAGAAATAAAAAAAACCTCAAACATTCATTAAAAAGAATTAGAAATCAAAGAAAACAAAATATATTAAATTAATAATTAAAAAAATAATTTTGGTCAAGCGTTGTTAGCTGAGAGGTCATCGCACCTGCCTTGCAAGCAAGTAGTTGGTTGCATTCGGGTGTGGGTTCGCGTCCCGGCCGATGCTATGACATATGAAAATAATAATAATAATTTTTTTAGAAAAAAAAAAAAAATTTTGAACATATATATTTTCGTTAACAATAAAAGAAAGGAAAAGACAAATAGTAGAACAAACAGGACATAAAAGAAAAATTAAATGCTAGTATCATAAAAAAATATAGATATAGTTAAAAGTTTAGATAAATCAGAAGATGCAATAATTTTTAATCAAGAACATATGTCTTTAAAATCTTGTTATTGATTTGCTTTATTAGGATTCCAAATAAAGAAGATTTAAGATTGTAATAGTAAGATTACCTTTTAAAGAAGGGAGAAATAAAAAGTTTGTGTAATTTTATATAGTAGCAACTCACTTATGATCAGACTTTTTTCAAAAGTTATTGCAAATAAACTTAAGATACAGATGAATAAAGATAAAATATTAAGAAAGATATAAGGAGGATTTAGAGATATGTAAATTATAATTGCATTTTTTGAGCTGATTCAAATTATAGAGATGGGCTATAGTTATTTTTTTAAAAAAAACATGTTTAGTTTTTTCTTTTTACTGAAAAACATAGGTTAGATAAATCAAAGAACTTTTATAGGTATGGCTTTCAAAAAATGGAAATGGAAAAAGATTCATTACAGTTATTGGAAAAGTTATTATCTTTATAATCTATTTCTATCTATTCTATATACTTAAACTTTTTTTTAATATTTAAAAAATGTAATATATAATGGATATTTTCTTTATAAAATCCTAATCAATATACAATGAATAAATTATCCACTATTTATTTTTAGCACAAAATCTGTTTTAAAATTTTTAAAACGCTTCTCTCATTCAAGTTATAATCTTATCTATTAAGATATATGCAAATAATTTCAAGTTAAGGCTTATTATATCTTAATAAAACAATTTCTTTTTTCTTTATATAATGATCTATTTTTCAGCCGATTTATCGGGAATCTTATTCTAAATCACAATTTTAGAAAAAAACTTTTTTTTAAAATAAGCCATATATGTTTTCACCTACCTAATTATATTTTTGCTACCATTTCATGTAGTCTTCTTTTTTTCCTTTTTTCAATCTAACTACTACTTTATTCAGTTTAGTATCTCACACTTGATTTATCTGGAATCTTATTATAAACCACAATTTTAGTAAAACTTTTTTTAAAAATAAGCTTTACATGTTTTCCCATACTTAATTTTATTTTTCTACCATTCCATGTAGTCTTTTTATCAATCTATCTATTATTTTATTCAGTTTTGCATCTGTTTCGCTACCCATCTTATGATAAATTTAGCTCTCTAATAAATCACTTTAACTTTCAATTTTTTTTCACTCAAAATTTTCTAAGTTCTTTTCTATCACAAAACATCACATGATCACCATTCTTTTTTATCCTTATATGCTTTTTTTCTATATTTAACAATGTAAGAATTTTTAATATTTATCTTCATATATTTTCAAAATACTTCATAAATTTCCGTTGCTAAATTTTTCTCTATTAACTTTTTATTATGTTCACCCTACTTTCTTTTTAATTCCATTAGATATTTACATTTTCATTTACATATTATCTTTTCTCCTCCATTTAGGTTATTATTTAGTCCCTGTTCATTTTTGTTTCTTTTATATTTTCTAAACTTTTTTCTTCCATTTTCTCTTGCAATCTTTTTCAATATATTCATCTACTATTTATAACTTTTAAAATCAATTTTTTTAATTTTAGATCGGCTATACCGCCATATCCCAATTGATATTTTTAATTAATTCTAACAGACGAAGACTGTGGACAAAATTATGTTACAACTGATACATATATTGTATATGCATATTAATATTAATTTGTATCTTAATCCTTCACAAGAATTAAGACAAATTCCATATTTTTTTGAAAATCTTCAAATATTAATGTGATAAAAATATCAATGATTAAATCTTTTTATTAATTTTCATTTTCAATTTTAAGATAAAATTGATAAATGATTAAAAGCACAAATTTGTCTTTTTTTTTTGCCTAAGTTTAAAATTTTCTGTTGCCGCATTAAATTTCTTATTCAGAATTTTATTTTTTAAAAACATATATTCTTAACAAAAGACTAAGATCTAAGCAATGTTAAGATTATAACAAGAGATTTTAATTAAGACAAAATAAAATAGTTACTATTCGTTATTAATTTATGTGCAAGTTAAATTCTCAGTCTATAAAATGATTATATAATTCGATAGTAGAATATTACAATCAAATGATGGCTATTTATTATTATCAATCATAAATTTCCACTGCTTTTTGATGCAATTCTTAAATCTCAAATTTTAAGGGCTTCACCATTAACGTTAATAAGCTCATTAAAATGGATTTAGAAGTAAACGATTTTTAGTAAATTATCTCCACATAACAGATGAAAATATGGATTATTATCAATTTATATAAGCATTTAATTTGAGAGTTAAAAGTTTGAAGCACCTCTTGATCAAAATTTTCGGAATGTAAATTAAATAACGGTGCAATGCAAAACATAACAAAAATGTAAAAAGATCAAATCAAATGTTTTGCACAAAATCTAAATATTTTCTAATTATATCTAATAGCTATAATCTTTGGGTAAGAACAATTTATTTAAACAAAAATAAAATATTAATATGTTTTAAAAAAGAAAAAAGCCGTAAAAAAATTACCAAAATATTATAATTATTAAATTACTTTATTAAATTTAAGTATAGAGGATTTGAACTCAGATTTTCAAGCACCCTTCAACTATCCACACTATCTCATACAACTGAAACACATGACCACACACATGTAGAAAAGATTAACAATCACCAATATACGTATTTCATGCTAAACCAGCACTCATCAGTTGGTCCAGATTATCATCTGCCACACTCATATATAATCAATGCTCAGTTTATATTAAGATAGCAAATCTTCATTCTTTAATGGACAGGCTTCAATCCACTGCAACCTCCAACTTTTCAGCCATCCATATCATTAAAAATCTGATGATGAAAACTCAAATCCCATGCTGATGCTAATATTATTGCCATGCCCATGTTGACCTGAAGTCACTCTCACCCCTCATGTATAGGACAGTATCCATTAAATACATATAAGAGGGATAGACAGGATACAAGCTTGATATGTAAATATTTGAAAACCAGGCACTCTTCACAAACCTGGGAGCTTAATTGTAAGTATAGAGGATTTGAACTCAGATTTTCAAACACACTTCAACTATCCACACTATCTCATACAACTGAAACACATGACCACACACATGTAGAAAAGATTAACAATCACCAATTGTGTACGTATTTCATGCTAAACCTATATATTGGTGATTGTTAATCTTTTCTACATGTGTGTTGTCATGTGTTTCAGTTGTATGAAATAGTGTGGATAGTTGAAGGGTGCTTGAAAATCTGAGTTCAAATTCTCTATACTTACAATTAAGCTCCCAGGTTTGTGAAGAGTGTCTGGTTTTCAAATATTTACATATCAAGCTTGTATCCTGTCCATCCCTCTTATATGTATTTAATGGATACTGTCCTATACATGAGGGGTCAGAGTGACTTCAGGTCAACATGGGCATGGTAATAATATTAGCATCAGCATGGGATTTGAGTTTTCATCATCAGATTTTCAATGATATGGATGGCTGAAAAGTTGGAGGTTGCAGTGGATTGAAGCCTGTCCATTAAAGAATGAAGATTTGCTATCTTAATATAAACTGAGCATTGATTATATATATGTGTGGAAGATGATAATCTGGACCAACTGATGAGTGCTGGTTTAGCATGAAATACGTATATTGGTGATTGTTAATCTTTTCTACATGTGTGTGGTCATGTGTTTCAGTTGTATGAGATAGTGTGGATAGTTGAAGGCTGCTTGAAAATCTGAGTTCAAATCCTCTATACTTACAATTAAGCTCCCAGGTTTGTGAAGAGTGCCTGGTTTTCAAATATTTATTATATTTAATATAAGTGCAGAAAATTGTAGACTATTATAATAAATATCTACTAAAGAACAATAATTATACTATAGATGTGGAGATGTTGATTAATTGTAAAATAAAAAAATACTATCATTATGAATTTATCTTATAGATTATTCACTCGTCTGATTGATGTAATTGGTTTATTGCTGAGGAGTTCATAAGAAGTTAAAGATCAGGAAGGGTTAGAATTGTCTCCAGGAAGGGATAGCACTATCATTCATGAATCTTGAGCTTTAGAGCCTGACATTCTTTCATTACACTAAACCAGTGTGTGTGTGTGTGTGTGTGTGTGTGTGACAGACAAACAATTTATTTATCATATGATCCGCATGTGTAAATAAAATACAACTGTTTTATTGATTAAACTTATACTCTTCTTTATTATGCATTTATGAACTTATTTGTACTTACATCTTCTTTAGTCTGCAATTGATTCAAGAATTTATTGTATCTAAACTACTATTGGTACTAAATAAAATAATAACAATTAGAATTATTAATCAATTGGGAGATTATGTAATGTTTGAGCACCAGAAATGATGTTGAGATTCTATGCAAGAACCTCAAATTTCCGAACTTGTAATTCTATAGCTGTAATAAATTGCACAAAACAAAATTTCTGGATCATTGTGGAGGAAGAAATTTTTGCACTGTGCAATATGATGCTGTAATAGAATCATAAATCAGAGAGTTGGTAATTTATGAGTCAAAGGTCAATCTGGTACTTCTGATGCTTAATCAACACAAAACTGTTGAACAATTTGATTATTTTTTAGATTGTCCATAAAAAATATTTATATAATATAGCCACTACATGATAATAGAAGAGAAAGCTTTAGTAATGATGATGACAAATGGAAGCATCCATAACAAAAATTGATAGTAAACAATGATGTTTACTAGTTCAAACATTGTTGTTTAGATGAAAAATGTGTAAAAGAATAAATAGGATAAATATGCAACTGAAGTAAAATGTGTTGGAACATATTCTAAAAATGTAATAGAAAAATCATAAGACCAATCATTGTGCACTTTATTTTTCTGAATGTAATATTTAAAGTTTAATTAATAATTGTTAAGCGCATACTCATTTCAAATATTAAGGCTATAATCTTAAGTCTATATGCCTAAATGTGACAGTAGAGACCTCTACAAATCTTAATATAAAATCAGAGCTGCCTCTTATCTTTAACCTACTTTTTAATTATATAAGTGAATCTAAAGCACTTTGATTTGAGAGCATGAAGCTATTAAATCATTCGCTGATTAAGTCCACAATTTTTTAATAAGCTAACATATGTGAAATCTTTTGATATACTGTGAGTCAGTGTGAAGCTCTTATAATTAGAAATCTTTTAAAACAATTTAAGGTTGTAATTAATAATTTGTTAAGCACATACTCATTATGTAAGGAATATATATTAAGGTTATAACCATAAGACTATGCACCTAGATATGACAGTAGGGACTTCTACAAATCTTAACACAAGATTAACAACTTTAAAAGACAAGAGCAGTCTCTTATCTTCAACCTACTTTTTAATTATATAGGCAAATTTAAAGTATTTTGATTTGAGAGTGTGAAACTATTAAATACTTCATAGATTAAGGCTACAATTTCTATATAAGCTAACATATGTGAAATCTTTAAAAGATTTCAAATTATAAGATCTTCATACTGACTTGCTGTAAATTGAAAGATTTCATATACATTAGCTTGTATAGAAATTGTAAACCTAATCAGTAAAGTATTTAATAGCTTTGTGCTCTCAAATTAAAATGCTTTAGATTTGCTTATATAATTAAAAAGTAGGTTGAAGATAAGAAGCCACTCTTGTCTTTTAAAGTCATTAATCTTGTGTTAAGATTTATAGAGGTCCCTACTGTCGCATCTAGATGCAAAGTCTTAATGTTATAGCCTTAATATATATCAAGTGTGCTTAACAAATTATTAATTACAACTTTAAATTGTTTTAAAAGATTTCTAATTATAAGAGCTTCACACTGACTTGCTGTAAATCAAAAGATTTCATGTATGTTAGCTTGTATAGAAATTCCAGACTTAAGCAGTTAAGTATTTAATAGCATTACACTCTCAAATCAAAATGCTTTAGATTTGCTTATATAATTAAAAAGTAGGTTGAAGACAAGAAGACATTCTTGTCTTTTAATGTCATTAATCTTGTGTTAAGATTTGTAGAGATCGCTACTGTTGCATCTAAGTGCATAATCTTAAGGTTATTGCCTGAATGTAATATTATAGAGTCCATTAATGTAAAACCACCCTTTCATTGGATTGTATCTCTGAAACTAATGAACAATACAAAACTTCTTAAAATATTTTATAGCATGGGTTTTATGGGAAAGGCAGAATATAGCATAGTTTTTATGAGAAAGACAGAACCCTACTTTATTAAAATTCTCTCAAAAATATTCAGAAATGCAGTGTTGATTATTTTGCCTGAAAATATTTTGCTAGAATAGACTATATTGGAGAGGTACAATTATTTAGAGCAGAAGTTAAAACATAAGGATTCAACATATTAAATAAAGAAATAGTAGACTAGCATGTTCCAAACGTGAACGTGTTCAGATTGATTTGTATAGTCTTGCAAAACTAATCTTTATACTTTTTTGTCTTTCCATCCTTTTTTGCTTTAGGAATTGAAATGGCCACATTTCATCTTAATGTCTGCTGCTGATATGACACTTAATCCTCAGTGACAACTTCAACAATTTAATTGCAGTTTAAATATATTTCGAAATTTAGCAGACTATTCTGCATTTGATTATGCATTAAATAATTTATGTAAAATAATAATTTAAAATGTCATAGACAACTAAATCCTAAAAAGTTAGACAATATATTCTGAATTTTTTTTAAGAAATCATATTTAAAATTCAATAAACCGATCATTTATATTTCAAGTATAGCTCACCCCCCCCTCACAATAACTCCAATAAAAATTTGAATTATTTATAAAATGCCAATCTCAGTTCGATCAGGAAAAAAAGTTGCTATAAAAGATTTTTATATATATATATAAAAGATTAATCGATAGATTTTAATTTTAAAAGGTGGGGAAAAATTATACTATGAAAAGCAAAACATATAGCTCAGTTCGAGAGATATATAAACTTGTTGTTCTATAATAATAGCTTAAAATATATTCTGATCGAAATCTAAATTTGTTCAGATCGATTTTTATTTAAAATTAATATACAACCGTAAATTCCAAAATATTGTTATCATGATAGCAATTATAAATACAATGTTGAGATGCATAATTAATATCATGCTTTGATTATTGTAGACATGTGCAACGTACCTATTGATTCCAACAATTTTTAAGTATATATTAACATTAGTTGGAGTTTTTTCTTTTTATCAGTACTTGTAGATAAATTTATGATAAATGAACTGTCATAAAAAAAGTTTTAATTTACCTTAATAAAGTACTATTTAAATGATATTTTTTGATCTAAAAATTTTGCAACAAAACACTGAGATTTAATTATCGCCCATATTACATTTGTAGTTCTATATATCTGCCTGTCTGTCGTTCTGTCTATCTGTCTGTCTATCTATCTATCTATCTATCTATCTATCTATCTATCTATCTATCTATCTATCTATCTATCTATCTATCTATCTATCTATCTATCTATCTATCTATCTATCTATCTATCTATCTATCTATCTATCTATCTATCTATCTATCTATCTATCTATCTATCTATCTATCTGTCTGTCTGTCTGTCTGTCTGTCTGTCTGTCTGTCTGTCTGTCTGTCGGTCTGTCTGTCTGTCTGTCTGTCTGTCTGTCTGTCTGTCTATCTATCTATCTATCTATCTATCTATCTATCTATCTATCTATCTATCTATCTATCTATCTATCTATCTATCTATCTATTCATTGCATTGTCTAACTGTCTATTATCTTTCTCTTTATTTACCTATTTCTTTATCTATTTATTTATCTGTCTATTTGCTTATGCATTTAAATATATATTTGTCTTTCTATATCTATTTGCCCATATAGCCATCTGTCTATTTTATCTAATTATCTTTTTACCTACTTATCTACTTATATACATTTTTATCTGTTTATCTATCTACCTATCTTTCTAATCCACTGTCTGTCTTTTTATGTCTCAATCTGTCAACTTCTCTGTTTGATTATTATTAGTGCAAATAATAATTTTATTATTATTTTTTAAAATCTTTTGATAAAAAACTGTCAATCTGTCTATATAGGTATCGTTCAATCAACTTATCTGTTTGATTTGATTGTTATTAGCACAAATAATAATTCTACTGTTATTTCTTAAAATCTTTTAGTAAAAAAGTATTTGACAAATTTGTATATTTTAAAAAAGAAAATTAAATATTTTAATTTACTGTGATGATTATTAGCTTCATTTTATATATATATATTGTGCCCTTTTGTATGGGTCTCCATACAATTGTTATATCAATTTGTTAAAAAAATTTTAAATTTAAGATATATTATAGCTATATGATGTTGATTTTATTTATAATAATCTTTCAAAAGTTTAACTAAAGTAAACTATGAATATTTGATATGTGAAATTGTGCTAATATTTGAGAGAGACGTTTCAATATAAAAAAAAAAATAAAAATGATAATATTATATGGTTGGGAAAACTGGCCATGATCAATACTGCATTAATAAATTTTGTAAATAAATGTTTGAAGCTAAAAGTTTTAAAAAAAGACAAGTTAAAATTAAATGCATATGTATTTATTGTTGATAAAGATTAATATTTAGTAAGTGAATATAAATATTTTTGTTATTAAAAGTAGATAATAGAAGATTAATATTTGATTTTATAATATCGAATTATTATTTTAAAATTGTTATAGTATATTATTTGTTTTAAAAAAATATTTATTTTATAAAATTGAATTGTTAGTTTATTTTTAGATAATTACAAGCGTTTATATCTGTGTTGTAAATCAGGTGACAGATAGACATATGTACACATATACTTGTAAGTTTTTTTAGTAAAGTTGCAAAACTGTTTTAAAATTCTATTATAAAATTTATAAATATTATATTGGCTATCACGAGATAAAAATAAAAATAATTAGCGTGAAATATTAAATCTGATTTTCAAAATACTGTTTAAAAAAAAAAAATATAATGAATAAAAATAGACTTAGTTTGTTTAGAAAAATAGTCTTATAGAAGTTAAAAGTGAAATAAAGTAAAACATATTTTTTAAAAAATGTTTAATGGATTTAAATAAATGATAAAAATTAATTTAAGAATTAAGTAATGTAATAAATAATAAATATTAAATAAGTCATTATTTATTTTTAATTTTGTATTGTTGGTAAGATATGTAAATAGGCTAGCAAGGTGATTGTTTAATTTACCAATCAAGTGGGTAATTTCTTCCGGTATAAAAACCGAGATTCAATTGTTCAGAGGGTGATTGTAATTTCTTTTAAGTGAAGTGTGCTATTAAATATAGCTAAGTAAAAAATTATAGACGCTCTCGTAATAGTTTCTTAATTTATAAGAGAGTAGTTTTAAATAATTTTATAAAAAGTTTACCATTTAATATGCAGTGCTAATTTATTTATAGTTCCCTATTGATCGTCTCTATCAAGGCTCAATTTTACTATCAAATAATCATGAAAATATCGTATAATGATAAAATATGTTGGAAACCTTATATTACAAATATAGTGAACGCTGGATTGACTAAGAGAATTACTAGTGGGATAAAAATAATATATTGGATATTATATGAATTTAAAAGTTGATTATAATTAATTTTTTTATAAACAAATATTTTAAAGAAAGATAAATACTTCTTTATGAAGAAAGTATTTTTTAAAATTATATATTTTAATATATCTTTTGGTAAAGATATGGAAGTTAATAATAATTGCAGAAATACTTGCCTTATTAAGTCTTTATTGTTTAAAAGACTAGTTTTCGATAATTTTAAAAGGCAGATAAATCGGAAATTTAATTGGTAAACAAATACCTGTAAAAAGAAAAAATATTATATAGTAAAGTCTGGACGCTGGTCGTACAGAAGAATTTGGAGATTGATTTTACCTAAATATTTGTTAAAGAATGCGCAAATAAGTATACGTGGATATCCAAGTCAATTTTTATAAAACTTAGATTAAACATTTAAATATTGATTAATCCTAGGAAGATAATAACTTTTAAATAAATCCGGATCCTATAAACTGTTTTAATTATTATTTTGTTTCTTTATGGTGGAACTTATTTTATCTTATATTTTTTTTTAAAAAAAAAAAACGTTTTCCATTTATTTCATAAAAACTGTTTAAACATGTGATGTACCGGAAAAAGGAAGTGGTGTTGGTAAAATGTTGTGCCTAGGAAAAAAGAACAATTGTGGGTGGAAAGAAGACACCATTGGATTTTATGTAACATATTTTGTTTTCTTAACTAACATAGATATTTAATTATTTATTGATCTATTAAAGATAAGAGAGGTATATTTTAAAAGTAATTACACATTAATATAACACTTAATTTCATAAAATTTATTTTTTATATAATTTTATAACACGTAATATTTTAAGAATAATTGTTGAGTATAAATGTGATATTATTTTTGTAAAACTATAATCCTGGAGGACATCGTTTTGGCTGATTATAAATTGGAGTATCATTTATGGTAATAATTATATAATATTAATAATTTAATGTATTTTCCTTTGTTTTCTTTAGATAAACCAAATATTATTTGATTGTTGAGTGAATGTATAAATATTTAAAGAACATACACGCATAATATTATCAATAATAGTTTTATTTTAATATGCATACTTTATTTTACAATATAAATTTATTACAATGTAATAAGAGTTATCCAGAAATAATTATATGATTCTTTTATGAATACACTTTAATGTTTTTCTGTTACAATATTAGGAATTTGATTTATTATATTAGTATGAGTCATTTATATTTATTTTCAAGTTAGTAAGAAGTAAAAAAAAATATATCTATATTTTTTTTATTTTTATTAGACAAGTTAAATTAATTTTATATAGAAAGTTATATTTTGTTTGAAGGGTTTATCAGATATAGATGATGAGATATAATAGAGTTTGGATAGTCATTTTTTTTTAAAAATTGGTAAGCTGATACTGAAGTTAAATAAGATTAGAATGATATTTGAAGATAGGGTTTTATTAAGAGGGAATAGGAATAACAAGTAGAGAAGAATAATAGTTTAGATGGAAAAGAATCATAGAATTTTATTTTAATATAATAACTTTATAAATTGGTAATTTATAAATAAAAATTTCGTTTTCACAAAATTGTTGAATAATTTTTAAAATATTTTTCAAGAAAAGAACATATATGTATTGCATATTTTGGTAAGACATATATTATGAAATTACATCAGAATGAAGTAAATAGTTATGTAATCAATAAAAGTCACATAATATTACAAAGTTATATCAATCTATACATTAGTTGATATTTAGTTAATGCTAATAATAAATGTAATACATAATAGTTACATTATAATAGAAATAGCTAGAATACTTAAACGGAGTAGCATTTTAATTATTAAAGTTTGATTATTTTACATGTGCTACATAAGTGATATTTTACATAAAAGCCTTCTATTGTACTAAGTGATTATAAATGATATCTAGTAAAATATAAGTTCATAGACTCAATTACATGTTACTAATAAAACATTTAAGAAATGTATGGATTATTTATTTTGGATTATAGAAATAACAACAATGTAAGAATCTTGTATTATTATTATTTTTCTTATTTTTATTTTCTTGATTTCCACTTATAATGTAAATAATGTATATAAGTTGTTTATTAAAGTTGATGTAAATAAATTTGTTTAAGTTGTTTTAAAAGTGTGTCGAATTCATTATTTTGCACCACAGCATTTGACAACAGATAATTTGAATAAAACACAATATGAATTAAATTATTATTATTATTTTTTTTTAAAAAAAGAAATACAGTATTTTCTTAATATAATTTATAAAAAATTCATTAACATTAACATATTATGTTATAATGGTCATGAAATAATTATAATACACAATATAAGAGTATAATATTATTTATTGCCACATATTATTAAATTATAAGATTTATTATATTCTTAATTAAGATACTATATGAAGATAAAAGACATGTGGATGATTTACTTGTTTTCCTTAATGATTAGTAGTATAATAAAATAGATGAGGTTAACTTATACATTAGAGATTATTATTATTAGTTATTTATTATTATTATAAGTTAGGTGTAGTTAGGTCTGATATTAAATCTCTTATCATGCCTATCTGCAAGAAGTATTATTACTTTAAGATAATTAAAAGAACCTGAGATTATTTAGTTATATTTCTTTGATAAAAGATTGAGATTTATTTATTGATATTATTGAAGTTAGTTAATTTTCATAAAAGACATAGGAGTGCTATAGATGTATTAGTGAGATAATAAAGAGGTAATAGTATTCTTATGCCATTGAGATAATGCCTTAGAAGACATAGGCTCAATGTAAATTCATATTACCACTTGTAACTTCACTTCATAGTCTCATGATTTAATAAATACTTATTTAATTGGTATATGATATTGAACTATATTAGTTTTCTGTTAGTTGTACTAGATTTGATAAGATATAGTATTATAAAAATATATTAATAATAGTTATACATATTTTAGTAGAGCATAACAATTTAATTGAGCTAGTCATATTTTAAGTTACTCTT
>JAQFVV010013178.1:0-120000 GCA_028023455.1 Epiperipatus broadwayi
AGAGTCAACCTTTTTAGAGAGTTTAAAAATAAATTATACATTAGCACAGAGAATCAACCTCTTTGGAAGATGTGAATGGAATTATATCTGGTACAGAGTCAATCTCTCTGAAAGTTTGAAAATGTCCATTATATATGGGACAGAGAATCTCTCTCTCTGAAAAATGTAAATGCTCTGGAAAAATTCAAATGTGCCTTATATATGGTACAAAGAGTCAACCTTTCTAGAGAATTTTAAAATCAAATTATCGTTAGCCCAGAAAATCAACCTCTCTGGAAGATTTGGGATGAATTATATATGGTTTCAGAGAGTCAATATTTCTGGAAGGGTTTAAAAATAAAGTATGTATCATACAGAGAATCAATCTCTCTGAAAAACTTCAAGGCATATTATGTATGGTACCAAGAGTCCATATTTCTAAATGGAGTTTGTAATAGGAGGTTATATAAAATAAATCTTCCGGATATGTTTTATAAATATCCAGTCAAGATGAAAAATGGAAATATAAAAAGAGGACTGAATGTACATGTGCAATTTTATGCAGACCACCATATGATTTGAAAAGAAAAAGCCATTCCAAATTACCAAGAAAATAGGAGAGAATGCCTTTATGGTTGCTGCTCTTGATGGGAATAAGGGAACCTATAATGCTAGGAGTTTGATCCCTTATATTTCAGCAGAATAGCCTGGCAAAGATCTCCAAATAAATTACATTTAGTTTTCTAATGAAAAGTATGATATTTACCAGTCGTTAAAAAAATTTTTTTTTTATATATATTATGATTAGTGTGTTTCTTATTATTAGTGTATTTTATTAGTTAGGATTTTTTTTTAGTTGTAGTTAAAACAAAAGTGCTGATGATTTTATCCGAAGGGGGAGAAAATTGTGCCATTACAATTTAGTCACTAGCTAAATTTATAGTAATGTGCATGTAGAAAAGGTAAACCAAAAATCATCATCACATTTTTATATAATCATAAATGAAGCTGTAGGGCATCCAAGTTCAAACCCTACAAGGTGCAGTTCTAAAAGCTTTAGATAGAAGAAGTGGGTCAACAATTATATGCTTTATTTGTTTGTGTGTTGATGAGAAAGCTAATACACACATTTAAAACTATTTAATATTTAAATTTTCTGTTAAAAAACAAAGTTATAATGCATACATATAGGCAATGTATGTTAATAGCTATTTAATTGTTTTATATTTCAAATATTAAACATTTTAACTTTCTTTAAAACTAACCTATGCTTGATCCAATTTTAATGTCTTATTCTATGCTTCTATTTTGCTTTTCTTTAATTGTAATTGGGATTTAAAAGTTACAGATTTAATTAAATAATAGGGTTATAATTACTAAGCTAGCTAATTATATTATTTAATGTTAGTTTATGAATGATTTGAAAGAATGAGAGGATGTGTGTACATTACATACAGAAATTTACATTTACTAAATATTGAAAGAAAAGGAAGGATTAAATCTGCCAAATTATTTTTTTTGTACAATTTTTTGTTAAAAGAGGAAATCTGTTTAATCAGATATTTATCTTTGTAGCAATTTTTTGTAAATAATTGTTTTTCACTTTGGGAGGCTTATAATGGGTGAGAAGCTCTAATTTTGAAATTGTCTTATCTTAAGATCTAAAGAAGGAAGCTCAAAAATTTGAAATGTTATCTAAAAAAAAAAGGAAATAAGGATTAAGTCTATATTTTCATTTTTAAAACACAAGTGTCTGGAAAAAGGATTAAACTTTTCAGTTGAAAAATAATTTAGTTGAAAATAAATTAGAGATCTAATTAAAACAAATTTGTCCAAAAATAGCAAGTGACGCTATCTCTGATTGGTTAAGTTACCTAAAAATTGGATATAAAAAGTGTCTGGAATTATTATTTTTTTTTGGTGATTATGGTTCAGATTATTAAACTATTAAATTGAATGTTGAAAATATAAGAAATGGCTGGCTAGAAAAATTATATGTATGTCCCATCTTTTGCTGACCATCTGGGGAAGCTGCACATCACATAGGAAAGAAAAGATGTGTCTAAAATAATATTCTACACCTTTCAACTGACCAGAGAAATAAGATGTTTTTAATAGAAGGTAGAAATCATTCACCTGCATTCAAAGAAGATGAATTAATCTACTGATAAATATTAATCATCAAGTCCAATTAAGTGTTCCAACAACTGATTTTAAACTCAAGAAAATTTATAATTGTGAAAACAACCGCTGTATTTCATCCACTAAAAGAATCGTGCTTGACAGGAAGAGAAGAAAAATTAATATAATGATTTCCAAATTGTCCACTAAAGCAAATAACCTCAATAGAGTCATCATCATCAAATAGTTATACACCTCAAGAAAGAGATTGTTCCCACGTAAAATGGAAATGGTAGCTGCAGAAATATAGACATTATATAAGACAAGTTTGAACCCTTGGAAATTTGCCACAAACAAAAGATCGGTAATATGACTTTTTATATCTATTTTCTTTATGATATCAGTCTTAAGAAACATTTTAGCAATAAAGTGGTATATTTTATTTAAAGAACTTTTAAAGACTATTCAGATCGATTAAAAACAAGAATGTCTTACTAATAATAACTTTGAGCTTCATAAATGATCTTGAATGTATCAAAATTATTTGCTTATTAATTTTACAGTTATGAAAAATATTAATGTGTAAAACAATTTTTTTTTATGGTGTTATGATTTTAGTTTTAACTAATATATTATTATTATTTTGGTTTTAAATAATATTTTGTTATTATGGGATAAAACATGCATATACATAATGATATTTTTATATGTGTATAATTGCGAGTGAATGTGAAATAATAGGTGATGTTAAAATATTAAATTATTTTGTCTTGTGAAAGTATAGATTTCAGTGCTTGGAAGGGAGGGGGAGATAATGATTTAGAACTCTTTTCTAAAACTTGCTCTTTCAATTCTACTAACATTTTTTTTTTACATTCTATTTACATGTTAGATTTTTAAAGTATGTGTGCTAATGAGCAGATAATATTTTTTTTTCTTGAAATACTTTTCTCATGGAGTGAAAATCATGGTCAATGTGACGTCCAACTTAATACAAATACATTTGAAGGGAAAGGGGGAAGAACTTAAAATTAATCTGAGGATTGTTATATAATCAATTATTATTATTATTATTATTATTATTATTATTATTATTATTATTATTATTATTATTATTATTATTATTATTATTATTATTATTATTATTATTATTATTATTATTATTCATGTTAATTTTCAAATTTATCTAGAAATTTTTATGTATATGTTAGAAATGTAGTAATAAATATTAGTTTGTTTTATTAAACGAGGCGTATATATTTCATTAAGTGTAGTCTTTGTTAAGTGTGATTATTCATCATCATCAATGGTTGAATATTAGTTATTTAAGATATAATTAAATATGCTAAAATTAAGCAATAATTATGAATTTCTTTATAAAATTTTAGTTTTATGTTTAGAGCTTAGTCCTAGAGCTATGTAGTTGAAACCCTTGTCATTATTATTTTATTACATCATCATCATCATCGTCATCAATATTTTAATTAATGAGCTGTTTAACTGTTTAAAGGCCATAAATAAATATTGATTTTATAATATTAATTGATTTCTTAGTATTATTATAACCACATCCCATCATCTATTTTATTGCAAGGATGAGTGAATTGCCATCCTAAAATTAGTTATATATAATCTGAGCTAGTAAACTTATAAAAATATTGAAACACACATTTGTTATGTTAAGATGTGAGAAATGATTTATGTCTAGTATACTCCACTTTGGTTTATAGATGTTTTACTTTTACCTAAATATTAGTGCATATAGTGATATGGCTCAAAAAGCAAAATCTCCCATTTTATTAGAAATAAAGTACCAAGAAGGGATTCAAACCCGGTACATGTGAAAGGTTATCAGATATAACCTTGTCTAGATTCAGATAATCTAGTGGCACCCTGCTAGACCATATTCACTTAGTATTTGTTTAAACATGCACTTAACATCAAACCAAGAAATGAAAGTGGATAAGATCTACTGTCTGTATACCTGAGTTATATTTTATTGAAATTACTAGTGTACTCACTTCACGTGACTTCATATGCCTGAGTTAAAATACTTGTTATTAATAATTTGCTTATAATTATGGATATTTGGATCTTGATAAATCCAACGTTATTTTAAATATTGTGATCTTATATATTGTAGACTACTCAGGTATGGTAATAGTTATTTGAGCAACCTTTAATTTTGTTACAATGAACTACTTCACTTATTTCTTTTGAACCTTTACTTGGATCTTATTTGAACACATTTAATTATGTTACAATGAACTCCTTTACTTATAATATTAGTTATTTGTTTTGACTCCTTTAATTAAGTTACAATATATATATATATATATATATATATATATATATGACTGTTTCCCTCATCTAATGTGTGTATCGAATGTGCTTAGAAAAGTTTAACTTTATTTAAATATTGGAAATCATGTTAACTAATTAAAATAAAAGATTTCCCAATTAAGATCAAAATATTTCTTTATTGCCATTTGTAGTTCCTATTATTTGCACACACTTAAATTTTAACCTGCAAAAGAGTACATTCAAATATAAAAAAGATATAAACATCTGAAGTGCAAATACATTGATAACAACAAGGTAATTAAAACTTACCTAATTTTAAGAAATCTTCAGCAGTTTTTATTGCAGCTTCAAAATTTCTGTCCTATATAATTTTATAATAAATAAAAAAATCATATATAAAAGTAATTTTCCCCATTGCAATATGATTTATTGCAATCATACAGTAAAATTGTTACAGGTAAAAAACAAAAAATATAACAATGCAATTAATAAGCAAAATGTTAAATCTGCTTTATACATTCACTACTTAACAAATGAACATAAAATAGATAATGAAAAATATGAAATTTTTAAATTATATTGAAGATCAAAAAAAAAAAGATAAATATATGAAACATATATTGAGCATACCTGACATATTTGTATAAATATCATCAGATTTTCAGTGTTATAAATGGCTGAATCTTGTCCATTAACGTTTGAAGATTTGCTGTCTTAATATAAAACAAGCATTTATTATATATGTGTGTGGGAGATAATCTGGATTAACTGATGAGTGCTAGTTCAGCAGGAAATACATATATTGGAGATCATTTAGGTATTTTACTTATGTGTGTGGTCATGTATATAAGTTATAAAAGATAGAGTCAATAACTCAAGGATGTTTGGAAGACTGTGTTCAAATCTTCCACAGTTATGTAACTTCAATAAATTAATTAAATACTCATCAATTAAAAATGAATGGAAAAATATATAGTAGTATATATAAAGATGTACATTGTATGTATTGTTTATTGTTTTATATTATTATGTTATATATTCAATTCTTTGGAGTTATATTGAGTATCTATATGGAAAAAAAATCTATTTTACTAATGTTTTATTTTGTTATTGATGTTATTTTACTTAGTTTATGGAACACTGGACGGTGTTCTATCTGCAATAATTGGTTAACATTAAAATGAATGCTTAACATTTGAAAAGGGCACAAAACCATATGCTGAAAAAACGTTCTATGTGTATTTATTATGAATACATGTTATATAGCTTTTGTACATGGTATTTTTATCATTTATTATAATATGGACTTCATTAATTTCCATTTTTGATTTTATATATATATATATATAAACAAAATATACTAGAATAACTCTAAAAATATATATATATATATAAACAAAATATACTAGAATAACTCTAAAAATTTAAAATGCTTATATAATATTTAAAAAAATAATTATACAGGAAGGTTAATTATTAATGAAAAAGATTGTATTGATGAAATCAACAAATGTAACGTTATATATAAAGTGGTATGTCATTGTGGATATAGTTACATCACTGAGACTAAATGTGCATTAAAAAGAGAATTTGGGAGCATGAATTATTATATAATAAATTACATTATTCTGTGGATAAGTACAAATCTGTTTTTGCGGAACATGCAGTGATTTATAATGGAGATTTTTGCTTTGATAATGTTTTTGCTTTGCATATGAAAAATGATTTGAAAAAAAAAAAGAAAAATTAAGGAGGAATATAACTTTATGTATAAAAAACCCAAACACACAAAACCCCCCCTCCAAAAAAAAACCAAAAAAAAAAGGATAACCCCCCCAAAAAAAAAAAATCCACTTTAAAAAAACCACAAAAACCCACCTAAAACCACCCCCCCAACCACAAAACAAGAAGTAATTAAATTTAAAAATAAAAATATTAAAAAATTTTAAAAAAAATTAAAAGACAACAAAGACCACAAGAAAAAATTTGGATCCTCAACAATAGGAATCTGCAACAGAACCAAGCTTAGCCACCACAGCACTACAAGCCAAACTGAGGAGGAACGGGCACTCCCATTCAGCGCTCACAAAACTGGAAAGAGAGAAACGATGTGTCTAAGGTGGACATGTGGCCAAGAACAACGCGAGCAAGAAATTAAAAAGCTGGGCCCCGGCTGGAACACTACACTTTGCTCGAGGAAAAAGGGGAAAAGGGGACAAGATAGAGAATACTACGTCTTGCAGGGGCGTTGGAGCTACCTACAAGAACTAAGACCCGGTTCGAACCCTCGACTGTCACTGGCAGCCACAACACCGAAGAAGAGGGGGAAAATCCGAGTGGGCACCGTGTCAACACAGGGGAAAGTCCAATTAAAAATACAGTACGGATAATGTGTTGAATAAACATTGTGATTGTGTTAGTATTTATAATTTATGAAATGTTGGCCATTCATGTGAGAACTTTACTATTGTGTTGTGTGACTTTAAGATTTAAATATTAACGGTTTATTGCTATTCAAGATGGTGGAAGAGGCCATAAACTAACTATAGCAGTGAAATTATTTTTAAATTTGATATAGGCATTTTTAATTTGTAGTTATTGTAGTGTAGTTTGTTTATTATATTTATATTACTTGATATATATATATATATATATATTTATATTACTTGATATATATATATATATATATATATATATATGGCAACAGTTTGAAATTGTTCACTATTATTGATATTGGAATTGTCTAAAAAGTGACTTGTTTTTAATGATTGCTTACAATCTCATATAATATTGAACATTATTACACTTATTATTTAATTAGTAATTTGGGTTTAATTTGAAATTTATAATTGCAGTTTATAATGATATAATTGATTATTTATTAGTCTACATTCAGAATAGGTTACATTTATCTGTTTGAAAAGGTTTATTTAAACTTCCTTGTATCATTAATTTCAATATCTGTGGTCAAATTGCAATCTTTAGTGTCTATATAAGTATATTAGACCATTAATAAAGATGGGATTCTACCAAGTTTTTGGAATTCCCCCTTTATTGTTAAAAAGAGATTATCTTGACAATAATTTAAAATTGTCATTGTTATTGATATTGGGATTGTCTAAGTGTTGACTGGTTTTTAATGATATATATTTCACTTGATGGTTATTCGTTCTAAAACCATTATGTTGTCTTTCTTATATAGTTTTCACTGAATTATATATATATATAAACATAATCATCTTAATAGACAACTATACATTTTCATCATTATAAAAAAATCAAGTCAGAGGTCACATGACCTAATTTAATACGCTTGTATTTACAAATGTTATATATAGAGCTTGCAAAATAATCTCTTAACAAGCTTGCATTTAGATAACTGGATTGGAAGACATATGGATGTCTAAAAATTTCAGGTATTTTTAATCTAATGCTTCAATATCCTAGCACCTCACAGATGATGCCAGCAACAGAAAACACTCTGGGATTAAGGATATATCTCAAAGCTTGTTAAGAGCTTATTTTGTGAGCTCTATATATAACATTTGTAAATACAAGTATATTAAATTAGGTAATGTGACATCTGACTTGATTTTTTTGTAATATTATTTTTTGCTATTAAGGCTTTGGTGATTTTATGTATGGTGTATTTGAACTTAGTTCAGTCCCTTATGGCTATTTAAGTTAGATAACTGAATTGAAAATTTCAAGTTTTTTACTTAATAATTATACATTAGGTAAAGTGCTGGGCTTGTCCTAGTATTTTTAATCTAATGCTTTAATATTCTAGCACTTCACTGATGACACCAGTAGCAAAAACCCATCTGGGGTTGGGGATATGTTCAAAGCTTGCTAAGAGCTTATTTTGCGAGCTCTATATATAACATTTTAAGCATATATTTATTTTCATCTAATCAACTTTTGTTCAAAATTGAACCTTGTCATGATGTTATAATAATTTAATATGTTATGTGATTTACGTATAATCTTAACACATTGTCTATTGACCAATTTTGACTCCAAAAATGTTTTTACACATTCCAATTTTTATTTAATGCCCATTTTCCTCCCAACCTTATTGCACCATATACTAAATTCATACATTTCTCTTTATTTTTTTTATATGTACATTATCTCATACACTTTCTATTTTTAATAATTTCTACAATATTTTATAACTTCAATACTTTCTTCATATTTCATAACATACCCTGTTTCAAAAGAATACCAAAATGTTCCTGACCTAATATATCTTTTATATATTGCTCTGTCATGCTCTTTCCTCTTTTCTATTATATTTTTTACTGGCAGGTCTATATATAACATCATACATCCATTACACATAATTTTATAAACTATTCCTATCTTATCATTCCTATCATTTTTCATTTTTGTGTTACTCACTAACTCTTTTAATGATTTACTATTTTTTTTATCCTATACCTATATTCTCATTCATTTTTTCTTTCCTATCATTCGGAAATTTATATACACCCTTTGATTATAAAATAGAAATTCATTTCTTATTCGTTCTTTCATTTTTATTACTAACTTTCGTATATACATTCTTATCCCTCAATATATTTCTTATAACCCTACTATTATATTCATATTCAATATATTTCTTCTGGATCTGCAAATTTTGGTCTTTGCCTCCTGTTTATTCAATGTAAGCCTATCATTCTTCTTTTTTATTTATTTCAGTACCCTCATTTTTTAATAGCAAAGTTGATAAGATCTCAGATATATCATATCCCTGACATTTTTATCCTTTATACAATGTTTCACTTTAATTTCCCCATTCTCATCTTTTTTCATTAATAAATCTTAATATTTTACTCTTTCTTCATTATTTTCCATTGTAAATTTAATATTAAATAATGCTTTAATTTTCCTTTTTCTATTTCAGACTACTACTACATCATCTATATATCTATATTATTTTATAATTCCCCTATTCTCAACAAATCAATTTACCATATTTTATGCCAAAATCCCACTTATTGAACATCCCATTATCAATATTTTCTCTACATTCCAATATTCATTATTATATTTTACATATGATGTTTTACTTTTAATACCTCTTCTATTATCTTTATTCCATTCTTTGGCATTCCCCCCTCATTTTTGATCTTTCTTATTACAATTTTAATACAGTCCTTCTTAGACACAGTTTGATACATTTTCTATATCTGAAATGATGCTATATTACCCTTCCTATAACCATTTCTAACCATTTTACTACTGCCTCAGAAGTTTTATACAGTACTTCCCATATCCCATATTATCTGTAAGTTTTTTTTACATATTACATCACATATTTTTAAAAATATAAAGCCAATGAAATCCATCATATATCTTACAGACATATCCTATTTGTGTGTTTTTATTTTTTCAAACACTATAGGTTGCATAAATGTTTTTGGATATAATATCTTATATTCATTATTATTAATCAATTTAGTCTTTCTCATTCTTTGTAAGATTTTTATGGATTTACACTTAATTACATTAATTTGATTCTTTTCTTCTTTCACAAAGTCTTGTTTCACCAATGTATATATATATAAGGAAATGAAGATAAGGTTGAGAGTAAAATGGGCATTAAACAAAACTTGGAATGTAACAACATTTTTAGGGTTGATGTTGGCCGATAGAGGGAGTGTTAAGATGATATGCAAATCACGTGACATTTTAAATTAATATAACATTTTGACAAGGTTCAAGAAAAGTAAATTACATGGAAATAAATATATGATTAAAATATATAGGTACCTATTAAGTTGAAAATGTTTGCATATTTAATTCAGTGAGAATCTATATATATATCAATTTTTGCACAATTCAGAAGTAGCTTCTAATGACACTCGGTACTCAAGAACATTCTCATCAGATCGATGGTCTTAAACTTGAAATAACTAAACAAAGTAGATTGTTTCTTTTCATTTCATTGTATTCACAAAATTCAATCTTTACATAATTGGATAATATCTTATGATCAATATAATATTTATAAGTGTAAAAGACTGAATCTAGATATCTATTTTTACTCAATACTGGACATTTTAAATCTTTATAAATATTATATTTGTGCTCTATGAATAGACTCTAAAAGATGGTATGGAGTTTTGTAAACTATTCCTGCAATATATCTAGTATTCATGAATTTAAACAATGACTTTTCTTCCAGAAAATTATCTTAACACCTCTTCCCTCAACAAATATCTATTTGTAATAAGCCATCTAGAAATTGAAGATTTGAAAGGCAAAGAAATAAAGTATAATATTTTAGTTGTATACTACCACCTATCTGTCTTTAAATCACAATTAGGATATTAAAAAAAAATAATCAATATATCCCTCATAACATAAATTAATGTTGTCTTTATAATATCACTTTACCAATATATTATTTATAAAATTATTTAATTTGATATTTGTATAACAAAAATTCATTAATACAGTTAGAGGTAGATGTAATGTTTATTTTAATCCAAAATTATATAACATGATATTTTAAAAGTAGTTAACATGATGTAATAGATATAATTTTTTATTAAAATTTAAAATTGTAATGTTAATTTTTTTTATTAAAGAACAGTATGTTAAGGTGTTTGTTTTTGTGTTTAAATAATTTTGAAGTTTGTAAAAGAAAATAATTTTAATTAAGCAGTTTTAAATTCATTTAGAAATAGTTTAGATTATAAAGTTATTATATTTATTTTAAATTAATGATAATATCTAATGCATCCTGGTGTACTTTCTGGTACTGATATTCTTCAGGTTTAAGTATAATGTTTAAGTTATAATTTCATGTGTTATATTGAATTATTTAAGCAGAGATGTGTTATTCTTTTACAATGGGGACATATTGCTTTTTAATTATTACTCAGCTGATTATGCAGTGAATTATCCACTGAATAAAAATGGTTGTTAAAAGAGGCAAAACTCTCTCCTTACAGTAGTGCCACTCTAAGCAAGACAGAGTAATCAATGAATGCCAAAAGGCTTGTGCATAAAATCCGTATCTAGTGCCTACTCATCCAATATCCCCAAACTAGTTTCTAGCTTATGACCTTCATCAGTGAGAATCCTTGGATTTGAGAGCACTGAACCTAGATCTTATGCACAAGCCTTCTGGCATCCATTGATTACTCTGCCATGCTTAGAGGGGCACTACTGTATGGAGAGAATTTTGCTTATTTTACAACAGTTATGAGTAAGCATGAAAGATAGTGATCATGTGATGAATAGAAATGCCTATATAATTTTATTTCCACTATCATAAATTATTTGCAATGCTGATATGTTTAAAATACAGATATAGTTCATTTACACTTCTATTCATAAACTCTAGTTTTTGTTTATAAAATTACAAGAGTATCCATTATTCATTTAAGTAAGTTACAACAAAAGTTTTAGAATAAACTTCAAATAATGCAATGGAAATTATGTTAAATGCATTTTTTTGGGTTCAAGCACTATGTAATTGGGGTATTGATATACCACAATGATTCAATATATAAAAAAGTACAACTTCTATAGTACTAATGAAATGAGGTTTTGACTCTAGTATAGATAATATATAATAGGTTAAGCTGGTGAACCATTTAATCTCTCAATGATTGTATTTGTAGTTCTTGGTAATGTAAACAATGTATACTCCTATTTGTATTTTTATATTGGACTATTTCCATCATCTAATATGAGTATTGTATTGAATGACTTTAGAAACATTTAATTTTATTTAAATATTCCAAATACATTCAACTGTTAGCAATGACACATCAAACAGATTAATATATGCACAAATTTTCCAAAGGTATTATTCTCCTTTTTTCTTCAGGTGTTTATGGCCTAATCAGTGACAGTACCAGTATGAGATACAAACCTGGTCCCTTAGATTCTTGAGTATTTAATTTTAAGGTAATGAGTTAAAATGTTGCCTTAAAATTCAATACTCAAGGATTTAAGAGTACAGGTTTGAATCCCATGCTAGTACTGTCACTGGTCAGGCTATCATCACCTGAAGAAAAGGGAGAATAATGGCTCTTGAAATGATGTGCATATACTAACCTGTTAGATGTGCTATGACTAACAGTTGAATGTATTTGGAATATTTAAATAAAGCTAAATTTTTCTAAAGACATTCAATCTCATATTAAATGATGGAAATAGTCCAATATAAAAATATAACTAAAACACCATCATCACAAACCTTCAGTATACTTCTATTGACTATATATAAAGAATGAAAAACCAATTTTATATCTTTTATAAAATATCATAAGCAAATGTATATTATAAGCATAAAATATATAAAATAATTTTATATTAATTAATAACTTTAATTGCATAATAAATTTTATTGTAAATTATATAAGCAAAATATTACATTTATTCAAAATTTTACCTTAAAATAACTATAAGAAAGATACTGCAATATATGGGATCTATTTAAAGATGTATTTTCTTTATCCTCTAATGGGTTTAAGGCTTCTTCAAACCACTTTATAGAATCAGAAAAATTTCCGTTCTTGAACAAAATTCGGCCAATTTGGTAGCAATCTTCCGCTATAATAAAGTTATTTAAGATAATTTCATTTTATAGAAAAACTAATTAGTTTAGATCAAAAATTTCTTGTTACATTCAATTATAGAAAATATAACATTAGCGATAAAAAATTCATCCAGTTACACTAGACATTAAATTTATTAATTTTCTTGTAATTATAAAATAAGTTTTTCACATTTATTTTGGTCCTCTTATATTAATAATTTTGATTTGCAGTTTTAAAACATATTTAACATGCTCTATTTAAGTAATCAGGTATGTTCTTTAATTAATGGGAACAATATTATAGTATTAATCTTAAACATTATTTAAGTCTAAAATTATAAATGGATTTTTTTTTATTTTGGTTCTTTTTATTGCCTTCTTATATATGAGTATGTTAATGATCATTTGCCATTAAATTAGAAGTTATGGGAATAGATTTATTAGTCTAAACTCACTATTCAAATGCACCAGAAAATAGGCATTGCAATCCCACCATGCCTTCCACCCACACCAACACCCTCCCCAACCCACATTGCCAATGAAACCAAGAGAAAGCCTGGCAACCCAAAGAAAGATACCCTAAAAAATAAAAATACTGACATTGATTTCACATACCAGGCCAGATTTCATAGATAATTACCACACTACCATGGAAATTTCTAGTCCTCGTCTATGTTACCAAGGCAACTCAACCACACATAGAACTTAAAGTTGGATTGCATATGTAGATAAAGTAGTCCAGACTATGTAAAATTTATGCAATCTTGTGTAAACCAATAAAACAACTTTTGCATGTGTAAAACTACAATTACAGACTACCCATGCAACCACAGCAATCTAAGCTATGTAAAAACATTCTAACTAAACCACAGCATAAATAAACTTTTACATACATAAACCTACACTTATGGATTGCTGATGAAACAACGGCAATTTAAGCCAAGTAAAAACCCTTGTAACTAATCCACAGCATGACAATTTTTGTATAATCTCATGTAAATCAATAAATCAACTTTTATATATGTAAACCTATATCTATGGATTCCCCATGTAACCACAGCAATCCAAGTTATGTAAAACCATGTAACTAATTCACAGCATGTAAAAATTTCTGTAATCCTGTGTAAAACAATAAATTCATTTTTATATATGTAAACTTACAATTACGGATTGCCCATGTAAACACAGCAATCCAAGTTATGTAAACTCTTGTAACCATTTAAAACAAATAAAGCTTATCATTGAAATATACTACTACTACTATTACTACTATTACTACTACTACTACCACTACTACAACTACTACCACTACTACTACTACTACTACTACTACTACTACTACTACTACTACTACTACTACTACTACTACTACTAATACTACCTCTCTTAATATAATAATAATAATAATAATAATAATAATATAATAATATAATAATAATAATAATAATAATAATAATAATAATAATAATAATAATAATAATAATAATAATAATAATAATAATAATAATAATAATAATAATAATAATAATAATAATAATAATAATAATAATAATAATAATAATAATAATAATAATAATAATAATAATAATAATAATAAATAATAATAATAGAGAGCGATTTAGACCTTGGACAGCACAGATCAGGTAAAAACATTCCATATTCAAACCCTTAAAAAGCTAATAAACATTATCAGAAGCAAATTAAAAAAAAATATATTACATCAAAATTTCTAATATTAAATTAATTGAGATCAACTAACAGATAAAATAAATAGACTTTAATTGATAATTTTTAAATTGAAAACCAACATTAACAAATTAACAATGCAAGCATGGAGACTCAAAGATTATAGATCTAATTAACGGTGGCAAAAACACTAATTAAAGCCATAAAAAAACAAGCCAGCATTTGCAGACATGGTCAAAAGAAAATAAAAAATAAATTCATTTATCCTAACAAAAAAACTGAAAGTCAATTTTAATTCAGATATCAGCAAAGAGATAAAAACATATGCAACTACCTCTCAAAGGATCAATACTAGATAACCAACCAATAGTGACATAGATAACTTAAAAATTGAAAAACAAGAGTTTCAACATTCAAGAGATTTTCCCTTTTTCCCAATTTCATGATGATGTCAGTAATGGACCATACCATTTTATTATATAAATTTTCAAATGAGTTGCTGTATGAGGCAATAACAGTAAATTGATTTTGGGACACCATGCAACAAAATGCAGAACATTTCAATGACTGTGGTGTGTAATACTGGAGTTGTACAAATCACATAAAAGGAGAGATTTCAAATGGATGTCAAATCATTGGATAACTTCACCCTGATCACTAGAGACCAAAACAATCACAATACCATTTCAGGAATAATTAAGAACACCTACCAGGGATACAAAGAATGACTTCCATATGATGATAGTACCATTTGGCAAGGTCATTATATTCAAAACAGTATATGGGAAAGACACACTGATACCAATCATGAGTAACATTTAAGAGTTCAGAATAAAACTGCATCAAGATACTGATCCAGATAATATACCCACACAAATTATGGATTATGAATCAATGCTCACTCTATATATTAGAGGTCTGAAACCAGAGTGTTACTCATGTAAAGCAAAGTGGAAATGTTACTGTGCAATGTCCAAATGATCCAAATCACCAGAACATAGCCATAAATCAAAATGCACAATCGCAAAACAACAAAATTTCAACATTAATACACTAACAGATGAAATGATAGCCATTGCCAAGCGCAAACTACAGAAAGAAATATAAACAACAAAAAGCAGAGATATTAAACTTTGATATTACAGATTAGTTCACAGGAAAAAAACCTCCAAACCAAGGCATGTGACCAAAGAGAAACTGGAAGCCAAGCAAAAAATAACAGAACAACAAAAGCAAATGTATACATGCTATAATTTGACTGTCCAAGGGATAAAAAAAATCACGTAGCATACTATTACGAATAAGACAGCCATAAAATTAATGGATACAGTTCTAACCCCAAGAAAACCTAGCACAACTATGCAACTAACAAACCTAAAACAACAAGAAAGCAAGGGAAAGTCTGGGAGACCTACCAAATAAAGGCTAGCAAAAACAGCAAAGACAGATCATGATAACTCTGATTCACCAATCATTTATTATATAAATGAGGATTCAAGTCTAATGGAAATAATCCACAAATTTATTCAAAATTCAATTAATAACCACAGAAACTCAAAATGAAGAAGCACAAAATACACAAACACTCAATAAAAAAAACAATCAGAAGAATAGTACAAAAGCCAACAAAACATACCAAAAACAAAAGGAAATTAATCAAATCAGTAAAAATACACAATGTAAAGCTACAAAACAACCACAACAAAAATGCAAACTAATCTCTGCTAAACACTAAATATCAGAGACATTAATTCAATAGCAAAAATATATCAGATCAACAAATGGATTAGCATCATACAACCACAAATACTAGGATTGTTAGAAACAAAAATCTATAATGGATCACAAATTAATCCAGTCACATACATATATAATCAAAGTTTTTAATGTACTCCAGGGAGACATCATCACCTTCAGAAGGCTCAGGCACATTCATAGCCTCAAACTGCATTTTTTCAACCTTCAAAATTATTTACATTTATTTACATCTTCTAATCGCTGCATTCCAGCATCAAATTACCACACTGAATATTATTTTTGTGTATGTACTCTCAGGTCCCAACATAATTCTAACAAACTTAAGCTATAAAAAAAATTAATATAAAATGGTTATTAATCCTGCCACTCATGATTGCTCAGGGCTTTGTTGCTACAGATTCAGTGTCATTCTATAATCAATGGCATGTCACACTTATTGATTTATGCTATTACATACCAATGCTTCATCACTTAGTCAACTTCCAAGTCAATCCATGCACATTTCAAACCACGTTATGCAAACCATTATAATAAATTTCTCAGAGCTCCAAACATTCATTCATCTAGAAAAAACTTTCAGATTCCTACTCCCAACAATCACTCCTGAATGTGTACTCTCAGAGATTTATATTATGCTAATTAAAATTAACAATATGCCACAAGATCCAATTCAAAAATCTCATTCATCAACTTACTATCTTTTAACATACATCACATGACAAAATACTCATCCTCATGCTCCTGATTAATGGCACTAGAAAACAATCTCCACAAGAGAATCACCCATCACCAGACCCATGCACAACACACATCAATAGATACAGAAGCTAATAAAGATATACCACAATACATGTAACCAATTAAAAAAGTACCTTGCTGCAAAAAAAAAGAAAATATGCCTCACCCAACAACACACATGGATATGCTAATATATCTGTTGGGCACTGGGCAATCCATCAACCAGAAAAGTGCCCATGGCATTAGAGGTAAGTGACAATGTCTATGTAGGACATAACATGCTGGATCATATACCCCAACATTTCAAGCACAAGCTCTAAACACATAAACAATATACATCAATCACTGATAAGTTTGCAACATTTGAAACATATATTCCCTTTTAGATTCAACAATTTGCTGAAAAGCTTAAAAAAATTCCCAATAGTTGCCACCTTGGAACCAATGACATACTGGCATTTGTCTTTTTTACATTTAAGTCAATTTACTACAGAGTTCCTTTGCAACCTTGCTAACTTCCTATCACAAAAATATACAATACTAGAGGACTATATCCAATAGCAATAGTGCCATTTAACAAAACCAACATCCATTTCAAAACTCAACAATCTTCAACCCACCCCCATGAGTCCATTGGGAATTAAGTTATTGGGATTGGTAGTCAAAGATAAAATAGAAACATATATACTGTCTCTATTAAACATGCAGTATGCAAAGAAGGGATACTCCAACACACAGGCTGCACTTATATTGAAATTGATACAAGGTGTAGGGTAGCAAGAGAAAAGGTATGCCTCAATCACAATTTAACTAGATATGCAGGCAATGTTTGATTCTGTTGCAATAAATGTTTTAATGAACATTCTTGCAAATACAGCAATTCCACCTATCCTATTATACATCATCACAAATCTCTTACTTAACTGAGAGATAAATCTGACACTTAGCAGCAGAAACACAACAGTGTTTACTGCCACATAATAAATTTCACAAGGATTTCCATTCAGGGCACTGCTGTTTATTTCATATATAAATTCACTCTTAAAACAGATTGAAAATGAGTTATGAGAAATATTAATATGATAAACTGTCCAACATACACCATGTATTGCATACATGGATGACATGACAGTGTTTCAGTGTTTCTAAAATTTTGTAAAGAAATGGCAGTATTATAAAGAATGCAAAAAAATTACACAGATGCTCACAAACTACTATTCAGCCTAAGCAAAGCATCAGCAAACTTCATCTATACCAACAAATCCTACACAGAGCTATATCAAGGAACATCTACTCCATTTCTTGAATTACCATTTTACCTGGGAGCACATGGAATGAGATAAACACTTTGAAATAAGCTCGAACAGAAAGCAACACAATAGCCACATCTTTATCAAATGCATAATCATTTTTACGTTCAAAAGTGAATCTATTTAACATTCACAGAACAACAAGAATTGCGTATTATTCACATATTGTCAACTTAGCAATAAACTTTACATTGACTATATCATCACTCTGTAGCAAACTATTATCAGGTAAGAAAACTGTAGCCATTTCAATCAAACAACTCAATCAACCAACAATATAGAATGGTCTGGGTCTACACACAATACATGTGTTCTACACACAAAAAACAATAAACCTATTGGCAAAAATCACTGCATGGTTTTAGCAGCTACAAAGCCTTCTCAACATAATTCCTACAGAACATCCACCCCTCCACATATGGATATCTAGTAACATTAGCACACTCATCACAAATGAATATCAGAATGACAACATTTATATTTGATAGAAAATACTGGCATATATATGAGTTGATCAATCCAGCCATAAACAACAAGATCTTTAGCCCAGTGCTGGGAGTAAACAACAAACAACTCCTTAAAAGCTTCAGAAAATAATTAATGGAATGGAAGTTATTTGCCTTCTTGATCAAGCTAAAAGTATTTGCAGTACCAATATCATATTTCTTATGATACCATCATCTTTACAGATCAATGAACCCATTATGCAACCTATGCCATGCTGCTGAAAAAACACAACAACACATTTTACAATTGTACAGTGCTTAATACTACATGAAACAATATGGTAAATCAATATAGAACAAGACAAACTTTACAACAGCTAACAGATTTTACAAACAAGCAGACAACCCCTACAGCATAAGCAACAACCTTTGAACTATATGCATTTTGGTACACATAATGTATATTAAGCCTGGGATATAACACCAGATACAGCAACATTTTACAACAAGCTACAACAATAAATGAACAGAGACACAAAGATTGCAGAACCAGATATCTATGTGGCTACCTGGTCACTTTTAAAAGTACAAGTTAATTTATAAGAGCATGCAAAACTAGCCATTATATAAGTGCAGCTATTCAAATAAAACCAACAATGAACAAAAAACTAAAACACAATATGAAATGTGGATTCTCACATAGCCAGTCACATGAATAAAACTTTGACCAATGACAAAGACAATAACAGAATATTAATGAGAGACAGAAGGGAAGATATTAACTACAACAAGATCAGAAATGAATGACAGTAAAAATTAAACAATGACAATAAAAAGTAAATAATGATAACAATAACAAAAATATAATATGAATAAATCTACCATGTACACCCAGGGTATATAAAGTATTGTAATTGAATAGGTTAAGTGATGTCGACTCTTATTCAGCACTACCATACCTATGTAATTACCAATGAAAATCCCAGTCAATCTAAATCTGTAAAAATTGTCATGCCACTGTAATCAATGCATAAGTTTGTCAACATCATGTAACCTTTGTTGACAATAAAGTATATTACTGAAACATTATTATCATCATCATACTACTACTACTTTTATTACTACTTCTACTACTACTCCTACACCTACTTCTACTACTGCTCCTACTACTATTTCTGGTGACTCTTTTTATCAATATTCAATCTTTTTGGACCATTAAACTGTTGTTATATATCAGAATTCAAAAACATGAACTTGATTTGATACAAATATACATATATAAATGAAAAACAAAGAAGAAAAAATATCATAATTGAATTTTGCAAATTCATCATTAAATGGTTGACGAGATAAGAATGTCATCAGAAAATGACTAAACCTTTTTGGATTGAAATTTGTTTTTTAAACCCAAGCGAATAAATATAAATCTATGATATATCTACCAAATATTACTTTAAAATATTAACATTACTTTATATTAAATATCTCAAATTACCCTAACACAGTGTCGTTAATATATTAGACATCCCTTTCATAAAATAGGTTATCACAACAAGGTATTACTTTCATAACTAATATACATAACCACATACATGTGTAAAATATAAATGATCTCCAATTAACTATACATCGTGCTGAAGCAGCACTCATTATTTGGTTTAGATCACCATTTCTAACACATATATAGAATCTGTGCTCATGTTATATTAGGATAGAAAATCTTTAAACTTTAGTGAATAAGCTACAATCTTCTCCACTCTCCAACACTTTAGCCATCCATTTCAATGAAAATCCAAGGATTTATAATTGCATATATATATATATATATATATATATATTTGTGACCATCTGGATGGGCACAATGAATTGACATGCTTTGTATCTGCATCGAATAGTTACATTATATTTTTAAAAAAATGAAATAGCCTTAGAATTTCAAAATTTTTTGCTGGAGATTGTTTAAAGCTTGGATATGGATTTCTTATGCAGTTGATTGGCCACTTTATAAGTATTCATTATTATTATTGTGGTTAATGAAGTATTTAATGCCAGAAAGAGGGGTTGTTATTATAGGAAATGGTGTATTTGGGCAGGAAAATGCAAGGGTATTTCATATTAGTGTAATATTGGTTGAATGGTTTCAAAATCCTTATTATTTAGTACTTATCTTTTTTTCAACAATTAATAGCCATTTCAATTATATTTAGTTAAGATACTTTAATATTTATAGTATAGTGTATGTGCATACATGTATGACTCTGCATCGTTTTCATTTCATTTTCATCTTTTAACAACATTAAGCAATATTACATGTACAATAAAAACATTTAAATTACAGTAATTATCTTAAATAATTTAACAAATATGTATTTCTTTCCAATGATCAATAGATAGTTGAATAAATGAATTATTTCACAAATTAGACAAATTATTAATCATTTTTGTTTAATAGTTAATTAATATTCATTTTTCTTTCAAGTTTATAAAAGCTATTTATTTTATTATTATTTTTTGTCTTGATTAAATGTTTTTTTTTTTTTTTCTGAAAAGATATTTTTTGAATATGTAATTAGCCTAGATAGAAAGGAAGCGTGGGAGTAACCTTGCGAAGAAAAATGACCTTTTTGCTAAAGAGAGCTATTTAACAAAGATCTCCAGTAAAAAAAATACATATTATGTAAGGTAATGGTAGCCAGAAAACAGTGGCTCATTATTGGAAAAATTAAAAACCAGTTGCTGAAGTCAAATTTATTTTAAAAAGACTTTGGAGTAAAACATCGAAAGGGTTTTAAGGAATTTATTATGGGAATTGGTTAACTAGAATGGAATTTTAAATTTTCAAAAGGTACACAGTTTACTTTGCTCTCCTCGATTTAAACGTTTTTAAATTAACCTCTTCATAACTATTGCTCTTTTAAAAATGTATGTTGATAACATCCAGTCTACACTACTTCATTTAATTGTCATTTTAAACAAGAATAAATTGCATGAATATTATTGTTGTATCACTAACCAACGTGTGTATTTTAATATATCTGGGAAATGCATGCAGAACTATTTTACAGAATGTATTTTAATTCTTCACTATTTTCCATGTTGTGTTTTTGTGAGGATGAAACATAGAATTAAGAATGCGCATATGTTGATAAATCATGCCATGTTCAAATTTACCATAAAGAGATAACACTATTTATTTATCTGGTATTTCTGGAAATAATACATATTTTAAATGAAAAAAATAAAACATGAGCTCCTTCAAATTAAGTAATTGCTGAGATCGAATAGAAGAATAGAAATGTGGGTAATTTTTATTCTCTTCGATAAAGATGGAATATACAACAAAGTATTATCAATTGTGGAATTACTAAGGAACCATGGTATTTTAACTGACAATATTTAAGAATAAACCATGCATATAATAGACTATAAAGTGTTAAATGCTATTCAGGAAAACTACTAAGAACAATTGCATATTTAATTTAGCAACTACAATGGAGAATGTCTCATGTTTTCAGTATAATAAAAAAGAAATTAATTGCTTGTGTGTGTGATTTGGTACCTCATATAAATATGCTATGAACACTAGAGTTGTTGGGTCAGATTTAAGTTATGTTTATATTTTTGTAAGTTATCCTGCAGAAGTTATTTCATTTAAATTCTGTTTGGAAGGTGTCCCATATTGTTTCATAAGCCCGGAGCAGAGCTTTGCAAGTGAACTTTCATTTTAAGTTATAAAACAAATAACTTTTGTTTCTTTATTTTTTTTTTATTGCTTGTCATTATTAATGTATATTATTGATAATAGGCTTACTTATTATTATGTTTTATTTGGGTTATTTTGATCTACAAGACCATCTCCGAAGCGTATCCAAATGAGGAATACACTGGTAAAAAAATTGATTGTGTACAAATAGGTCTTAATGTTCTTTTACGAAGGTAAAAGAAAGAAATATTTTTTTATATATATTATTAGAGAGGTTTATATTTATTTTGTATACTTTATTATCTCAAAGTGAGAATTTTTTTTTTTTTTTAAATCGAGTATAACAGAAATAGTTTACTAGATATGAAAGAAAGTTCGTTCGTAATAATTATAACCATTAAATTTTAAAAGGTAACCTAAAGTTTATTCTGAATTAAAAGTTATACCTTGATGCAATATTTGATGCAATATTTAATTACCATGTTGCCTGCATAGTGTGTAATTTAGAGTTAATGTTATATATACTTTCATTTGCGGGTGTGTGTCTGTTTTGCACAATTATGACATTTGTTTGATAAAGTTCAGTTTGTGAATATTTTTATGTATAAATTTCAGATGCTGTCATATTCTACTGAATGGAATGGATTAGTATGTTATCTGTATGTATTCATCTGCCAGCATGTATTTATAATGTTCGATATTGAGAAGAGCTTTGAGAATGGAAAGAAATCTGATTGCATTATAATGTTTGTAGGGATAAAAGTTTTGCTTATTTAGTATATGTGTTTCCCATGAGTAGAGCCTAGTTTATATTATATGCCTATGATTAAATGATATTTTTTGAAGTTGAGTGATGTTTTCTTAGAGCCCTGGTGATGAGGAAAAAGATTCCCCACGGAATAGTGTATTTAGAAGTAGATGAATTATTGTAGAAGTGTTCAGTAAGAGTTATCTGCTCCTCATGTAGATTTCCCTTATAACTTATAGTCTGTATAATCATGAAAATATAGCTCTGTGTTAATTAATATGTGGCCAGATAAATTGTTAGATTAATTCTTGATGTAATATTAGTATCTTATTTTATTGATGAATTACGACATTGTCCAAAATAAAGTAATTGTATGATATTTTCTTGATGAATGGAGAATTTGTAGAAAGATTATTTTCTCTCATTGTTGCTTGACACACGCACACACGCACACACACACGTAATATAAATAATATCCTTACATAAAATATAGAGTTATTGAAACTAAAATGAGAAATAAATGTTTTGAAATACATTACATTCATTTAAATAGAAGTATAAAGTTATTGAGATTAAAAACGGGAAATAAATATTTTAAACTACAGTGTATTTATTTAAATAAAGGTTATAAATCATCAAATCATCAGAATGGACATGATTTTGTTGCTATGCATGAAAGGTGTTCGTGATTGAAAGTGATTATGTAGTCAATTAGAAAAAGTTGCTTGGTTGAGAGCCAAATATAATTAATTTGATTTATTTTATTAATCAATAGTAATATCGTCTCAAAGTATTTTTTTTACGTTAATAATATAACATGTTGTTTATTTAGTGTCATATAGATGAAACATGTAGGCAAAGCATGGCATGTGTTTGAAATCAGAATATTTAAGTTTGTTATTAATTTGCTTTGATAATAGGGATAATTCCAAACTGATGCTTAAAGTTTATTTGATAATTTAAAAATCTGTAGGACTAGTAGTCCAATTGTAAATATGTTAAACCAAATTTATTTTATTGTAATAAATGATTTATTTTATTTGTTTAAAATCTTAAAATTGTGTCTGGAGTTATTATTGTATACATTCGTGTTTTCCATTTCCACATCTCCACATTCCATAAATCTATCATAATATAGATATATTATTTTAGAGTTATAATATTAAATCTGCTGGTGTCTGACAATATTGTTTTTACTTAATCCAAACATTATAAGGAACATTTGCCACTGGATAAACATATTAGAAAGGTTGCCAAGTTAGTATATTTGTTAGACAATGATATGAAATTAAAATATCCTATTTCTGTCATTATCTTATCATTGAAACATGGTAGAATATTTTAGTCAATTTGTTTCATTACATTTTTATCTTACTTTAGAATTATAACTTATGAGCCAATGTAGTTTATTTAATTCAACTGTGGTTGTTAAATTCCCTGAGATCTTATTGCTTATTTCTTGATTGGCATTAAAGTAGATGTTTAGATTGTGATATGCCAAGTCATAGAATTGTTTAGTATTATAATTATAGCAAACTGATATATGTTATATTTGGATGAAGGAAGAAATTAAGTCTAAAATATATTTTAATAGACTGTACCGATAAACATGATTCTTTATCATACAATTAATTAATAAAGGGGATTTACATCATATTTGGTATATGTAATATTTCTTCTTTCATTTATTTATCATCATATATCTTATGAACTGCCTATAGCCTCCCACTGAGCTGAGCTGAACATAAACTTAAATATAGAGTCTCAGTAATAGTTTTTGTATTATATATCTTGTTACATTGTTCTGTTATTCATAGAACTGGCGCCTGGGCATTTCGCTCATGTAATGTATATGAGCAGTGTTGGGAGTGTAGATTATATATATATACTTTTGATTTTAAAAAAAAACTATTACACAATTATTATGTAAAATTAATAATGAAGTTTTTTAAATAATGAAAAAATATAAAGTTTTTATATGTTTTACTGAAGGTTTGTAATGATGGTATTTTAGTTGTTTTTTATATTGGACTATTTCTGTAATGTAATATTAAGTATTGAATGGCTTTAGAAAAAAATAACTTTATTTAAATTTTCAATTACATTCAACTGTTAGTAATAGAATACAGATTAGTAGTATATGCATAACGTTATGGTGATATTATTCTCTTTTCTTCAGGTGCTGTTGGACTGACCAATGGCATTACTAGCGTTGAAATCGAGCCTGGATTCTTAGATTCTTGAATATTGAATTTTAAAATAATCTGATATTTTAAAAATTTTCTCAACGCAGTACCAGGAATGGTCTTAAAATGGTTTAAAAAAAAAAGTCCATTAATGATGTAGAAGTAGAACTTTTAAATTTATCACTATTAATTTTACTATCTTTTTAAATATTTTTTAATTTAAAAAATCAATATCTTAAAGTGTACATGTTTATTAATCTAAAACATGTAACTCAATAGTTATCTGTACAAAGCAATTTAAGGAAACCCTAACTACAATGATTTCTTTAGATTTTCCTCATTGCTGTATCACTTATCAGAACATTGTAATGTATCGTTTTTACAGTAAAGGTTTATTTATTTATGATAGTGTTCAAAAAATATTACACGATCATTTATTAATCATATATAATATTATAGTCCCATTTTTGATTCTCATATAAACTTAAATAGTAATTAAAATGCGGAATCACTTGTCAATAAATGTATTTTAGGAAAATATATTTATTAAACGACATAAATTCAGTTTGTAATGCCTACTTTTTTAATTTATTACTTTGCTTCATTATATAATACCTACAAATTTATTTATAAATTCACACAAATGATTTTCATTAAATAATAGCATTAATTAAAATATTTTTATGGATTTATAGATGTAAATTAGTAAAAGTTTTTATGAAATATTTTGTATATTTTTAAATTTATGTTTAGTTACATGGTAACAAAGAAAACACAAATAAAATTAAACCTTTAATGAGATAACACATCTTGCATGGACAATATTTCATTTAGTTTATTACTACAAAACAAAAATAGCCCAATGTTACCTTATATCTTAATGTTTAATTAAGATTATATATATAGTGTGAAACTTATTACATTCCATTTTTTCCATAAATAAGCAAATACTTTTATAAAGAATACATATAATAAACAATTGATTGTTACAGATTTATAGAAATAAACGATAACAGTTTTTATTGTGATTTTTTCTGTATTTCATTATAATTTCAGCTATTATGTAATCAAATAAAACAAACAACAATCATTGATATTTATGTCTTATATAAAAATTAGAAATTAAGCTAAATTAGTTATACTTTTATATTATAATGGTTGGTTGATGTAACTAAAATATTGTTGACATGTTTTCCAGTGGCTGCTTCAATTTTCAATTGGTTGTTTACATGAATACATCATAACTGAATCAAAATATAACAATACCCATATCTTACATTAAAATAATTTCAAATCTTATATATCGGTATGTACATGGCTTGTGCACAATAAAACATTGAACGTTGACAAAATCATAAACACTTAATACTTGTTTTCTAATTTCAAATTATGACAAAATAAAATTAAATGTTAACATTTTCAAAGATAAAAGTTTCCTTTTGAAAATACAACATAAAAATATGTAACTCTTTTATATTATTTTATTTAGATGTTTAAGTCAGAATTGTTTAACAATTTGGAGTCGCGGGGACATATGGAAGATGGATTTTCTTGGTCATACATTCAATAAATAAATATTACCAAAATATGATACATAAAAATAGATTGTGCATAATTTTTGTGATATTTACGTTCACAGATAGAGAAAAATGTCATCCCATAATAATACTAATTATGTAATAAATCCCTCAGATTGTCTTCTTAAATTGCAAAACGGATTCCATATTTGTCATCATACTCTTGAGGTTCACAGTCTTAATAAAATATTACGCGCTCAATAAATTTATAATTACATAACTAATATAAAAAATATACATTTTAAGTAATAAACCAACACTGATGTTTTTTTTATTTTTTGTTATAAAAATAATAATGGAATGACAACATGAAGTTAGTGGAATATTTAACTTTGTAGTTGAAGAACTAATATATCAATATCTGTTTTGATGGAAATAGTTGCAATTCTCAGTGGATTTTCATAGTGCTCTTCAGATAGTATGACCCTAGTTTGCTGTTACTATACATTATTCTTGAAAATAGTTTATTGAAAGTGTAGATACTAATAAAACATATGAATAGATATGATTGTGAGGCAAATATTTGTCTTGGATAAATTTGATCTATAAAAATTGACTAAATACACATGATCCGATTTTTCTTTCGAATTGAATTTTAGATTCCAGCTTTATGCATTCTCTTTAAAAATGGCAGGTGGTATATATATATAGGCCAGCTAAATATTGAGTTGCAGATATAGAAAATATTAATTATTTTTTTCAGAAATCTTGAAATCTCTAAATTTTTGGGCCATTTTCGAAAAGCAAAACTACTTATTTTTCACTATTAAGAAAACTATGTTTAGCCAATCGCAAAATGAATAAAAGTATTTGCCTAAATTTGATCTTGCTAGAATTACAGTTTCATTTAAAATATGGTTATGGTATGAACTATTGTATTGATAAGTTAGCATCTGCATTGAAGGTGCATGTTTAAACATTTAAATAAGTGGTTGAATGTCTTCCCAATTTATTTTGATACCATAAATGATTTGATAACATGTGGCAAATCATAACATCATTACAACATTTGATCTTGATTTAGTCATCTTATTTTTGAAAAATAAATGATGACACCATAACTGACATTGGTTGTTTTAAGAAGTTTCTAGATTTGACAATGGTTCAAATTATTAATCCTTATGCCCATTTTTAAAGCATTTGTATATAAATTTGTTTGATGCTTTGTGCAACATACTCCATCAAAGGTAAGTTTTGGCACATCATAATTTATTAATTTGAATATTTAATCTCTTTCATTTGTGATTAATAGGGCATCATCTTTAACAATAGAAAAATATACTGTCAGTGGACGATTAAAATTACTTTAATATATTTTACTGCTTTATATAAATCTCTTATTTAGTTCTATTTTTGAATGACATGAAAAAGCCACTTCTAATATTGTATTATACTCATCATCAATACCTTTAATAAAAATAGCAAGTTGAGCTGTATCTGTAATATCAGTGATATTTTCTATTGCCATTTAATAAAATTTAAAGTTGTAGCATCTTTGCTCTCTATATTTCTAATATATTTTCCAATTTCTTTAATTAACCTGGCTTTAGAATAATGAGAAAAATTCATTTTACAAATAATCCTCTTTTTAGTTCAAATTATATCTGTCATGTGTTTCATATGTTGTTTAATAATAAATTCCTCAATATCATATGTTTTTTTTGCTATTAAACATTCTCTCACACAATCAATTTTTCAACGGATTTCATTCATGTTGTAACATTTTAGAAAAAAATGTTGAGTAGGCCAATATTTTTTTCAGTTCCCCTATTTAATTCACACAGAAACCCTAAAATGAATGGAAAATTGGTAGCTTCTTTATGATATAAGTATTTTTTTAATTGTAGTTTTTAAACACTTGTGAAAATTCCCTTAAACAAAATACCTTACTATTTGTTTCAACAAAAAGTAGTCACCTGGCCACTTTTTATTGGGCTATCTTCCTTCATCTGTAATTTTTCTTACTTTTTTCTTTTTAAGATGTTACAGAAGCCATGTTTGGATTTCAAAAATAATAATATGCAGGAGACTTTATTTACTTTATACTTTGAAAATTAATTGATAGGAAAATAGTAACCATAATCTGAGCTCTTTCATATTCCTCTCAGCTGTATCGCAAGAAAAGATGGAGGTCTTAAGATGTAGTGCTATATAGGTGACACAAAATTATCTATGCCCAAGCACCATTGCTTCTCATTTTACCAATTTGTAGCCCAATTTTATGGCATGCATGTAAGGTAAAACCAGATGTGGAAGTATCCTTTTATAATTAAATTAAAATTCTTATCTGACTTCTAAATAATTTCAAATCGCTGATAATGCAATGGTAAAATGAGATACTATTGTTATGTGCTATCTTACTAAATTATCGCAAACTCATGAAATGTTTGATAGTTCCAATTCGACTGTCTGTATTTGGAACATTAAAACTAGAAACTGCATGCCTCCAAAAAATTAAATCATGCACGCTTGGCAAAAATGAATTAATAGAAGTTAACAGCTACAATCACCTTCTCAGATTATTAATAAAGGTAAAAAAATAATGGAGACAAATAAATCACAGAAGTGTTTTTTTATAGAAAATAACTTAATATCAGAAGAGATATCTCTATGTAACTGAAAAGAAAGGACTTTAATAAATGCATTTTTACAGTTCAGGTTTACAAAGATGACACAGGGTAATATGTACAGGATCAGATGTCACCCGTGTTATATTTTAGATTAAACACATCAAACATTTTAACAATGTAATGAGTTTATTTATTCAGAATAGCGTAGATGTTAGTAAAAATGATAAGTAGTTCAGTTGGTATGTGGCTTGTTGAACTCCACAACAAATAATAATAATCACCAAACAGTTCATATATAGAGTTGGACTCTATTTCCAAGTATATTAAAAATCATTTTTTAAATATCTATTTGCTTTATTCAACATTTATTATTTTAATCTTTGTACTTCAGTCTTCATAAGTTATGTAGCACATTACTTTTTAACTCACCACTCTGAATCAGTCCAAATAGATTTGATTGTATCTTTTTTCTTCTTGACTATTTTGTTTGCTACTGCACTTTCTGCACAGCATGCATTAAGCTGCTATTCGAATCTACTATTATCACTCCTCTGCTTTTTTCACTTCTATTAGTAGTTGTGAAGGCATTTTTAGCAACTCTGCCAATTTGCATATTGTTAGACATTGGTTATGCAGATTAGAATATATAGGTTATTTGCATCTTGCTTAAATCTATTTTTCTGCATGCCATTAGTTTTAAAGTGAATAATACTGCATGTTTTGACCACATATGCACTGCACACACATATATATATAAAATAAATAAAATATCCGTTAATTAAAAACAATATTGTAATTATAATTGAAATAATATTTTTAACGGTTTACAAACAGTTACAAACAACCCTTAAATCCGCAGTAGTACTTTCGGTTACTTTCTAACCTGCCTCAACTGCCATTAAATTCAAAAACAAAAGCGGAAGCAAACGTCATCAATTCAAATTCTACGAATGTATTTTAATGTTAGAAGCTTGTCGATTTATTAAATGCGTTTTATTCCTGTTTATAAAAATTGACTCTTTAATTTTTCTTTTTATATATATATGAAGATTTTCATGGGTAGTATATAAAAGAGATATTTTGCAGTTTTATCCGTGTTAAAAAAAATCAGCTGATTTGGCTATTGCAGAGATTTGCAATATTTTTAAAAAAGCTAAGCTTCCTAAAAATAATATTTCAACGAAAGACAAGTATTAAATAATATAAAATCGTACAAATCAATTGTTGTACTTCCAGATCATAAAGGTAATACCACTGTTGTTATGGATCGTGACATTTACCATAATAAAATTTTAGATCTGCTTAATGATAAAACTTATAAACTATCAAAAAGAGATCATACTACATATTTGGAAAAAACAACAAAAGCCATTATTAATAAATTCCCTATTGAAACAGAAATAAAAAATAAATAATCCCTCGTGAAAAATTATGTGTCTGTCCAAAATTTTATGGACTTCCAAAAATTCACAAACCAGATACCCCCCAGTAAGCGCAATAGAATCTCCAACTCATATTTTAGCTAGATATTTATCGGATTTCATTAAACCTGTAATCCAATCTATTAAATCATATATAAAAACTATTTTCATTTTATTTCTGTTTTAAAAAATTTAAAAATTAATGCTAATAACATTCTAGTCAGTTTTGATGCCCTGTTTTTGTTTACAAACATTCCAATTGATGAAGCTTTAAATATAATTTAACAATGTTGTAATTTACCAGACCATATTATTGCTTTGATTAAAACTGTCTCTTGAACACATATTTTGTATACAATGGACAGCATTACAAACAAGTTTTTGGTACACCTATGGGCTCACCTATCTCAGGAGTAATATCTGATTTATTTATGGAAAATATAGAAATTCATGCTTTAGAATCATCATCTTTAAAACCTCTCATTTGGCTCAGATACATAGATGACACTTTTGTCATATGGCAACATGGAAAAAATAAATTAGATGATTTTTTTCTTACATTTAAATAATATGCATCCTCATATTAAATTTACAATGGAGACAGAGTCTGATGGAAACTCCCTTTTCTTGATGTTCTAGTCACCAGAACACCAAATAGTTTATCTTTTTGATTTACAGAAAGAATATATACATGGACAGATATTTACATTTCCATTCTCATCATCACCCAACTCAGATAGGTTCTGTAGCCAAAACTCTTTTAAATAGAGCAATTAACCTTTCAGATAAGTCACATCTGAAAGAAGAAATAAATCATATTAATAGTGTTTTGTTAGCAAATAGTTATAATTATAAATTTATAAAAAAATCCTTATTTCAAGCCCAAAAAGGACAAAATAGGAAACAAAAAGATGATAAATCAGTTATTAGGATTTGTATTCCATATGTAAAAGGAACTCCAGACAGCATTGGACGTATATTAAAATGCTATAATATAGATACAGCATTTTCTACTCATCAAAAAATCAGTAATATAATAACCAAGACTAAGGATTCAATTCCCCTTGAATCTCATGGTGTTTATCAAATCTCATGTGAAAATTGTAAAGCTTCTTACATAGGTATGAGTTGATAAAAAATCAAGTCAGATGTCACATGACCTAATTTTAAAGCTTATTAAGAGTTGTTTTGCTCATTGTATATATAATTAAATAGGTATGAGTAATCATCACATCAGTGTTAGGAAAGATGTGCATGCTAATGCAGTTAAATTACACTCATTACCATTAGCATTCTCACTCCATACTATAGATTCAGGTTATAAAATTGATTTTTCTAGTACCAGGATCATATCCAGATGTGATAATCTTACCAGTGCAAAATTAGAGAAGCCATTGAGATACTTAAGTGGCCTGATTGTATCAATAAGCAAGATGATACATGCAAACTTCCTCCTATTTGGAAAGATTTTTTTAAAAAAAACATTCTTAATTTAACATTTTAGCTATTGGTGGAACTTTAACGTTTTTTCCAAGTTAGTGACTGTAGTGCTCAACCATCTTTCTAACCTTTTATCACCCAGTGGATGACTTGTGTGATCAAATTGAAATATCAGTATATCAATATTTAATTTTTTTTTAACATGGATGAACCCACAAAATTTGTCTTATATATATGATCAATAGAGGGATCTTCACCAAAACCTCCATACAAGCATATTTTGTTTACATAAACGTCAAAAGAGTCAGAATTCACTATATCTTTCATTGGCTCCACCCTGATCAGATAATTTCAAGCTAATTTGCTATCATCAGTGAAGGGTAGGGACCAGAAACTAGATTGTGAATTCTGACTTTTTTGATGTTTATGTAAACAAAATACGCTTGTACGGAGGTTTTGGTAAAGCTCTATCTATTGATCATAAATGCAAGCGATAGCAAGTTACGTGATTTATAATTTGTTTTTGTTTTTCATAAATGTACCTTTGAAGGTTTTTGCAATGATATATATTGCAGAGGCTTTTACTATGTGGTGAAACTGAACTGATATCAGACCCATGTAGCTATCTGGCTTGTTAAGCTGGGTTTGAAGACATTACGTGTCTGAAAAATTTATGCTTGCAAACTGATAGCAACTTGTTTCATAAATGCTGAGAGTTAGTGTTTATATCTAGTTTCTGGTCCCTACCCTTCACCAATGATAACAAATTAGCTTGAAATCAGCTGATCAAGGTGGAGCCAATGAAAGAGATAGTGAATTCTGACTCTTTTAACATTTATGTAAACAAAATACACTTGTACAGAGGTTTTGGTAAAGCTCCATCTATGGATCATAAATGCAAGTGATAGCAAGTTATGTGATTTTTAACTTGTTTTTGTTTATATATATATAAACGTCAGTATATTAATATTAAAAGTTTTTAACACGGATGAACCTGCAAAATATGTATTTATATATATATATATATATATAACTTTAATAAATGAATAAATAAACCAGCCAGTAGACAACATAGGAACAACTAATAGAAGAACAATGCATATCACTCAATGATATATGGAGAGGTGTGTGTTGAGAGTAACAAAACGGGATTGATATCACTGACACCCTAAAAAAATTAGGCGACTGGAATAGAACTCAGTTCAATATATAGAAAAATTGATAATAGATAAATGGTTGAAATTTTATTTAGATCTCAAGGAATAAACCACATATGAGATACATAGATAAAATAATGAGGTTGTTGCATGATGTGGACTTACAATGCAACACATAATCACAAAAAATACCATAATGTTAAAAATAACATTACAGTTTTGGATTGGGCAACATTCATAGCCCTTTCAGGCAACATGTGTTGGATATCCCTCATTTATGTATTTCACTATATATAATAAAATTGCATTATAAAGGAAAATATTTTTGGTTGTTGAATTTAAAATATGTTTAATTTCTATCAGAATAAGAAACACTGTGCAATTTTTGAGTCTTACTTAGGTATATATATATATATATATATATATATATATATATATATATATATATATATATATATATATATATATATATATATATATATATTAACTTAAAAATGAAGTTAAAAAAGAGAAGTTATAAATAAATATAATAAAAATAAGCTAAACGTTTTTGAGGATCCATGCCTCATAATTATAGCTTTTTTAAAAATACATAATAAAATATATACAAAGAAATATAAAATTAGCACGTGGTACATGGACCATTTCTTCGATATATCAAAGCAAGTGTCTTTTCTATTTATAGCATTAATATTTCCATTAATATAGAATGCTTCTTTTATTTTCCTCTTATTATCATTTGATTCAGTGCATAAAATTACAGGATTGGAAGGAATAAAACTGTGTCTATATTTCATGGAATGCTCCAAAAATACAGAATATATATTGTTGTTCTTCTGAGCTCTCTTGTAAGTGTACATGTGTTGAGCAAGCCTAGTATTAACAGTAGCTTTAGTTTCACCATAATATACAGCAAGACATTTTTCTTGAGGACATGAAATGGAATAAACTACATGTGGGGTGAATGAATGATCAATATGATATTTTGAGTTGTTGATCAATCTATTAGAATTAGGAGGAGTTATAAATCCAATTTTAAACTTATTGAATAATGCTTTAGTTAATTTGTTAGATATTTTGGAAATATAAGGAATAGTAATTCTAGGAAGTTGAACACATGGTACAACACTATTTATTTTATTATGGAATTTAGAAATATAATTTTTAATAGACCAAATTTTAAAACCTGCTTTCATCAAATCTTTAATAAAATTATTCAGATTTTCTTTTCTGTCTGCTTCATATTTACAAAGATGCAAATTTCTAAATAAAAAAAAATTTAAACCAGCAAATTTATGTGGTGCAGGTGAGTTAGATTTAGGGTGAATACAGCTTCTAATTTCAAAAGGCTTAATTATTATCTTGTAATCTATACAGTTATTATTTCTTGATAATGAAAGGTCAAGATATTTGATTTCTTTATTGTTATTTTCATATACAATGCTAAGTGATAAATTAGATAAACTTTGAAGTTCTTCTCGTATATGTAAAATATTATCCATAAAGGAAATAATAAATATATCATTCACATACTGAATATATGTAAAATCAAGAGTGGAATTGTAATATTTCGGTATTATAGAGCTCTCAAATTCATTTAAATAGACATTAGATAAAATGCCACTGACAGGTAAGTCCATTGGCCATCCATCTTTCATAGTATACAACTTGTTTTCAAACATTGTAAAAATGTGCAAATCAAGCCAAGAAAGAAAAGCAACAATAAATTTAACTCTATCAGAAGGGCATTGTGTCCTCAAAAGTTTTTCATGCACTATTTGAATGGATAATTTTCTATTAATAGATCCATATAATTCTTTCACATCCATAGTAGCCATAGTAGATGTATTCATAAGTTGAATGTTTTTTTTAATTTTAGAAATAAATTGAAAAGAAGAATTGATAGTATATAAGCCAAAATTAATATATTGTATAAGTAATTGATTTACCAATTTGGCTGCTTCAAAATAATGTACACCAAAATCCATCATCAATCTTAAAGGTTCACCAGGCTTATGTAATTTAGAATTGGCAAACATTCAGGGAGGTCTAGTAGAAGAAGGATAAATCTTATAATATTCAGATTTAGTAATACCTTTGTCTTTAAATTTTCGAAGCACATTAATGATAAATTTATCTCTATCTATATTAATATTAAAGTTGTCGTCTTGTGTGTGTATATATATATATATATATATATATATATATATATATATATATATATATATATATATATATATATATATATATATATATATATATATATATATATATATATATATATATAATCTTTAATGTAATAAGTGACTGATAAAAATTTTTTCTCGAAAAAAGAAACTGGAGTTTTTTTGAAGGAATACAAAGACAAAAAAATACTTGGACAATTAAGATATATAATATTCTTTGCAGACCAGGGTATTATGCAGATCTTAAAAAGCTTTTTTTGTTTTGTTTTTTATCAATGTTTACCAATGCAGAAAAGGTGCCAATTGTAATTAAGATAAGGGATGTTCTGATAAAAACAACAACAACAAAAAAAAAAAAAAATCACTGGAAATGTGAAGATTTTTTTTAATGAAAATCGTACATATATATCTCAAATAACAGTTTAATATATAATTGTGGTGAATACATTTTAAAAAAAGACATTACCTGTTATTGGTCTTGCTGATTTTATCGATTGAGGAACGAATGTTTCCTGTATCAAACTTCTTATTGATATATTATAAAAAACTGCAAGTCTGTTTAATGCTAAGGCCACCCCAGTAAAGTCAAATTCATTTGGTATTATTAATGGTAATGATAAATGGGTTAAATTTGCTGTTTGATCAAATATCTCTAAATGACATTAAAAAGAACAAGAACAAAGAAGAGTTAGAAAATTGGTTAACAGTTAGCTAATTACAAAACTATGAATTCTACACGATTATTTATACATTTGAACTAAAAATAAATAAAATAAAAACAATTACTAATTTTGACACAAAAGCAGGTGCTTGTTTACTTATAAAAGTATAGATAGATGGATGTATAGATAATTAAATAGTGAGATAGATAAATAGATATGTAGATAGATAAACAGATAGATATGTATAAATATAAAAAAATATATAGATACATGATGCATAAGAAATATGTTCTTGTTTATATCTTATTATGTAACGTAAATATTCAAATAATATCAAGTTTGTATGGTACTGGACAGCATTCATTTCAAAATCTCAAATTTTCGCTATTTTGTATTGTAACAAAAAACAAAAACAAAGGTAGTATGAATCAAAAAATGAAAACTAAATCAAAATGAAAATTACATATATTCACTCACTTAACATCAAAAATAATGTACTAGGAAATCCAAAAAATGTGACTGAGAGCACTTTGCAATATTTGTCCAAATTACATCTGGACAATATACTGTAATAAATATAGTCAAAAAATGTTGTATGAATCAAAAAATGGAAAAGTAAATCAAAATGAAAACTACATAAAAATAATATACTAGGAAATGCAAAAAAGCACAATTGAGAGCACTATGAAACAAAATCCACTAAAAAAGGCAAAACTCTTCAGAACACTTCTCTCAATTAAATCTGGACAATAAATGATGTGTCTAATAAGCAGAAATTGATCTAAATTTTGAAAGTGCAAATTTATCACTTAACTTTGTCAGAAGTTCCCACTTATTTTGACAAATTGCAAAGCTAGGCATTTATCATAGATGTGAAGAAGCCTAGCAGGTATAATACTTAAGTACCACCATTTGTATACACATTTCTTATACCCCTTCTGCTGAAAAAATATCTACAATTGCAAAAATACTGAAGATATTAAATTAGGAAATAGATTAACATGGCTTAAAAATGTCTGTTACTTTTAATTTCAGCATGGTAACATTTTAATAGAAACAAAACTGGTTGTTATAACAATAACAGTATTTCTTCTAAACATGTGTCATAAGTATCTCAGTGATAATTGCAAAATTCAAAAATTGGTATAGAGATGGAAAATGAAAATCCATTTCATATAGTAATCACCGATTATTCAATCATAGTATAAAAACTTCTAGAGATATAGCTTGTATTTTATATATAGAATAGATGGTGAAATGTGATGTGACAATAAAATTATTGTTTATAAATGTTTGATTTATAATTAATAATTGTGAATAGATATAATTTGTTTTAGAGTATTTATTCCCTTAGTATCTCACACACTTCAATATGTATTATCAATAATACCATTACAGAATGATTGAATCAAATAATTAAGAAAATTGTCTTAAATTCTTAAAGCAGAGATTGTGAATATTATTCAAACAAATTATTCATTGTTAGATCTATATAAAAGTGGGAGTTTGTATTTAATTTTACATGTAATAAACAGTCATTCAAAAGTAAGTATGGCCATTCCAACTCTAATAAAAAATAGAAACAAATAAAAAGTCAATAAGGTAGAGAGAATATGAAAATACTCTAGAAATGAAAGTATATTAATACTTTTTCATAAGTCATTAATTAGATTAGAGATTAACCATTAATAAATAATATTTCTGAAGTATAATTTTCACTATACAACTCTCATACAAAGTAAGGACTAGCTTCTATCCACTTTTAACTCTTTGTGGAGGGGTGTTGTCATAAACATATGGCCAAACCCATATAAAAAATTGTATGGTCTTTACGATGCAAATTTTATGCTGAACTAACACTCATCATTTACACCAAATCACAATCTCTTACACACATTTTATCATTGCTCAGTATATATAGATAGCCAATTACCACATTTAATTGTTAAGTGTCAAACTTTACTGTCTTCACAAGTTTGACTCAAACCATATTTGGAAATATATAAAATAATTTTATTAGTCATCCATTAGACTACAAATTATTCACTTAATGAATGATATTTCTGTAGTGTAATTTTCACTATACCCTCTTCCTCAATGTACAAACTGGTTTCTATCCACTTTTAACATCTTGCGGCAGAGTATAGTCATATGCATTAACTGATCAGTGATAGTTCACCATAAAATTTGCATCTTGGGGTTCATACATTTTCACATGTTTTTGGTCATATGTTTATGCCTACACCTCCACAAAGTGTTAAAAGCAGATAGAAACTAATACATACCCTGTGGGATAATGGTATAGTGAAAATTATACTACAAAATATTTTCATTAAGTGGATAATCTGTAGTTAAATGAATGATTAATAAAAATATTAATATACTTCTATGTGCCCGAGTTGTGATGACAGTAAGTTTAGTACTTACCAATTAAACTGGATCATTTGACAACTGCTGGTTCAGCATGAAAGATGCATCTTGAGAATCATACACCTTTTTCACATTTTTTATGACATGGTTCCACCTTTCACAAAATGTTAAAAGTAAATAGAAACCCATCCCTACATTGCATTATTTCTTCTAAAATGAGTGTTTTTATGTCTACACAAACTAATGTGAACAAATACATCCATATATGAAGCATGCTGACACATTGTTTCTAATCATTTGACATTTTTCGATGTTGTCTTTCAGTTTTCTTATCAGAAAACTTTTCTTTCTGAAAATTCTTCAACACCAACTAATTGTAGCTCTCCAATGTAGTCTATCCTCTGCAATACCTTTGAAATATAAACAATTAAAATTGCACTTCTTTAGAATATTTTGAGATAATTCTTATAATATAAATTGAGTCAACCTCTTGCACTTCTTTAGAATATTTTTGAGATAATCCTCATAACATAGATAGAGTCTATCTGTTCTTCAAAACCCATGTTGTAATACACCATAGAATGTATTTTTATAAAGACTTTCATTGTTCCTTGGTTTAACATGTCCAAATCAGTGAAAATATAATTTTATAATAGAAGTCTCAATAGTTTCATATTCAGTGAGCTGAATAACATATTGATTGGTTTTTACAATTTTGCCATTGGATTTTTAAAATATTATGGACAATCAATAAATGAAAATTTGTATCTCTTTATATTACAGAGACAGGTAAAATAACAGCTTTATATACATCTAACTTAGTTAGCAGTAGTTACTTCCCTATTGTGAAATAATCTATATTTTAACTTGTTAAAAGAAGAATCAACACATTGGTATCTGTGTCACATCTCAACATCTAAATCCACTTTCTACTTATAAAACTACCCAGGTTTTTAAACTGGTTTATATTCTCAAGTTGATAATCATCCAACCTGAAAATAAATGAGTATTTTTATTCCATCACTGGCTTTTAAATAACTTGATTTTTTTGTACCAATATTAATAATTTGAAAGCTTTATAAGTTGCACTCAAAATTTTAAGAACATACTGTAAATCGTTTTTTCAATGGGTAAAAATAGTTCATTATATATATAATCAATCTTGTAATTGAATATTTATAAATACAGTAATTAGAAATATGTAAAGTATAACTTCAAAAATTTTATCCAGTTAGGAGTGCTTTGGACTATCCTCTTAGACTTTGTCAACTAATACTTTGAAAGGCTAACTTTCCCACAATTCTGTGATCTTAACGTTTGCTGCCTGTCTGTTAATTAAGTCTTGTTTGTATTTGTATATTAGCATAGCTTGCTTTATTTTTCTTTTGTAGTTATTTTTTCAATTTGCAATATTTTTACAAATTGCAAAGTAAATAATAATGTTTCAGCATCCGTTTTGTACAGCATAATAAGTCATGTATTTATGGTTTTAACTTTAATAATAATAATATAAAAATATTGCAAATTGAAAAAAATAACAACAAAAGAAAAATAAAGGAAGTTATGCTAATATTCAAATACAAACAAGACTTAACTAACAGACAGGCAGCAAACATTAAGATCGCAGAATTGTGGGAAGGTTAGCCTTTCAAGGTATTAGTTGACAAAGACTCCAAAAATAGTCATAAGTGCTCCTAAGTGGATACAATTTTTAAAGTTATACTTTACATATATCTAATTACTGTATTTATAAATATTCAATTATAAGATTACATATATTGATTTGAAAAAAATACAGACATCGAATTATAATATTAGTACACACACATGCATATACAGATTAAATATGTGAGCCATGAAAGAATGATACTGGTTTTAAAACATCCCTCAAATTGATTGCAGGCACTATTTGTAAGAAAATAAAAATAAGGGCATGTTCTTCTGTTAATGCTTTACAAATTTGGGAGTTATTTATAACTGAATGATTATAATTAACATGGGAAAGGAACATGTTAGTATAGTCTGAATGAAAATATAGCTGATCTAGTTAGTTTCTATTTGCAAATGAATAAATAAAAATATAATCTGAAGTTGAATGTTATTTAAAACAGAATAAATGTATGGGTCATACTGTATCCGGAGTCATTGCCTAATTATTGATCATCATTTGTAACAGTAAAAATAGGAACCAATAAAGAACAATTCCAATTCAAGGATGCCTGTGAAATGTAGGGTCTATTGCAACAGAATGAAAATAATAACCTAAGCTAAAGTGAATATCAATCATTGAATAACGATCTAACACTTAATTAAGTAAAACAATGATAATAATATTTGTTGTAAATTCATGAATTCAGATAGCATTTAGAAAGAATAAATAAGAACATTACTTCAACCTATCTTAAAATATAAGCATTATTTGCAATAGATTAAAGATAAAACAATAAAACCAAATATCATTATCTTATAAATAACAATATATGCTCCTTACACAATCGGATTATAACATAATAAAAACGATAAAGAATTAGACAGACAAACATTAATATTTCTTATGAGTCAAATACTTTTTATAATAATACAAATTTATATCAAAAGTTAAACGTTATTTTATTTATATTTTAATAAAATAATTCATGAATGGATTAGATAGTCATTTTAATATGCCCTACAAATTCAAAACATCAATGATATCTAAATAAATAGATACCTCAGTAATTTATTTCTAATTACAACAAAATAAAATGAAATGTAATTTTAGCAGTATACTCTTATTAAGATAATAATATTAAATACTTAATACAATATAAATTAACCTATTATAATCGGATTAAATACTTAATACAACATCTATTAACTTAACATATCTTTATACTTTCATCAACTTAAAATATTATATAATCAAATCATTCTATTAAGATTTTCAATATTCAATCATAATAATATATATAATGAACGATAAATTCCTACTTGTATTATTCAAACACAATTGACAAATCATATCCAATTGCTCTTCAGTTGAATAAAGTGAAGTTGTTAAAACTTTAGACTACAACCGTCAAAGCATGTGAAAGATTGTTAGTGGTTATATGATCAAATATTAATATAAAAATGTAATATTTAAACTAAATTTACATCCACATCAATGAACTTTATATATAATTAAAACAAGTCACTGTAATTTGTAACAGAATAAAATATATTACTATTACCAGGCCTATAAATGAATGAGATTACAATATTTATGGCTTTAAACTGACTTAATATAATACCATTTTAATCAATAATGATTTAAAATAAAATATGTGAATATTTAATTGCAACTACATTTAATCATCTTCACTAATTATCATATTTGTCCCATTATCAATCATTGGGTCAATTCTTATATAATTTTTATCCAAATATAACTGTTACTTGTTGGTAATAAAATAATCATCATAAGCTTCTAATTACTTATTAATTTTTTAAGAATGTCAAATGAGTAAATTTATTGCTGTATAAAATCTATTCCTGGTCCAATAATAAACATTAAATTCAATACAGAGAAAATGATATGTTATTATACTTTCTTACCCATCCTGTGTTTTTGCTTTCTGAATTATTTTGTAACTGCTTCCAATGAATTATGTAGAATAATCAATTAGTGAATATCATCTTTCCCAAATATAATTAATCAATCAATTTACATTGTAAAATTGAATGAGAATAAAAACAAATTTACTTGATTTAAATTAATTCAAAATTTATTAACAAGGGGATATAAATTAAAATCATATATATATATATGTGTGTGTGTGTGTTAAATGTCTTTAGAAAAATTTAACTTTATTTAAATATTCCAAGTACATTCAACTGTTAGTAATAGCACACCAAACAGGTTTTATATATATATATTTATATACAAAGAGCCTGCTAATAGCTCTAAACAAGTTTATTTATTTTATTTTTTATGATAAATGCTACAAGAGAAAATACTTGAAGCCTTTATCTATGATGGTCACCATCCTCAGATCAGTTTCGAGCTATGGCTCTCATCAATGAAAAGCTAGGGCATTAGATCCAAAATATTAATGCAAGTGAAGCATGTATCTAATTCTTAAATATTAAGTAAAAGATCTAAATCATCAGACACCTATATGTCTTCAAATTCAGCTCCTTAGCTCAAGAAACTATACATCTGTTTAGAGCTATTAGCAGGCTCTTTATATATTACATATCGGTAATGCAAGTATTATAGGTTGTGACATGTGACTGATTTTTATTATATTATAATTTTGCTATTAGGGCTTTGGCTATAGTAAATTTCTAAGCCTAATAATATATGAGATCACTGAATTTAGTTCAGGCCCATATTGTTCTAGTTAAGGATCTCAATTTGAAGACATGTAGGTGTCTGAAGATTTAGATCTTTTTCTTAACATTTAAGAATTAGATAAATGCTTGGCTTGAGTTAATATTTTGAATCTAATATCCTAGCTCTGCACTGATGAAAGCCATAGCTCAAAACAGTCTGGAGATGGGAACTGTCATAGATAAAGACTTCAGGTATTTTCTCTTATAGTATTTATCATAAAAAATAAAATAAATAAGCTTGTTTAGAGCTATTAGCAGGCTCTTTATTGGTAAGGCAAGCTATATAGGTCATGTGACATGTGACTGATTTTTACTCATATATATATATATATATATATATATATAATATATATATATATATATACTGTACCCTCACCATTCGGTCAATATAAACCATGTAATAGAAATAAGTAAATAAAATAATGCTCCAGTTAAACCTTTCAATCTTAATATAGTAGAAACAAGTCTTAATAGTATCTTACAATAATTTTTTACCACTAGACTAGCTCAAATTAATAATAAAGAATACATGGTTCGATTTTAAAAAATAAATAATAAAATAATATAATAATAATAATTATGAGATATATGGTGAAAGGTATAGTTGTTGGACTACATTGAGAACATTTCTTAAGAACATAATCTCAATGGCATAAGAATATTATTTCACCTTTTATTCAAATAATAATATAAAAAAAATGTAGTATTCTTACAACTTTAAAATATTATAAATAATCTAATATAATATTAGAAAATACAATATAATCTCTGTTATTAAAATATAATTATCTCAGGTTCTTTAAAATGAATCATTAACTTAATTTATAATATCCTGTAGCCAAGTATGATGAGGGATTTTGTATCATTCTTAACTACACCTCAACAACAACAACAATGACAACAACAACAACACTACTACACAACTACAACAACTACTACTCTCTCTCCCTCTCTCTCCCTCTCTCTCTCTCTCTCTCTCTCTCCTCCTCTCCTCTCTCTCTACTAATAATACTACTACTACTACTACTACTAATAATAATACTACTAATACTACTACTACTACTACTAATAACTACTAATACTAATACTACTAATAATACTACTACTAATAATACTACACTTAATCTAAATAACAATTGGTACTATGTTTACTATTCAATAATTTGAGCACTAATAACAATAATAATAATAATAATAATAATAATAATAATAATAATAATAATAATAATAATAATAATAATAATAATAATAATAATAATAATAATAATAATAATAATAATAATAATAATAATAATAATAATAATAATAATAATAATATGATTCTTTTATTTCTCATGTGGCATGTTAAAAGTATGGTATAATCTGAACAATATGTTTCAATAAGAAATATACTTAATTATATGGCAATAATATAAATAATAAATTATGACTAAAAATAATATTATACCATGTGATATTTTAGTACCATATTCTGAGTAATTATCATCATTTAAATAAACTATTTTAGTTATAATGTGCAAAATAGATTATATGTTTATTTCTGAGTTCTGTGGATCGAATCCTCTGAATGAATCAATAATAACACTGACTACAAGTTTTATAAAACAACTTTAATACATTGTACAGGCTTAAACTTGTATTAATATATGTAATATACTCAGGATTCGAACTCAGACTTTCACACGACCCACTACTCTCAGTGCCATCTCATATTGCTGACCCACCTGATCACACATATGTTGAAAAGATAATCACCAATATTGGTATTTCATGCTAAACCAGCAATCATCAGTTGGTCTAGATTACTATCCTCACACACATATATATATAATAAGTGCTCAGCTTTATATTAAGATAGCCAATCTTCATATTTTAATGGACAGGCTTCAAACTATTCCAACTCACAACTCTTCAGCCTTCCATTTCATTGAAAATCTGATGGTGGAATGCTCAAAGCCCTTATTAGTGCCAAGGTTGTCATTTATTCTATTTAACAAATCAACTATGTACAAAATCGAAAGCACTAAGACGTATTTAATTTATAGAAATAACAAACTTTTCTATAGTTACCTATAAGCGCCTTATTACATTCTGTATAAAAATAGTATAAACCGTTAAAGTCATTAAACTGTATTAATGCATCTGGTCACTAAGTATTCACTAAGTATCGATGCTTGCTTGCTTTTTTAGATTCTTTTTAACCGTAGAGCTTGCGTTGTACAATATTTAACATCAGTTATTTATGATTATCAATTCACTATTCAATAATGAATAATTAAAATCTAGTAATTACATTGGGAATGATGATTTATTAATGCTTTGAATTCGTTGATTATTTATCATTATTTTTTATGTTTTATCAATTCGCTTTCCATTACATCAACCTGCATATCTTTGGAGAAGCGAAGATGAATTAACATGTAGACATGCGCAATTGATATATTTATTTTGTGATTTTATTTTGAGTCTGCATCATTTTTATATTTATTGTCACCGTAAATGAAGTGGTTATAAGTGAAAAGGAAAGAAAATATGTTTAAAATGAGAGTGGATAAAGGACAATAAACAATAAGTTGATCGACTGTGTTCATTAGCTATTTGGTTAAGTTAGATGTCACAATGTTCTTTAAGAAACTGGAAGATGGTGAAAACTGAATTTGAACTGTAATCTCACCTAAATGTACTTTTATATTTTTGATAAGCATGTTATACTCTTAAAAATCGTACCAACAATATTTTCAGAAATACAATAACAATAAAACAAACTTATTTACCTTCTTACACGTTCTGCCCATCCTTCGCACTCTTTTTTCCTTGTATTCTGTTCTCATAACAATTATTTAATCATGTTATTAGTACCGTAATATAATTAAGGAAATTGTGAGATCCTTTGATTTATTTGTATATCAAATAAATTCGTTTCTAAATATCACACAAGTGAATATTAATTATAATTTAAAATATTGTATACACGGTATAGACAGCAATATTATTTGTTGATTTCTTATTATTTATTTGTTCTGAAATAACTTATTAAGATCTATACATTTTTTTAAGTTTTACTGCTTTTTTCTTTATATCATCTTATTGACCATTTTAAAATGAGCCTGAATTCTCAGATCATAATGCTTATTTGCTATTTGCTTTTTTTTTTTTTTTTTTTGATTCATAGTATTAAACAATGCCATTATATGTCATTTTTAGATGATAAAAATAGTTATGCTTTAATAAGTGTATATATTTCTTTATTATTGTAATAATTATTTTATTTACTTAAGGTCTCACTGATCATATATTATGAACACATAAATATTCTATAAGCTTTGCTAACAGTGTTATAAAATTACTTTCCAGCAAAAACTTATACACTCATACACACAAACACACACACTACAAGACTATTTGGATTTATATTCCTTTATCGCGAATATGATAGTGCTTATAATTATTTATTAAACTGATGATAAGAAATTATATGGACAAAGACGATTTTAATTTTCTGTCTAATAGTTTGTTAGTAAAAAAAAATAAGTAAAATACAGTTTACTTTTGTAAGAATTAAATATCAATAAATAATAAAGTTCCAGATGCAGTAGATCTAAGTTCAAACCCTTACGAATAAAAGTCATATAACAAAAAAGTGGTCCGAAAATATTTATGGAACAACCCTGAATAGGTAGATAATTAATATTCACTACTATTGGGAGAAATTAAGCGGGGGAAAAAATAGTATGCTCCTGAAGAGCACTTTGTATACTGATGTCATGTGATACATTCTTTAGCAATTTTAAAACATTTTGTGCTATGTAAATAATATATATATATATATATATATATAACTTACGTTTTACGCTTTTGGATTCCATGAGTGTAACCATAGGTAAAATATCAATGCTCAAACGCTTAAATAAATGAAAAACATTCACCGGATTGCTTAAATATAATTTTGCGTCTTCAGAATTTTTAAAGGTGGAAAATGAAATATTTTCTGATAATCTATAAAATTATATATATAATAAAAATAAAGAAACAAAATGTAATGTAAGTATGTGATTACTTACATTAAAACATAAAGAACTGAAGTATTAAAACTATATATATATATATCATTATTCTGATATATATATACAGACATTTATAATATATGTTAAGATTCGAAATGAAATTATTAGTTATCAGTCAGCTTAAATATACAAAATTACAAACTGTTTCATTTTCTTATTGTATATTCAATGTCTTAGTTAATTTACCCACGGTAGAGAGATAAATACTGGAGCTAAAGATTCATAGATAATGACACCTCTTATCGCTTCCAGTGCTCATAGTTTTTATGAAGTCCTAGCAAAAAATCATTCCACCACGATTATGTCATACAATTAAAACTAAAGTATTTATCATAGAAAGAATTACAAAAGTTAGAATTTGCCCTTAAATAACGTACCCATAAATTTATTGATCCATTATAAAGTAGATATTAACATATAACATAATAATAATAATAATAATAATAATAATAATAATAATAATAATAATAATAATAATAATAATAATAATAATAATAATAATAATAATGATGATGATGATGATGATGATGATGATGATGATGATGATGATGCCTGCTTGGAAACATCTTAATTAATATTTACAATTTATTTTTTTATTACTGTTATTTTAAAAAGAAATCATTGTAGAAAAATTAATTACAATATTTACAGTTTACATTCTGTATTATTTTATTAAAAAAAATGTAAATACAATAATTAAACTTTATTCATGTCAGCAGACGGAATCATATCTTGACCATTAATGCACAGTTTTTTGGGGGGACAGCATTCTGTCCTTTTTGAATATAGTCCACTGATAACAACAACAAAAAATAACTGTTGACCAAAAGCAACAAAATGAAATGAACCAAAGTACAGCAATGTTAAGAGCACCTTGTCGTTTCTATATTACAATAAAAGTAAAAATAAATGAAATAAATTTTGATGAAATTTATTGTAATTTATTCCTTTTTATACTTTAACAAGGGAAACACCTTCAGTAGACTGTAAGCTACTAAACCATATATCTATCAAAAATACAGGCTGCCATTCTGGTTTACTGAAAGTCTCACAGTATCTTTTTTTTTTTTGCTATTGTACCGATATTCCTTCTAAAATTATGTTTTGTTTTTATCTGATTAAAATAGAATTTAATTAAAATGTGGAGGGTAAATTTTTTAAAAAACTTTTACTTATCTCATTTTATAAAATTCCTTTTTTCTCTTATCAAAGATATAATGATTTTTAAGGTATGATATTTTTTTTTATAGTAATATTTTTTTTGTTTCCTATAACTTTTGTCACTATACTTATTTAAAACTTATGTGATGATGAAATTAATATAGATAGATAGATAGATAGATAGATAGATAGATAGATAGATAGATAGATAGATAGATAGATAGATAGATAGATAGATAGATAGATAGATAGATAGATAGATAGATAGATAGATAGATAGATAGATAGATAGATAGATAGATAGATAGATAGATAGATAGATAGATAGATAGATAGATAGATAAAACAAGGCCATCCGGAAAGATTCAAAATTTTTTTCATGTGTGTAATTATAAATAGGGATATAAAACAAAAAAAGAGTCAAAGTTGGATTATTATTTATACAGAGAGAAAAAGGTAAACTGTAAAAAAGAAAGAAGTATTTGAAAAGCTATTACTCTAAATCCATGCACTTACCAAAATAAATTACGGATAGGAAAGTCTTTAGTTGAAGCCATAAACCTGAATGACACTTGATTGATGGTGTCAGAAATATACAAACAAACTAATTACAAAGAGAGTGGAAGAATAGGGAATCAACGTTATTAGAACTTGTATTGCCAATTTAGTATTAAATTTCTAAAATGATGATGTACAATTCTGCCAAAGAAAACCAAATGGAGTAACAATTTTCCAAGCAAACTGGCCCTGCTCATCATCACCATGTGATCATGATTCTGATTGTCGAATGTAAATGCCTGCCTTTAAAGAGACACCATAAAGAAGTTGCCGAAATAAAAGCATTATAGCACCATAATCAATAGTATTGCGCACGAGGAAAGTGCCTGGACGCATTTACTTTTTGTTAGCTTTAAAGAAAATAAAAAGACAAAAATATGAATGAATTATGATCTGATGATTGGAGATCAACTAATTCCAAATATTTATTTGGCTGCGTGATTTAAATGTTCAAGATAAATAAATAAAAAAGAAGAAAACCATTCATAGTGGTCAGATATTTTTTTCATTTTATTTTATAAACACAATTGTTTACTTATTTGATCTGCACATGTGTATTTGTTTAGTGAAGGCAGATTATTTTATTTATGGATTGAAACATATTTAATATTATATATAAATACAGTTGTTTACTTTGTACATAATATTATTTTATTTTTGATTGAAACATTTTATTCTTAGATTTAGATGTATTTATTTATTTATTTATTATACGTATATATATCTTATTGTAAGGCAAAGAAGGGGTGAGGGAGTTTTCACTCGTATTTTGTGTAAATTATTTTCATTTCGTGTTTGTTTTATCTATTTATTTATTTTTAAAATTATGGTTGAGGAGTTTTAGTAAAATGGATAATATGAAATATGGCATAGAAAAATTATTGTTAATAAATTAAATTTAATTAAAATTTTATCATTTGTTGTTTCGTTTTTTTTTTTTTCACTCCATACAAATCTAAATTATAAATATTGTTTTTTCTTCCCTTTTTACTGCACACCACGTAACATAAGAACTTAGAAGAGTACTGAGCCTTAACTTGCGATATGCTACTAGGAAATGTAGATTGACATCTTTTTTTTTTTCTCATGTGTCATAGCATCAGCCGGAAAGCAAACCCGCCAACCCGGTACAACCGTCTGCAAAGCTGCTGTCGCTGACCTCTGGATCACCAAAGCTTGACTAGATTGAGGTCTTTGTAGCAACTCTTTTTAAAACATTCTTATTAAGGAAGTAGTGCATAATTTAATTTGATTCAGGTCTTATAAAAATGTTTTGTTAATGGCAAACTTTGTCAATTCTCATAAAGATTGATTCAAAGAGAGAGAGATGAAGAAATATAACTAATGATTGTTAATTTGATCACGTTTTTGATAATATATTGTTTAATTATCAATGTATGTCTGTTTATATATTTTAGACTTGAAATAATTCCGCAGGGGTGTGTACATGTCATTATTTTGATTTGTATGCACTGCACATGCGACTGTAATAAATACATGAATTTAAAATAATTAAATAAGAATATAGGACTCACAGTACAGTATTATATAGCAAAAACCATATTGAACAAAACATGTAGAGCTAGAATAAGAAGGATGGATTCCGTGCACAATATACTTATAATATAAATCATGCTTACATAAGCAATTGTGTTTAATAAAAAAATAAAAAAAAATAAAACAAAAGGTAAAAATGGAATAACAGGCAAAACTCTCCATACAGTAGTGCCACCCTGTGCCAACCAGAAGAATCAATGGATGCCAGAAGGCTTGTGCATAAAATCCCCATCTAATGCCTACTCATCCAATATCCCCAAATTAGTTTCTGTCTTGTGGCACAGAGTGACACTACTGTATGGAGAGTTTTGCCTGTTTAATAACAGTTATGGGCTGCAGAAAGGAGTTTGCTATTAACTGAAAGGAGACCCTTTGATTCCTCTTGGAGGCCTTAAAGGAACCGAGCAGGGCAAATTCCTAATGTCCACTCCATACGTTCTTGTCGTTGCAGCTGTTATTACTATATGTTTATTCATATAGTATATGAACATGGATGGGCTGCTCACCAACATGCATTAGCCAGCGTGGTGAGTTTATTGGCTATTTATCTCTGAGTTTAAGATCAAGAAACACCATGGTCTTTCTTCTCAGTGCCTGATAAGGCAGAATGAATGTTTGTGTAAATGATAAAGATTTTTCCCAATTATACAATTATGACAGAAAAAAATAAAGCATGGCCCTTAATCCCAGGAGGCTGTAAAGTCACCAACCAAGGCAGCGGTTGGTGGCCGAAGGCAGAGGGTGCTAAGAATATCCTGGAGGCAGACCCAGGCTGCCATTTGATGATGACTTTTTATTTAGGTACTTACAACTGCAGATCACTTTCAAGTGAAGGAAGATTGCAAGAATTAGAAGAAGAACTCTCTTATATTAAATGGGATATTATTGGACTTTGTGAAGTTAGAAGAAAAGGTGAAGAGACAATTGATTTAAAAAGTGGACATATGCTCTATTATAAAGGCACAAATATTGGAAATACAAGTGGAGTAGGATTCATTATAAATAAAAAGTGGAAGAACAATATTGTGGAGATTGATGGTGTATCAGACAGAGTGGCAAGATTAATTATACAACTTAATAGCAGATATCAAATGCAGATAATTCAGGTTTATGCCCCAACAAGTTCTCACAGTGATGAAGTAGTAGAAGATTTTTATATGGATGTACAAAAGGCTTTTGATCAGAGTAAACAACATTTTAAAATTGTTATGGGAGATCTTAATGCTAGAATTGGTAAACAAATGAAAGATGAAAGTGTTGTAGGTAATTTTGGTTATGGTAATAGAAATGAGAGAGGACATAGACTTGTGGAGTTTGCAGAGAAGGAAAAACTTTATATTATGAATTCTTTTTTTGAGAAAAATGTTAGAAGGAAATGGACATGGAAGCATCCAAATGAAGGTACAGCAGAATTGGATTATATTTTGACTAACAGGAAATACATATTTCAAGATTGTAATGTTCTTAATAAATTTAACACAGGAAGTGATCATCGATTAGTAAGGGGTAAGATACATGTTAATGTAAAACTAGAGAGACAAAAATTATTAAGAAAAACTATATTTACAGTTGATATTCCTAATCTTCAGAAACATTCTAATGAATTTAAATTAGAACTTACAAATCGGTTTCAAGTATTAGTAGATTTTGAACATGATTCAGATTTGAATGAAATTAATATGAAAATAACTGATACACTTTTAAAAACTGCAACAAAGATAGCTGGTAGAAAAAAGCAGCAATTGACTAATAAAATTTCTACTGAGACTAGAGAACTTATGAAGAAAAGAAGGAATATGAAGATATGCAAGAATGATACATTAAAAAGAATTGAATATCTCGAATTTTGTAAAATGGTGCGGAAAAGAGTTGAAAATGATATAAGAAAGTATAACTGTGAACTAGCACGAAAAGCTGCAGAAGAAAATAAAAGTCTTAAGAATGTAAAACAACATTTTGGTATTGGTAGGAAATTTATATCTGCAATAAAGAAAAAAGATGGAATTATTACTAAAAAGAGGGATGACATTATGAAATTGATAGAAGATTTTTATCAAGAATTATATAGTAATAAAGAACAAGTACCTCCTATATCTATTACATCTTCCGAATTGCCCAGAATTTTAAATGAAGAAGTGAGAAATGCAATTAAATGTATGAAAAAAGGAAAGGCTCCAGGTAATGATGGAATTATAATTGATATATTAAAAAAAGCAGGTGAAGAAACAGAAAAAATATTAGCAAAGTTATATACCAAATGTCTAAATGATAAAGATGTACCGGATGATTGGAAGAATGCAGTAATAATATTAATATTTAAAAAAGGTGATAAAGAAGATATTAGAAATTACAGACCTATCAGCCTTTTATCAGTTTTATATAAAATTTTTACCAAGATAATTACAACTCGTCTACAGAGAACCTTGGATTTTCACCAACCAAGAGAACAAGCTGGATTTAAAAGTGGTTTTAGTACAGTAGATCATATTCAAGTATTGAGAGAAGTTATAGAAAGGACAAATAAATATGAGTTGTCATTATGTTTTGGATTTGTAGATTATGAAAAGGCATTTGATTCTATAAACATTTCTTCAGTGATTAAAGCATTGGATCATCAAGGTATAGATCCAGGATATTGTCATATTTTAAAGAATATTTATAAAAATGCAACAGCAACAATTAGATTACATAATGATACTGGGAAAGTCAACATTGAGAAAGGTGTAAGACAAGGTGACTCCATATCTCCAAAACTTTTTACAGCAGTGCTGCAAGAAGTATTTTGTGGATTAAAATGGGAAACTAAAGGAGTGAAAGTAAATGGAGATTATTTAAGTCATTTAGATTTCGCAGATGATGTAGTTGTTTTTGCAAATCAGACGTGTGCTCTTCCGATCTAATGTTGCAGGAGTTATCAGATGAAAGTAGGAAAGTAGGACTAAAGATAAATGTTAAAAAGACTAAAGTAATGTTTAATCGATTTGCTCAAAATATGAAAATAAAGATTGATTATGATGAATTAGAAGAAGTTAAGAGTTACAAATACCTTGGTCAGATTATTAATACAGATGGAAACATAATGGAGGAAATTAATCATAGAATTAAACTTGGTTGGAGTGCTTTTGGTAGAAATAACTTGATATTAAAAGGAAATATGCCTATGTGTTTGAAAAGAAAGGTTTTTAACAAATGTGTTTTACCAGTTCTTACTTATGGATCTGAGACTTGGACACTTAATAGAAGATCAATACAGAGACTTCAGACCACTCAAAGAAGTATGGAGAGATGTATGTTGGGAGTAACAAGAAGAGATCGAAAACGCAATGTATGGGTAAGAGAACAAACAGGTGTTACTGACCTCATTGAAAAAATTAAAAGATTGAAGTGGAGTTGGGCTGGACATATTGCTAGAAGAGATGATAATAGATGGACAATTGAAATTTTAAGCTGGATTCCAAGAGATTGTAAAAGACCCAGAAGGAGGCCACATGTAGGATGGATGGATGAAATAAGAAAATGTGTAGGGGTGATGTGGAGAAGAGAAGCTAAAGATCGGAGAAGATGGATTAAACTTGGAGAGACCTTCATCCTGCAGTGGACTGATAATGGTTGATAATGATGATGATGATGATGTACTAGCATAAGAGATGATGATCATGTGATGTTTAGTGGTTTAAAAATAGAACAATAATAATAACAACAACAACAACAATAATAATAATAATAATAATAATAATAATAATAATAATAATAATAATAATAATAATAATAATAATAATAATAATAATAATAATAATAATAATAATAATAATAATAATAATAATAATAATAATAATAATAATAATAATAATAATAATAATAATAATATGTATCACAGAAAATAATTATCTCATTGGCAGCTAAAATAATAGTCACTTAGCTGATGCACAGAAATGATTTTATCAAATAATTCTTGAGTATTTTGGCTTAAATATGTGTATTATTTTTTTCAAAAACCATGCAATTTTTCCCCCATTAACCATGTGTATTCTACCCTTTTACATGAATGAAGGCTAGTATTATCTTGCCAAAATGTCAGCATGTTTTGAATGATTTCATTTTTTGTTTTGTTTTCTATTCTGCGTCTGAATCATGATTGAAAACATTATTTATTATGGAAATGATGGCTTGAAGTCTTTACATCATATAATATGAAAATCTATTTTGAAATTTAATATATTGAAAATTATTTCTTCTTATTTTAGCTTCAGTATAATCTAATATGCATTAGTCAGTGTGGTGTGTTTATTGGCTTTTCACCTGTGAGTTTAAATCAAGAAACATCATGAATTTTCTTCTCAGTGGTGTGATAAGATAGAATGAATGTATGTGTAAATGATAAATATTTTCCAATAGATATATACAATCATGGCAGACAAAATAAATCATTGTTCTTATTCCCAGGAGACTGTAAAATTACCAACCAAGGCAGTGGTTGGTGGCCAAAGGTGGAGGATGCTAAGAATCACCTTATTGTGGATCCAGGGTGCCATTTGAGGATGACTTTTTATTCAGGTACTTACAATTGTAGATCACTTTCAAGTGAACGAATATTGCAAGAATTAGAAGAACTGTCTTATATTAAATGGGACATCATTGGACTTTATGAAGTTAGAAAAAAGGTGAAAAAACAATTGATTTAAAAAGTGGGCATGTTCTCTACTCTTAAGGAACAAATATTGGAAATACAAGGGGGGTATGATTCATTATAAATAAAAAAGTGGAAGAACAAAATTGTAGAGATTGATGGTGTATCGGGCAGAGTGGCAAGATTAGATATACAACTTAATAGCCAATACCAAATTCAGATAATTCAGGTTTATGCCCCAACAAGTTCTTATAGCGATGAAGTAGTAGAAGATTTTTATGTGGATGTACAAAAGACTTTTGATTAGATTAAACAACATTTTTAAATTGTTATGGGAGACTTTAATGCAAGAATTGGTATACAAATGAAAGATGAATGTGCTGTAGGTAATTTTGGTTATGGTAATAGAAATGAGAGAGGACATAGACTTGTGGAATTTGCAGAAAAAAAAACAACTTTATATTGTAAATTATTTTTTGAGAAAAATGTTAAAAGGAAATGGACATGAAGGCATCCAAATGAAGGTACAGCAGAGTTGGATTATGTTTTGGCTAACAGAGAATACAAATTTCAAGATTGTAATGTTTTTAATGACTTTAACAGAGGAAGTGATCATCGATTAGTAAGATGTAAGATACGTGTTAATGCAAAACTAGAGAGACAAAAATTATTAAGAAAAACAATATTTACAGTTGATATGCCTAATCTTCAGAAACATTCTAATGAATTTAAATTAGAACTTACAAATCGGTTTCAAGTATTAGTAGATTTTGAACATGATTCAGATTTGAATTAAATTAATATGAAAATAACTGATACACTTCTAAAAACTTCAATAAAGATAGCTGGTAGAAAAAAGCAGCAATTGACCAATAAAATTTCTATTGAGACTAGAGAATGTATGAAGAAAAGAAGGAATATGAAGATATACAAAAATGATGCATTAAAAATGATTCAATATCTCGAATTTTGTAAAATGGTTTGGATAAGAGTTGCAAATGATATAAAAAAGTATAACTGTGAACTAGCAAGGAAAGCTGTAGAAGAGAATAAAAGTTTCAAGAGTATAAAACAACATTTTGGTATTGGGAGGAAATTCACATCTGCAATAAGAAAAAAATGGAATTATTAGTAAAAAGAGAAATGACATCATGAAATGGGTCAAATACTTCTACCAAAAAAAAAAAAAAAAAAAAGAATAATATGGTAATAAAGAACCTTCTATATCTATTATATTTTCTGAATTGCCAAGAATTTTAAATGAAAAAGTGAGATATGCAATTAAATTTATGAAGAAAGAAAAGGCTCCAGACAATGATAAAATTATAATTGATATATTAAAAGAAGCAGGTGAATAATTATTTTTTAACAAAGTTATATACCAAATGTCTAAATGATAAAGATGTACCAGATGATTGAAAGAATGGAGTATTAATATTAATATTTTAAAAAGATGATAAAGAAGATATTAGAAATTGCAGACCCATCAACCTTTTATCATTTTTATACAAAAATTTTACCAAGATAATTACAATTTGTCTACAGAGAGCATTGCATTTCTACCAATCAAGAGAACAAGCTGGATTTAAAAGTGTTTTAGTACAGTAAATCATATCCAGGTATTGAGAGAAGTTATAGAAAGGATAAATACATATGAGTTGCTATTATGTTTTGGATTTGTAGATTATGAAAAGGTATTTGATTCTATAAACATTTCTTCAGTGATTAAAGCATTGGATCATCAAGGTATAGATCCAGGATATTATCATATTTTAAAAAAATATTTATAAAAATGCAACATCAATAATTAGATTACATAATGATAGTAGGAAAGTCAATATTGAGAAGGGTATAAGACAGGGTGACTCATTATCTCCAAAACTTTTTACAGCAGTGTTGCAATAAATATTTTGTTGATTAAAATGGGAAGCTAAAGGAATCAAAGTAAATGGACATTATTTAATTCATAAAGAGTTTGGAGATAATGTAGTTGTTTTTGCAAAGAATGATTTAGAGTTACAAGAAATGTTGCAGGAGTTATCAGATAAAAGTAGGAATGTAAGACTAAAGATAAATGTTAAAAAGACTAAAGTAATGCTTAATAGATTTTCTCAAAATATGAAAATAAAGATTGATTATTATGAGTTAGAAGAAGTTAAAAACTACAAATATCTTGGTCAGATTATTTATAAATATGGAAACATAATGGATAAAATTAATCATAGAATTAAACTTATTTGGAGTGCTCTTGGTAGAATTGGCTTGATACTAAAATGAAATATACCTTTATGTGTATTTGAAAAGAAAGGTTTTTAATCAAGGTGTTTTACCAGTTTTTACTTATGGATCTGAAACTTGGACACTTAACAGAAGAGCAATACAGAGACTTCAGATCACTCAAAGAAGTATGGAGAGATGCATGTTAGGGGTAACAAGAAGAGATCAAAAACACAATATATGGTTAAGAGAACAAACAGATGTTACTGACCTCATTGAAGAAATTAAAAGACAAGTGGAGTTGGGATAAATATATTGCTGGAAGATATGTTAATAGATGGACAATTGAAATCTTAAACTGGATTCCAAGAGATTGTAAAAGACTAAGAAAGTGACCACATGTCAGATGGATGGACGAAATAAGAAAGTGTGCAGGTATGATGTGGAGAAAAAAAGATAAAGATCGGAGAAGATGAATTGAACTTGGAGAGACCTTCATCCTGTAGAGGATTGATAATGGTTGATGATGATGATGATAATCTAGCTGTTAAATATGATTTTAACTAAGATAAAATTATTGAAATGATAACATATATGAAATGATTATGTATTTTTAAGCCTTGTATTAAAGAAGGGAATTCTTTTTTCCTTGTGTAGTTTCATTTTTTGTAAAAAGAGAAGAATTAAAACTGTCAAAAGAATGTTTATAAGTTAATTAAAAATATAAGATATATATTTTTTTAAAAGTTGCTTATCAGTTAATTTTTAGAGATTATGATAATTTGTCTAAAAATGAAATGTGTGTTTTAAGTTTTAATGTATAATTAAAATATTTGATTTCAAGTAATTAAAAAAAACTCATCAATAACAAGGAATGAGGATTTATTTCAGAAAAAGTATTGTTTTCCAAATTAATATATAAACAATTTTTATGAAATAAATATACTCTTTCTTATAGAAGAAACTTACTTGGACAAAGCTTAATGCTGTAATTTTGGAAATATTCACGTGATTGGATGTAATATTGAACTGAAGGTTATTTTTTAAAGACCAAAAGATTGTTTGGGCAAGGAAATCCAATTGCAGTTTGGCAGTAGGAAGTGAACAGTGAGACACTAATTTTGGAAATCTGATATAAAACTGATTAGACTTTTGTTTATTTCAAAGAAATTATTTTTACTAGTATCTATAATAGTATGGAGTTTTGATAAAACAATGTCCTAAACTTTTGGTAAAAGCTAAGCATTTCTAATCCAACTATGTGTCCTCTTTTATCAAAAGAACTGCAGAAAAAGGAAAATAACCTGAGAGAAAATGTCAACTATTCTTATAAATTGATTCATTCAAAGTCATAAATATCCCCGATAATACTAATCTTATATGAAAATATTTTTTAAATTAAAACTTGTAGCTAAAAGAAGAAAAACTAGTATGAAATAAAAATAATTATTAAATTAAAACTTGTAACTGTAAAACAAACAAAATTAATGAAAGAACTGAGATGAAAGTAATTAAATTTGTTAATTACTAAACTAAAATGGTAGCTACAAAAAGGAAATAACAAAAAGTTAAATGGATAAGAATAAATACTGAAAAAGCTATAAAAACGATAGAGTCAAAATATTGATTAAACTTTTATGGTATAAGATATACAGAGAGGACTAAACAAGGAAATAAATTCATGCTATTACAAGATATTATTGATGTGTACAGATTTTAATTTATGAATGCTACTTTATAATGAAAGTAATAATCGGCAATAGTATTCTACATTTTCTTTCGTGAAAAAGTGTTGTTATTATTACATTATAACGTGTGAGGTATCTTCATTTTCGAAAGAAAAAGAGGAGAAATATTTAAATTAAAGTTAATTATCTTTCTTTAATACGAAATATTTTTTAAGGTTTTACCAGTACAAGGCAAATTTTTATTTATATTAAATTAGTTATTATTTAAAATAAACAGAAGGAAATACAAATTAAAAGTGTTGTATGAAATTAGAACTGGAGTTAATGAATATAAGCATCATTTTTTGGTTGCAGTATCATTTTCTATTTTTTTTACCCTTTTATTTATTAGTTAAGTTTAATTAAATAATTTCTGAAATTATTATTCTTTTGTTAATGTTTTTATTCTTCTACTTACCTATTTTGTGAATTGCTAACATGATTGATTTCATCATAGAATTGTGATTTAAAGGACTTTCATGTTTACCAGTGAAACTATATGTTTTTCTGTTGTTCATAGTTCCTAATGTATTCCCAAAAGCTGATTCATACAGTAATGGTATTTCCAATATATATATATATATATATATATAATACATATTTTGCGGGGGTCATCCGTGTTAAAAACTTTTAATATTAATATACTGACATTTCGACTTGGTCACACAAGCCATCCACAGAGTTATAAAAGGTAGAAAGACGTTGTAGAGGCGCTACAATCACTGATTTGAATAAAATTTTAAAATTCCACCAATAGCAAAAAATGTTAAATTTAGAAATGTTTTTAAAAAAAATCTTTCCAAATAGGAGGAAGTTTGCATGTATCATCTCACTTATTGATACAATCTGGCCTTTTAAGTATCTCAATGGCTTCTCTAATTTTGCATTGGTAAAGATTATCACATCTGGATATGATCCTGGTACTAGAAAAATCAACTTTATACCTTTTGAGAAAATTGTTTGTAATGTTGAATCAGCTCTCGATAAAATTGATTCTACATCGGCTGATTTGGCTAGAGCTGAGATTTGTAATATTTTTAAACAGGTCATAAAATTGATTTTTCTAGTACCAGGATCATATCCAGATGTGATAATCTCTACCAATAAAAAATTAGAGAAGCCATTGAGATATTTAAAAGGCCAGATTGTATCAATAAGCAAGATGATACATGCAAACTTCCACCTATTTGAAAAGATTTTGTTAAAAAACATTCCTAAATTTAACATTTTTTGCTATTGGTGGAATTTTAACATTTTATTCAAATCAGTGATTGTAGCGCCTCTACAACCATCTTTCTACCTTTTATAACTCTGTGGATGGCTTGTGTGACCAAGTCGAAATGTCAGTATATTAATATTAAAAGTTTTTAACATGGATGAACCCGCAAAATATGTATTTTATATATTTGACCCATGCAAATCTTCGTTTTAACATATATATATAAGTGAATATTTGTAAATACAGTAACTAAATAATTAAAAATGTTATCCACTTAGGAGCGCTTTTGATTATCCATGTAATCTTTGTCAACTAAAGCTTTGAAATGCTAACTTTCCCACAATTCTGTGATCTTAACATTTGCTGCTTGCCTGTTAACTAAGTCATGTTTACATCTGTATATCAGCATAGCTTCTTCATTTTTCTTTTATTGTTATTTTTTTCAATTTGCAATATTTTTACATTGTTAAAATTAAAGTCAAAACCATAACCATAAATACATGATTAATTTAGTTTTAACAATGTAAAAATATTGCAAATTAAAAAAAATAACAATAAAAGAAAAATAAAGAAAGCTATGCTGATATATAGATGTCAACATGACTTAATTAACAGGCAAGCAGCAAACATTAAGATCATGGAATTGTGGGAAAGTTAGCATTTCAAAGCTTTAGTTGACAAAGATTACTTGGATAATCGAAAGTGCTTCTAAGTGGATAAAATATTTTAATTATTTAGTTACTGTATTTACAAATATTCAGATATAATTACGTATATTGCTTTAAAAATACAGACATCAAATTATATATATATATATAAATGGAGGGTTATTAATTCCAAAGTCAAAACATTGTGAATTAATCAAAACTAACACACGGTTTAACCCAAAATGTATGGGGGTCAGTGTAGTTATGCATACCGTTCTTTGTAAAATTGTTTAAATAAGGCTAAGGTAAAGTTAATATTTAATGATTATCTATATCAGTTTATCTATATATTTTACTGTAATTATTATTTTATTGATAACCATTATATCTTTCATATATCAGTTGAACAAGAACAATGATAATGATCAGAAGTAATGAATGATATCATAAGTTTTGATTTAGAATTATTTTTATAGTTGTTTTAGCACTTATGTATGTGAATGCAGGTGAAATACAGATTGCTTGTATATTATATCCTAAGTGAAGAATAATCTAATATTTATATTGTACCTCTTGCAAATTCAGACAGATATAACTGCTACCTCTTGAGTATTGATGTGAAATGGTATTATTTAGCCATCATTCTGTTTCAGCTATTTTGTTGCATAGTATTTTTTTCCTAGTTCAAACCCAACCCAGTTCACTTATATAAACTTCTTATCACTTATTTTATATGTAATCACAAATATTTTTCTGTATGTGCATGAATTTGTATATGTGCACACATGTAATGTTCATATTAATGTCTGTATGCATATAATGTATACACAGTTATAAATTTAAAATTAATAAAATGGTACAATTTAAATTAAGTTGTGTGAACATTGTTATATGTGTGTAATTACCTACATATATATATATATATATATATATATATATGCCAAAGAAGCTGAAATGCAATAGATTGAAAAGCATTACAACTCTTTTAAATTAATAAATTAGAATTATTCTTAGACAAAAACTCTTTATGTAAATGCATTGGTATATAAATTTCAATTCTTGTGGTAGACCCACACACATATATAATAGAATATTTACAAAATTAAACTTTTTTAAAAAAGTTACCTGTTTTTACAAAAAAATGTAAATTCTTAGAAAACCATCTTCAAGCATTTAATAAAACTTAGAATCAAATTTGTAAATGTATTTTAAAAATAAAACTAAGAACAAAGAGTGACCTGTTTAACCTTTATTGTTTCACCAAAAATGATAAAAGTTTTCATTTTTATGGATTTTAAATTGGTATCTGGGAAAATTTTGTAAAATGTTGTAAACACGGCATTTAAAGTACTGATTTTTCTGGTATAAATAACTTTAAATTTTGCATAGGGAGGTTCCTTTTTATAATATTTGATATAGTACTTGCTGCCAGTCAGTTTGGAGTTTGGCAGCTAAGGCCATACTATTTGCCAGTTCTTCTTTCAAGAGATCAGTCTGTGTAGATGGAAGAATGGGGAGACCAATCAACTGCCAAGAAGCCATTAGGAATGGGTCAGCCCTGCCAAGAATGAGGGATGCAGCCACATAGTAGCCTCAGCAAAGAAGATATGGTAACAATTTTTTCTGCAGAGCTTTTTAAAATAACTCAAATAAATTATATAAAAGTTAAGCTAGCTATTAATCTATAAATGTGCACAAACTTTTAAATCTAAAGGAATGTTTTAGTAAATTAAAAGCTATTTTTAATCTGTAAAATATAATTTAAACTTCTCAAAAGATATCTGTAAACTTGCCTATTTATGAAATTAAATTCTAAAACTCTAAATGCTTGTTAAATAATAACATATTAAATTATTATTCTGTTACTTGCTAATCTGTGGTCACACATTTCTTATTTGTTTTATACATGTTATTTTATAATATTGCTATGCCCAGTTCAGAACAGAGATTGATTCAATGAAGAAAATTTGAGGGGGAGATGATTAGAGGCTCTCTCTTAATTCAGTAATTTTCCTCTTTAGTACACACACACACACAAATCTCTGATCTAAAAACCTACATATTGTATTAAGCTATTATGTTTAGCTTATTAGTATTACTGCTGTTAGAATTAGGTTTGCAAGTTAATAAGGTAATTAGTTAATAAATGCAAGAGTGAGTTATAAAGCATATTGTCCATATTGCTTAAGTCCCAGATATGCTTTACCACTATTTTGAATTATATTATAAACTATGCTGATTTATTAATAAAATATATTAGTTTAAGTATCCCTTTTAGCATGTTTTAAGAATGCTAATTATGAACTGGCATATAGTAGTTTCACATAATGAAACTAGAATTTTCCATACTTTTGGTTATTAATTGATATTATGTTTAGTGTGGTAAATATGTCTTTAGGAAGCACATATGTGCATTTACGCCTTACTGTATGATTTTTATATGAATGGACTTCTGGTTTTAATGGCCACCCTATCTACTTATTTCAGACATTTCTTCTTTAGAACTGGAACTGAAGATCCAGATGGTGTATAAACTGATCCGATCATCGAACTGTATGTTCAATTTATTCACATTGAGTCATATAGTTCTTGGAAACCAAGTACTTGGGACTGAATCCTTGAGTAACTACTCATTCCATATGCACACATCTTCAGTAATATATATATATAACACCATAGTATCTGAAGTAATACTACAAAGCTCCAACTCATACTCCATAATGTAATATTTCAGCATTGATCTGAATATGTAATCTCATTTTATACATATATAATCTGCATAGAGAGCTTACTGCAGCTCGTTAAGTGTATATTAAATGATCGTTAATTAAATGTTATGGTGATAAACCATCATTCCTGCACTGACTTAACCATCACAAACATGATAGGAAGGTCATAGTAATATTAAGGCATGAATAAACTGTAGATTATTAAAATTGTAATAAACTCTTTTAAATCATAGTGCAACAGATGAGATTTTGTTCTCAAACTCACTCATCATAGTTACACCTGTGTGTGTCATTCAGTGCACTCATGTTTATTTAATATAATGTTTAATAATTAAAATATATTAAATCATAATCACTGTTTTGCATATCATTCATAATCCATCCCAATCTTAGTTAAATTTCTTAATATTAATATTAATTATTGAAATATGCATTATTTAGCCAGCCATATATGTGTGTGTTTATTTAAATATTAGTAATTTAGTTAATATTCCCTAAGTCTCTTGCTCCACCCTCTGCTACTGCTGGCACACAAGCTAAGAAACTCCGAATGTAGCCTCGTATATGTCATTCACAGTGTAGTAAGTCATGGAGTGTTGGTGAAGGAACTGAGGTGTGATCTGATTCAATGTCTCACCCCTTCATCTAGATCAGCCTTGGTGTAATTTGCTGAAAGTCTGGATTTTGTTGTGTGAATGTACAAATCTGACCATTACAGATGTTATTGTTAGGTATACTGTATTATAAGTTATAATTGTAAATATTTTTAATGCTAATATTTGCTCTTGTTCGTTGCTTGTAAACAAGAGATTAATATTGGAAGGGTAATGGTTTGCTTTATACTGCATATACACATCATATATATATATATATATATATATATATATTGATAGATAGGTAGATAAATAGAAAGACAAATAAATAGATGTATATATAGATAGATAAATATATAATGTCTAAATTGGTATAAAATATCTAGATAGCTAGATACCTACATATATAGGAAGATAGATAGATATATCAATAGACAATTGATAGATAGATAGATGGATGGATGGATAGATAGATAGATAGATAGATAGATAGATAGATAGATAGATAGATAGATAGATAGATAGATAGATAGATAGATAGATAGATAGATAGATAGATAGATAGATAGATAAGCAGGTAGGCATACATACAGACAAAATGATAGACTGACAGATGGATAGATTATTAAGTAGGTATGTTGACGCATTTATAAATATTTTACCATCACTCATAATTTAATTCAAGAATTTTAATTTATGTATTTCAAATTCGTTTATTTTTTTTAAATTTGACATATAAAAAAAAGAAATCAAAATTGTATTGTATTAATTTATTAAAATTACTCGTACTTACTTTTTAAGAACGGTTAATCTGTTTTCTTCCGTTTCTAAATACAAATCAACCCAGTTAGAAATCCTTTTTTCAATATTTACTAAGTTTTCCATTTGTACCGTAGAAGTAAATATATCACATTTATATAAAACAGTTAAATATAATAATAAAGTTAAACTAATCCAAATATAATAAAACTTATAATTAGAAATCATTTGGGGATTTAATGTTTTAAAAGTATTGATATTCTAATAGCAGCAATAATATGCAAAACTATGTCTCTACTAAAGTTGAGAAGAATATATTAAATCTGTTCTTTCTGAGAATAAAATTTAATAATTATTTTGATATATAAAATAATTAATGTTGTAATGGCTTCTATTTCACACACACATATATATATAATATGATACATGATAATATTTAAAATAAAGAAGACATTAAAATTAATTTTGCAATTATCAATACATCAATATATAAATACAATTTAAAAAAAATAACGATTGTAATTTGCTTACAGTATGAACGTCATATTATGAAGTATTAAGCAATTATTTGCTCTTATTTATTTATTGTTTATTCAAATTTTTTATTTAATCCCAGTGCTTTATTTATTTATATATGTATACATTATTTTATTTAGATTGATTCGTTTCCTAGTAATAATATTATTATACTGGGAATTCGTTTCAGATGAATGGTGTCTTTTGATTTATTTATATTTGATGTCCATAATATTAGTTTTTTAAAATATATATAACAAAAAATAATAATAAATGTAACGACATTATTATATTATAAAAAGTATTATAATCACAAAAGTACTTTAGGTTAATCATTAAACCTTCTTCAACTGACATTACAACTCAAATATATCAAGTAAGCTCATCAGGTCATATATCATGATTCCCAAATACTAACTTTAGCAGACTGATGATTAATTATCTTTAGTACAATATTTATTATATGACATACATTTTACTTTATATATATATATATATATATATATATATATATAGTAAAATGCATATCCAGTATCCACTTCAATATATATATATATATATATATATATATATTGAAGTGGATACTTCATGGCATTAAAGGCAGTTCATAGAGAAAATAAATACAGACAGAGTTGCAGATAGCATAAATCATTACCAGTGAAAGAGATTGAAGAAATGAATTATTTTGTTTTAATTAAACTTCATTTAAACATAATATAAATTTGGAAGCTCAAACTTTATATATATATATATTGTAGTGGAAACCATCCTTTTAACAATTTGTAATTGATCAAAATAAAACATATAATTAATATTCATAAATCACATTTTAGTCTAGGGAAATTGTAAACATCTAACGAGTACCCATTTACATTGTGGAGAGACTATACAAATTTTAATTGTCTAATTTAAATAGTCACAGATAATGGACACATAAAAAACAAGTCTTTATTAAATCAGTCAGATCTGAGTTCGATCATAGCTTCATGACATCTAGCCATAAGCCCACTTCAAACCCTAGTACTAACCTTAAATTTCCAATGCAATGGGACTTTATATGGTCAATCCATGCTAGTTCTCTTAAAGACAAACTATTTTATAAATGTGTATTAACTTTAATTAGTTTAAGGTTTAAATTAATCGAAGCTATTAATAAATTCATGATAAAATTATTCATGAATTTATATATATTATACTGCATGGATTGTGCGTATATATTTATAGATATTTCAAAATATATATATATATATATATATATATATATATATATATATATATATATATATATATATATATTGTTCTAAAGTTTCATTGCATCAGAAATGTTTGATTTTACTTTTAAATAATCTGTTCGAATTTTAGTGATTAAAAGCTACATTCTTTTGATAAGCTTTCAGATTTTTCCTTTCCAAAAACAATGGGTAAAGTTTTATTAATTAGAAAAAAAGATAAGTATTTAAAATGTAAGGATTTCCTAATTAAAATCATTTTTCTGATTTTAAGAATTTATTTTCTAATTAGAAAATGAATTCAAGTTAATGAGTTTGAAAGCCTTATCGGAGGAATGTATCTAAAAACAACTAGTAAATTTTGTGATATTGATAAGGAAAGAAACGCTAGCCTGAAGGCATCAGATACAGTATAAATAGCTCTGAAAAGTTTGGAGAGGGAGAAGCCATCTTTGTTTTAGAGAAGTGCCATTAAACTCTGTGCGTTTTAAAAATTATGAATTTAAATAGTGTAATGTTAGGAATCTGGCTACTGTGTGCCTGATGTCCCCTGAAAATCTTCAATGAAGTTGCTAAACCTTTTTCTGGACCAATCATGCTGCCAAAATCATGAAAAATCAATCAAAATGCTGTTCAAGTAATTGACCAAATGTGCGCCTACGTTTCTACCACCCAGATGTGTAAACTAAAGAACCAGCCCCAGAAGAAATGGTAATATAATTCCATAATGAACTGTAACTTTCTGGCCATTTCCGAACTTTACTTTACACTCCCTTTAAAAGCTCTTCTCATTTATTAATGTAATAATCTGTACAAAATTTTCTTTTATTTATGCTATATATAAGTCATGTAATAATTCTCTCAACTTCTAGTCTTTAAATTTAACTTTCCTTTCTTATGATGGTGGTTCATTTACTATATTATATATATTTATTGTGTGATTTATTAATGTTGTTTATTTTTTAATTATATGCCAATAATCTTTCAGCTCGATGAGTTCCTTTGTCCCATTTGCTTTGTGCAAATAATATAATATTAATTCTGATAGTAATTCTCGCCCATTAGAACTAGATTTATACAGTTCTATCAATCATCGAGTCGAAAGAAATTATTAAATGTTTGTTACTTTTCTAATTGGCTAATAATAAATTATTAGCTCTGTTTCTAATCTATGCCCCAGCTGTTTTATCATTTCACCAATATTTATTTACTCATATATAATGTCAAAATATTTTGCAAAAGAGGGTCGATAAAGGAATCAACTAAATATACTGTATTCTAATTCAAATTTCCATTACTTTTTATTACGATTCAGGGAGTGCACGATGTTTGGGGCATAATTAATATAATTTCATAAATGCTTTAAAATAGTTAAAGCTCATAATAGAGCATTCTATAATAAATTGGGTTTTATTATTCAAATGGTGACTATCAAGTCATCATCTTCGAACGTTGCTGACATAGGGCAATCTTCCACTCCATAGGCTTGTCGGATGTGATATTACTGATATTTTAAATTATAGAGGAAGAAAGCTCTTTCTCCCCTGCTTATATTATATTCGGAACACCAAAGGTTCATAGTTATAACTCATCCTGGTTTTCCCCATGTTCCACTTCTTCTTAAAGGGCAGTAAAACTTGTCAAATACAAGCCACCATACTACTTAAACCACCAACCAGCACATATCATTCCTTTAAATTTATAGCTCATAATTCATCAGCACTGTTATCTCTCTGTTCCAATAAATCCTGCTCTTATGCTCATAACTCGTGATGAAGTGATTTCAATTAAAGTCTAACAAATTCTCAGTTATCTCAAATTAAATAAGTTTTCTAGTAAAGGTTAAAGTTATGCCCTAAATACGTATCTTGCTCTTCATGAATGGATTTGCGAATGTGAAAATAAACCTCACATTCTTTCATATAAAATTAGAATAATAATTTCCTTTACAAATGAATACCTTTATCTGCCTATATTTGCTGGTTGGGGGCATAGACATATAGACTTCCATAATATTGCATAATAGTGTTGGCATATAATAGGGACTGCCATTCTTATTGTAAATATAAACTCTGTTTAAGGGCTAGAAGCAATATATATAGTCATTATTGAAAAGTTGAACAAAAATATTACTATTATTATTAAACAATTTATAAACACACTTGGTTTCTTAAGTCTTTTATTCAATAATTATTTTAATGTTAATGTGCTGTCTGTGTTAGCAACCCGAACATATACATATGATTCGACTTAAAATTATCTTTACTTAGTTTATTATCCGATATTAGTGTCAGTTCAGGGGTATCTAATCATCACCAACCGTTGAGCTAGTTCCTTGGTGCATAGCACTGTGCCGTCGATTTAGATCATCCATTGATCTGAGCTGGTGAGTTGGGTTTGAATTCAGTTTGGTTCAGCTGAGTTTAGATCCAACTTGCAGTTTTAGGTGGTGGACGTTTTTCAACCGGTACATTATGCAGATTCAATTGTGTTTCCTGCTTGCTACCCCTCCACAAATAAGCCCTTTAAGATTCAGATGAGATATAAACCAACAAACAAAATATTAACAATAACAATATTTTAATTAATAAACAGAATGATAATAATATCAAAATTTGTATTTACATATTTACATTTAGACTGTATGAAGAGCAGGAGTGAGAGAAAAAAAATTCTTATGGATTTTAATAATTCATCATATACTTGTATTTAAATAATAATATTTCATTAAGAAAAAAATATAGTAAGTTCATTCAATTACCTTGATATTTATGTGAATGTAAACATATATATCCAATTCTTGAATGTAAACATATGGCCATTAAAATCATTATTTTATGCATCTGCAGACAATTTTCTAATATTTAAACTTATTTTGGCTTGTTTCAACAGTAGTTTAATCATATAATTTTTTTCTGTTATTAACAGCATCAAAACTATGTAGATTTATCAATTAATTCAGAGAAGAATATTCTCCTTAAATTAATATATATTATATTAATATATGATAATAGTAAGGAAAGTACTTTATTGTTTAAGGCTCAAACATGATCTTTAACAACAAGATAATATACTTGTAAATGGAAAAATATGGGTGTTTTAGTCTGCGAATTATGTAAGGAATCAATAGAAAATATTAGGCATCTGTTAATTGAATGTAAATGCTTGAAAATAGAAAGGGCACATACAATGAAGTTATGGAAGAATAAATATGAAAAAAGTCATTATACAGAAAGTGGATTATTGGCTTTTATGATGGGTTTGGAAAAAGATAAAGGGGATTTAGATATAAAGGCCATAGAGTTGACAAAGTTTATGTTGTGGAAATGGGATGGAGAAGAATATGGAAAATGGACTGGGGAATGTAAAATTAAGTAGATAACAGGTTTCTCTGGGTATAATTGCTGAGAGATTCTTGTCTTCGTTTACAAAGAAGTTACAGTACATCACATCACATCATCACATATTTCTGTTTCTGTTTTGTTCCCTTTTTCTTAGTTTAGGGAATTAAATTTCTCTAAAACTATCCCTATTAAAAAAGGAAGTTTCTTAAACTCTCCATTTATATACAAACTATATCAATAATGTAATCACAAGTAAGAATAATTTTAACTTTTATAAAAACGCTATGTGTGTATATATATATATATATGGTAGCCATTGAAATTACAAAAGATTTTTACAGAGATTTCACCTTTTAATGAAAATTTTCATTTCACATAATTTTGTTGAATGAATGAGAGAGTCTGGTTATAATCCCAGTTCTTATGAGGGAGGAGGCTGGGATGACGGCGCTGTGGTGTCGTTACCAACATTGATTTTTCTCATTCACAAGATCAAAAAAAATAATGTTATTTATGGCGATTTTTTAATGTTATCATCATGAATGATCATATATTTGCATTATTAATATAATAATAGCAAAATAAGTTGCAGTTTGGCCTCATGATTCTAATTGCAAGTGATTCTCCTTATTTAATTTTATTACGTCCAATATTGTTATTGATAGGGCTGGCCATTTGCTGTTCATGTGATTTTCATGATGGATTAGAATGGTTTTCAGCAGAGACATTTTGAAACTTGGATTTTTTCCCCTTGTTCTCCACAATTTTTCTATAATTTTTTCCAAAGTATTCAGGGTCACTCTCTTGTAAAGATAAATATTCAAGGCCCTTTGGAAGAACTGAACAGTAGATTGATTTAATCTGTATTTTGTTATCTCCAAGTGTTTTCCTATTTCTCAACTTATGTATCACAAATTGGATTTCTCAATGTTGTACTCCTAAAAGACTATTCATATTTGAATTCTAGACTTTACAAATAATTTCTAATTGTACCTTTTAACTAAAAATTTCATTATACTCAACTTTGCTGATTGAATGAGAGAGTCTGGTTGTTGGGCTGGTCCACAGACCTAACTTCTGGTTCTTTTAAGAGGGAGAGCTTGGATGAGAGTGCTGTGGGGATCATTACCAATGTTGATTTTCTCATTCACAAGAAAGAAAAAACACTATTCATAGCAGTTTTTTAGTGTTATTGTTATAAATGATTTTATCCGAGTATTATTGCAAAGTAAGCTGCAGTTTGTCCTAATGATTTTAATTGCAAGTAATTCACCCTATTTAAATTTATTATTTCCAATGCTGTTATCCCCAAGTGTTTTCCTATTCTCAATTTATCCATCACAAATTAGATTTTTCAATATTGTACTCCTAAAATGCTACTCATATTTAAACTCTAGACTTTACAAATAATTCCTAATTGAAACATGCATTTGTATTTAATGGTTAATCTTCTTGTGGATTAATGCTTTGCGTTTCCACAGGTTGATCAATTTCTGGAATGTTATGGACCAAAGAATTCAATGTGTCATTTAAAATCTCCATATTACACTATGTAAATCAATACTTACCTTGTAAAACATTTTATACACAATAATATTTTTCCAAACTTCATGTCACATATGGATCCTCCTACCAATCCACCAGGGCAACCAAACCTATCAACATTGCTCCTTAGCAAAGATTCTTCCTTGCCTGGACTACACCCCCTTTCCATATCCCCTAACATTTCATATGTATTCCCTTCCCTTTCACCATATTGTATTTGAATTTCATTTTGCCATGTAATTATCTTTTTGTAAACCTTTTTAACTGTTGTGTATTTTGTCATTTTGATGAATAAAAGCTTTCATCACTGAGAAAAAAATATCCTCCTTGGATAATTTATTAGATGGTGAGTTTTCTTATAGCAAGAATGTACCACTTTTCCACTTTTAGGCAGTAATTAATAGATTGCCAGATTTGAAGTTAATTTCTAAGGTACTTCTTTGTTTAACAGTTCCATAGTAAGCAACACCACTGAAAGAATCAAATTAAGGCATTCCGATGTTTTTACTTCATAAAATGCATTATTAACTTAAACAATCATTACAATTTTTTTTCCCGTATGTCATCGGCTGGGAGGCAAATCCGCAACAACCATCTGCAAACAACTGCGTGCTTGCAAGGAGGCTGCCCTGACCTCTCAGCTAACAATGCTTGACAACAATTTTTCTTGATTTTTATTCTGTAATGACACAACGAAGAAGTAACAATGATTTTCATCTTTTACGTAAAGCAGACAATTGAAGAGAGCTTCGGTTGGTTGCCATAGCAATGTCTTTTAAAATAATTATTCTTCATTTCAGAATACAGAATCGTAATATAATTTTAAATTTCACATTTATTATTAAATATCTTATTTTATAATTTATTTATACACATGACTTTCATAAATTTTTAAATACATAAATATAAAAACGATGCACATAAAAGTCATGCATATAAATTTAGTCATGGAGGGTACATTCACCTCTCGTCCATTTAGAAATAAAATAGAGTTGATTTGGCATAAACATTGCCCAATTTTATTTCTTCTTTAAAATAATTTTCTTTTAATCATAAAATATTGCCACATTTATTCATTCTTCTTTAAAAATAGATTTACAACTGGTATAAACCTAATAAATTAAATTATCCTTAGTCTAGATAACATTTAAAAATCTATTACATTGGTATGCATATATTTTTTTCATTAATTCCATTAAAACTACTTATTGGATTTGATCATCCACTCTTCAATTGCTGAGATGAACAAAGATATTATCCATCATCAATGAGTGTACAATGTAACTTAAACATCAATAGAGTTTTCTCAAACATACATCAACCAAAACAAATATAAAAGAACAATGCATTTAACTAAAGCCTTGCTCCATTATGACACCTAGAGGGTATTACACATAACATCAAAATAAATATCCCTTGATGACTCTTGAGAGTTAGAGACTTAAAATATTAAAACATGCCTGGCTCATGTTTGAGACTCAAAGGCTGACAAATATAAAAATATGCCTGGCTCACATTTGAAACTTAGAGTCTGATAACTATAAAAGTAAAATGGTTGAGAAAAGTGCTGCAATAAGAGCCCTGAAATATCAAGAAATCATGACAAACTTAAATTAATGAAAACATCTCTTTTCATCAGCAATGCATAAAGCAACATGATCAAACAGAAATTATCTTCTGAAATTAATTTTAGTTTAAAATTATATAATGTTTGCTTTTATATGCTTTAGGAAATAATATTGTTACGTCTAATTCATTTATCATGTCTTCTTTGTCTAATAATTTTTAGCATTTGAGTAGCACAATTTATTTTCAAATAGTATTTATTTCAGTAGTATTTTCTTTTATAATCTGTATTAGGTAATTGTTTTACATTTTCCTATATTATGTACATATTAACAAGTCAAGGATCATCAACTTAGAAGCCTTCCTTATTCATAGAAGGATTAAATGCTTTCTCTAATTATTTTTTTTTATTAATACGCAGGCCCTCCTTTACAATGACCTGAAATATCTTTTATTTACCATATGGTAACTCTGATTCATCTCTAAATATGATCTTTCATTTTTTTTCTTTCTAGCTTTATTCTTTACTTTTATTATCATATAATGGCTTCTTGATCGTAATTTCATAGACAATCTACCTAGATTAATGATTTTCTTTAACTCTGAATTTCTCTTATCTAGTTCTCTAATTTTTAATCTTGGTTGTTTCCCGACACATTTTCTTTTATTCATTATACCAAGTAAAATAGTATTATATTCAATCCTATTAATTTGAGCTTCCTGATGTCATATTTCTTTGATATCTAAATAACCTAATTCATTTTTCCAATCGGATATTTCTTAATTTTTACTTCTATTATCATTTTTTCAAGTACATGGCCAATTATAACATCACCCTCTAAGGCTTCTGTGTTAATTCTAGTTATTTAGACTATCAATAAATTGAACATGTTTAACCAATGCTGTTAACCATTTATCATTAGTTTTATCTGTTTTATATATCATAGATCTAATATTTACTTTTTGTGATTCTATAATTATATTACAATTAACTTTATCTACTTACTCAGCTACCACAACATTTTATTTATTATTTGCCTGAAGGTTTGTGATGTTATATTAAACATTATAATATTTTGGACTATTTCCATTATCTAGCTGTAAATGTTGAATGTATAGAAAATTGTAAACTTTATTTAAACTTTTCAAATACAAAGAGCTTGATAGCAATAACCCACTAATAGACAATACAGGTTAGTAGTGGCATGAACCTGTGTTACCTATTTGTGTGTTATTACTAACAAATTATTTGCATATGAAAAGTTTAAATAAAGTTTAAAATTTTCTATACATTCAACATTTATAGATAGATGATGGAAATAGTCCAACATATTATCACATTTTCTTTATTATTTGCTCTAATTTCATCCATCAGTTGGTGTATATCAACTTTTACTTCTGTAAACATTTTTTTTTTGTTTTTTCTCTTTTTATTTATTCTTTTTTATATCATTTATGAGTTCTTCAAATTGTTTTTCCATTTTTTATTCAAATCTGTGAACATATTTTCCATGTTCTCTTTATTTTCTTTTTTAAATTATGTGAACATGTTTATGATCATATTCATAAAGTCACTATTATCAGTCTCAGTATTATTTTTACAAGCTTCTATATTTGCTTTCGCTCAGATAATCATATATAACAATTTATACTAAAATTAGTAACCAACTTTTCTATACCAATTTTTAAAACATGTATATAAAATCTCTAATAATATTTTTCTTTTTTATATGGTAAATAGAATGACTACCCCCTTCTTCACCATGTAGTCTTCCTACCACTCCACTGTATTTTATTTTTAATGCCCTATTTTATTTGCCCACTATTATATCTATCAATCTACTTCTATCACTATCGCTGTTTAAAGACACTTATAAGTTTACTAATTGTTTTTTCATAATATAATACATTATATTTCTCATTCAACCAAGTATTTATATTCCATATTTTAATGACTAATTTAATTTGTTTCGAATATTAATAAAAAAATATATATTTAAACTGAACTGGATATAATCTCTGTTTGTTTTGATGGATAATAAATTAGAAACAAGGACCCCAAATGTAACATTATTCATCTTTTTAAAAATTGGTAATTGACTAAAATAACACATATAACAAGAAAAACAATATTTGCAAATTAAGTTATAGTTTAGGGTAATTATTAACATCTAATGGGTGACCATGTATGTGGTGGAGATACTATACAAATTTTAATTTTAATTGTCTAATTTATATAGCCACAGACTAAATATTCATAAAAAGACAAGTCTTTATGCAGATTCAATTATATTTCCTAAATGCTACTCCTCCATATTCTTTATATGATTAAATGACAAAATATATAATCTGTTTGGATTTGGATGACAAATAAACAATCAACATAATTATTAACATTAACAATAATTTTGATTAACAATTACAGAACGATAATAATATTTAGAAAAAAAACATTGTATTTAAATATTTACATTTAAGATTGTATTAAAAGCAATATGAGAGGCAAAATCTTTGTGTATTTATAATAATTCATTAAGAAAAAAGTTTATAGTAAATTCATTCAATTATCTTGATATCTCATGAATGTAGACATATATTTCTGTCTCTATGAATATAAATATATGGCCATTATCTTAACTTCTCTTTGTTTATTTCAAAAGTAATTTAATAGATGCAGTTTGTTCTTTTATTAACAGCACCAAAAGTAAGTACTTTTATCAATTAATTCATCAAAGAATGTTTCTTTTTGATAATTCATTAGCAGGTCCATTTTCTTATAGCAAACAAGTGTCACTTTTTTTAGTTTCAGACAGTAATTCATAGATTAGCAGAATCTTAATTTCTAAGACATTTTTTGATTACAGTCCATAGTCAGCTAAACCACTGGAAATATCACAGTAAGGCATTCTGAAGATTTTGCCCCATAAACTGCACTATCAACTTAAACAATCATTACAATTTTTATTGATTTCTATCCTATAAGAGAGGTGACAAAGAAGTAACAATTCTTTCTATCTTTTATGTAAAGCAGACGATCAAAGAGAGTTTTAGTTGATTCCAATAGCAATGTTCTTTTAAAATAATTATTCTTTATTTCAAAATCATAATAAAATTTTAATTTTTACAAATATTATTAAATGCCTAACTTCATAATTTATTTAGACACATGATTTTCATACATTTTAAAAATGCATAAATAAAAAATGATGCACGTAAATATTATGCATGCAAATTCAGTCATGGAGGTTACTAGTCAACAATTAAACTATCCCAATATCAGTAACAATCAAGAATTTCAAACTGTTGTCAAAGCAACCGTCTTTTAACAATAAAAGATATATGTAATACAAAAACTCTGTCAAATAATGTAACTATGTATATGTGATATATATATATTAAATTATTTATGAATTCATGTCTGCATATGTATAAAAGTTTAATTTCATAAGTAGAAAGTTACCAAACAATGCATTTCCTATTTTTTTAATAACTAAGTTTGTCTGTATAAAGCATTCCTTTAAATATTTTTTTTTCTTTTAATTAAATAAAGTTGTTTTGTAGTTTTAATTTTAACTTAAAATTTAAAAACGAAGAATCTATTTAGAAATGTATTACTATGAAGTTTATTTTTTTTTAAAAAAGTTTTTGGAAAGAAGGTTAATTAATTTGAATTATTGATTTAAAATCTGATCTGAAATGCACATAACATAAAATGTGTGTTGACTCTCAGATAAAGTCTTAATTAACATTTTAGTTATGACTTCACCAAAAATTAGATGGCTACTAAATGTTCTCATCGGCACAGATAATATTTATTAATTTCCAAATTCATCCGTAACTGCATCTATTATTTAAAATAAATATGTGGATTTAATTTATGAATTTATTTTAACTGGTAGGTAGTGGTATTATAGTAACCATGTTTATATATATAAGGTTGTTTTTCCTCATGTGTCATAGCATCAGCCGGGAAGCCAACCGCTAACCCGGGACAACTGCTTGTAAAGCAGCTATCGCTGACCTCACGACCACCAATAAGGTTGTTTTGACATAATTATGGATATAAAATTTACATTTGAGTAAGTATTTATTAATTACCTATTATAAACATTTACAATTTAGTTATTTGCTTTATGTAATTCAATTTCTGACATACTATTTGTAATATATATTTCTATATATACCTTTACAAAAATAATAATTAATAAAGCAAGTCATATATAACATGACATTACTTTTATGAGCTTGTAATTACAAAAATGCACATAGAGAGCGTACCAATAGCTCTAACAAGCTCGTAAATTAACAAGTGCGGTTATGAGAAATATTTAAAATCTCTATCCAGAACACTCTTATCTCCAGACCATGGTTTCTTATACTATGGAGACTAGAATATTCACACTAGACCTAAAATATCAACTCAAAAAACAGCACTTATTTCAAACGTATTTTAAGAAGAAACTCTATTTTTACATGAAAATTCTTTAAATCCAGCTATCTAACTTAAATACTATATGGACTAAGTATATTCAATCTACCATATTTAATAGCTCACATACCAAAGCCTTAAAGGTAAAATTATAATAATTAATAAACAAGTCATATATAACATGACATTACTTTATAGCTTGTAATTACAAAAATGCACATAGAGAGTACCAATACTCTAACAACTCTAAATTAACAATGCTTATGAAAATATTTAAAATCTCTATCCAGAACACTCTTATCTCCAGACCATTTTGCTTATACTCAGTGGAACTAAATATTCACACTAGACCTAAAATATCAACTCAAAAAAAACTTATTTCAAACGTTTTAAGAAAAACTCTGAATTTTCACATAAATTCTTTAAATCCACTATCTAACTTAAATACTATATGACTGAATATATTGATCTACCATATTCTAATACTCACATACAAACCTTAAAGTAAAATTATAATAATTAATAAACAAGTCATATAACATGACATTACTTTTATGAGTTTGTAATTACAAAAATACATAGAGACTACCAATAGCCTAACAACTCTAAATTAAAATTTATGAGAAATATTTAAAATCTTATCAAACACTCTTATCTCCAGAATTTTCTTTACCAGTGGAGATAGAATATTCGACACTAGACTAAAATATCAACTCAAAAAACACACTTTTTAAATATATTTAAGAAGAAACTCTGAATTTTCAATGAAAATTCTTTAAACACTATCTAACTTAAATAGCTATATGGGACTAAGTATATTCAGATCTACCATATTCTAATAGCTACATACAAACCTTAAAGTAAAATTATAATAATTAATAAACAAGTATATATAACATGAATTACTTTTATGAGCTTGTATTACAAAAATGCACATAGAGATACAATACTCTAACAACTCTAAATTAAAAGTGGTTATGAGAAATATTTAAAATCTCTATCCAAACACTCTTATCTCAACATTTTGGTTTACTCAGTGAACTAGAATATTGACACTAGACCTAAAATATCAACTAAAAAAGCACTTATTTCAAACATATTTAAGAAAACCTGATTTTACAAAATTCTTTAATCACTATCTAACTAAATATATATGGGACTGAAGTATATTCAGATCTACCATATTCTAATAGCTACATACCAAAGCCTTAAAGTAAAATTATAATAATTAATAAAGCAAGTCATATATAACATGAATTACTTTTATGAGCTTGTAATTACAAAAATCACATAGAGCTACCAATACTCTAACAACTCTAAATTAACAATGTTATGAGAAATATTTAAAATCTTATCCAGAACACTCTTATCTAGACTTTTCGGGTTATCTCAGTGGAAGTAAATATCGACACTAGACCTAAAATACAACTCAAAAAAAACTTTTTCAAACGTATATTTAAAGAAACTTATTTTCTGAAAATCTTTAAAACTATCTAACTTAAATGATTTGAAATAGATTTTCTTAAATATACTTTAAATATGCTTTTAGTGTTTGGTGCATTCTCGTAAATATATATTTTAATATTTTATAATAAAAGGTGTTTATTCAACATAAAGTTGTTGTTATATATGACTTTTATTATATATTTACTTTTTATGGTGACTGATATTTCCCATATAGTTTTAAGTTAGATAGTAAAGATTCTGTCAAAAATCGAGTTTCTTCTTAAATATGTTGAAATAGTGTGTTTGATTTTGGTCTGTGTCCGTATTTGCCTCACTGGGTAGGAAATGGTCGAAAATTGGATAGGTTAAATATTCTATAACATTGTTGGTGTTAGAGCTGGTACGCTTATGTTTGATTAAACTATAAAAGTTGTGTTAATATGAGATTAATTATTATTTTTACTTAGGGGTTGCTGGTTTAAATATGGTAGATCGAATATATAGTCCTTAGTTTTAAGAGTGCTGTTTAAAGACTTTTCGTCCAAATCAGGTTTTAAATATAGTTTGAAATAAGTGTGTTTTTAGTGATTAGGTAGCCATTCTAGCTCGAGGGGAATGGCTGGAGAATTCTGATAGAATTTAAATATTCATAAAAACGTTAGAGCATGTGTTTATTACGCTATAAAGTAAGCATTATATATGACTGTTTTAATTATATAATTTTACTTTAAGGTGTATGAGATAAATAGTAGATTGAATATGTCCATATAGCTATTTAAGTAGATAGCTGTTAAGATTTTTTCGAAAAATTAGAGTTTCTCTTAAAATACTTTGTTTGTTGATAGTGGCGAAGAGGGAATGGCTGGAGAAGGTGTTTGGATAGAGTTTTAAATATTTCATAAGATTGTAATTTTTTAGAGTTTGGTACGCTCTCTATGTGCATTTTGTAATTACAAGCTCATAAAAGTAATGTCATGTTATATATGACTTGCTTTATTAATTATTATAATTTTACCTTTAAGGCTTTGGCTATGCTGAGCCTATTAGAATATGGTAGATCTGAATATACTTCAGTCCCATATAGCTATTTAAGTTAGATAGCTGGATTTAAAGACATTTTCATGTCCGAAAAATTCAGAAAGGAGACCTTTTGATACCTCTTGCAGGCCTATACGTATCGGAAGAGCGTCGTGTTTTTGAGTTGATATTTTAGGTCTAGTGTCCGAATATTCTAGCTCTCCACTGACGTGGGCCATAAGCCCGAAACCATGGTCTGGAGATAAGAGTGTTCTGGATAGAGATTTTAAATATTTCTCATAACCGCACTTGTTAATTTTCGAGCTTGTTAGAGCTATTGGTACGCTCTCCCCTTCAGACGTTGTAATTACAAGCTCATAAAAGTAATGTCATGTTATATATGACTTGCTTTATTAATTATTATAATTTTACCTTTAAGGCTTTGGCTATGCTGAGCCTATTAGAATATGGTAGATCTGAATATACTTCAGTCCCATATAGCTATTTAAGTTAGATAGCTGGATTTAAAGACATTTTCATGTCCGAAAAATTCAGAGTTTCTTCTTAAATATACGTTTGAAATAAGTGCTGGTTTTTTGAGTTGATATTTTAGGTCTAGTGTCCGAATATTCTAGCTCTCCACTGACGTGGGCCATAAGCCCGAAACCATGGTCTGGAGATAAGAGTGTTCTGGATAGAGATTTTAAATATTTCTCATAACCGCACTTGTTAATTTACGAGCTTGTTAGAGCTATTGGTACGCTCTCTATGTGCATTTTTGTACCTTTACAAAATTATTTATTAATTTTTATTCCTTTCTTCATTACCATGCATTTCTAATTTAAATAATTGCATAAGTTGTAAACAATATTCCTTTAAATGATAAACTGAATTTTTAATGTTTATGTCAAGACATACTTTTATGATGTGGTATATATATAAATATGCAATTTTCAAACATTTCAACTATTTTTGCCTCCTTTTTAAATGAATAGAATCATTAAATTTTATCTTCCATATTAATTACTAACATGTAAATTTATAAACAGCTGATGCTAATTTTTGTGGTTACTTAATTAGATTCCTTTTATAAAATAAAATATTTTGTAATGAAAACATTTTTCGGTATTTTTTTTACAATCTTTATGTAAATGATTATCTATTTAATCATTTACATACTTGCATATGGTTATCTTAACCAACTGTATTAATATGTTTAAACTTACTGTGAGATATTGTTTGTATGAATTTTTATGATAATGATATTTCATATTAATTATATGCTGTACTATTTCCATAATCTAATATTTAGTTAAATTTTTCGAAAAATTTTAATTTAGCAGCACACAGATTAGTATTCAAGACAACATATCTCCTCTCTCCTTATAGTGTTTCTGGTGGGAATAGTGATGGTGCCAGCAAGGAATTCGATCCTGAATATGCGTTACTTTAGCCAACTAGCTTATGATTAAAATGTATTATTTTAATCTGAGTGCGTATTTAAGGGTTTCATATATATATATGGGTGTGTGAGAGTTGTTATTTTATCTAGATAAACACCTTAATAATGCGCCAACAATATGATATAAAAGAATACTTTTAAACAATATTTGTTTTATTTAAAAAGATACAACTTTATTTGTTTTGTTGTTATATCTGTTTAATTATAAAATGCCCATTTGCAATTTAAAAGATACAAAAGTAAATAAAAAGCGTATTATTGTTTCCTGGTATGTTTTTTAACTCCAATAATTACACATCAGGCTTTTTATGTCTTTCTTTTGGTGAAAGTCCACAAGGTGCTTTAAACATCTGAGAAAATTCCTTGATCCAAACATTAGAAACTTAAAATGATATAAAAATATTTATTGAAATCAATATCATCCATGATAGTTTTAATAACAACACAGACATCAGCATTTGTTCAACATATAATATAGATGCAAAGGAATAGATTTCTTTAATAGATGTACTTCGGAAATTTGCCACCCATGTTTGTCTTAGTTATTTATTTCCAGGGGTGTCAACTATTTGTTTATATTTATATTCTGAAAAAATATTTTAACAAACATGTGTTACTTAATAAAATTAAACAGTATTAGGAAAATAAATTATAATTTACTGTTATTTTTTTAAAAAAATTACCAAATGGCTTATAAATTCCATTTCATAGCATATAATTAATATTTATATATATATGATAGCATATGGATTTTAACATGTTGCCATATTGTTGTCTTTACTTAACGAAATTTTATTACGTATATTATAATATTATTTTTGAGCCCAGAAGAAACAAAACACACAGGGAAAGGCGAGACAACACATCGATTCCTATTTCGCAGATTGTTGTGCAGCCTATATGTAGATGAATATGGATTTGTGGCCAAGATGCACGCTATTAAAGACTTCTGCCTGCTGATATAAAGAATCCATGTTTGTAACACATCTTTGCTGTACTTTTCTGGCCAACTTTTTTATTTGTTATTTATATTAAATTTTCTTTAATTACAATCATTTATAGTTTTGTGTGTTTTCTTCTGTTTTTTTTTTTTTTTTGGAATCATATTAAAAAAAATCATATTAAATATGATAGCTTGTACTCATCCATATTGTTTGCAAGATTTTTTGACGCCCCTGTAAATTGATAGTTAAAACAAACACAGGTGACTAACTTTCGTGTACCTCTACAAAAATAAAAAAATAAAATAAGCAATAATGTTAAAATAACTGATATCGATGATAAAAATATGTATAAGTAATTTTTATAATACTTTATAAACTTAAAATAGCAGCGTGTAAATGAAAAATTTGATATATTTATCAAATACATTAAATTAGCTCAAAATATAAAATGTCCAAATAATATATTTGATAACTTTTACTAATAAGTAAATACTACCAGCACAAAATTAATTATTATTGGTCTGTTTCACTATCCACATTATCAAGTTGGCATTAGGACAAGTTGAGTGCAATGCACAAAAATGACAAAGAAGTGTTCATCACCAACTGCCTAATCTTGATACCCAATGACATCACTGCTTCTTCCAACAACAGATATTATAATATGGAAAAAATGGTGGCCTTTGTACCTTCCCATAAATGAAATCATTTCAAGTATTTTTTAACAAGTTTGAAGAAATGATTTTATCTTAGTACTTCGAATTGAACTCTGCATTATTGTATCTATGAGATACATTCTTAGTTGCACTCTGGATTCTCTCATCACACAAATCCAACAGAGCACCTGCGTCATTATTTAAATGGATTTGATAAAAGGCAGACAACTATAATGTCATCAAATTTCTTAACACAGGCTCATTAAACTACAAAATTCTTGTCAAACCTCTGCACATATGCAGTTTCATACATCCAAAATCAATTACATCAACAGCACACAAACTTGCCAGGACTTAAAGCATTCTTATTTAGAAATTTTTATCTATAAATGCTAGTCTGTAAAAATAAAATTGGCACATGCACATCTGATCTGTGCAACATTGGATTTAAGTTTTCATCTCTCATTCAAACTGTCAAAAACTTTTATTATAAAATGCAATAACCCCCCCCCCCAATAACCACTGATAAACCTTGACTGACTCTGCCCTACATATATAAAGTCACACATTTGATTAATAAAATTATTGCTGCCATCCATGGACTCCTCATTCCTCTTCATTTGTACTGGTTAATCAATAATTCAAAAGGATAGATTACAACCAGATCTTCATTCTCAAATTTTATATAAAATCAAACGCCAAGATTTTTCATGCATGTGTGTTTACTATGATGAATTTCCAGTTAACCTGTCTACTCAATTAGTTCAGCATAAATACATGTATAATGGGGAAAACATATTTAGACATTAAATCTGTTTTTTCCCCAGCATTTCACTAATTATAGCTGTCAATTGGAGTCCGCATGTTTTAATGTAATTTGCTCAGAATACAATGGCGCCAAGGGAAAAATTAAGGAGGCTTGACATATTTCCAAGGACAATTATGCTGAAAATAGAAAAAAAATTTGCATTCCCCTTTCTAAAATTTGGCTTGCTCTAATTAATTAATGCACTATGCAAATAATATGCTAATATGTTAGTTTTAAACATGGTCTTATTTCCTTACCTCTACTACAAGCATTGTTAATTCTATGACAATTATCTGTCAAAGGTATGCTAAGCAATATATTGTTTTTATTGTTTATATAGCTTTGCTCTTAATACGTTTTTAGTATTTGTATGTATATATATTATAACGATATGGATGATGGCCTTAACGTAATCTGCACTACAAGGGCGCCATCTAGGCATTTGAACCTAGAAAAATTTATATAGTAGGCAGATACGTAAGTTAAAAAAAATATATTGGTTGATTCCGGTCGTTAGCCCATTGTCACTAGCTCAATGGAACAGCAGAGATTTATATTTTTACAATAAATTCTTATCTAAGAATATTTTTTTAAAAAAAGAATAAAATAAGCCACTGCCAGTAATTAACACACAAACATTTATTTATGCACATATATATATAAAATTTAACATTATTATTTTAGTATGTTTACTTTAGCATTTTAAAATTTAACTTAACTTTTATTTTAGATTTTAATTTACATTTTTATTTTATAAGTTCGCACAGATGGATTTATAAAAGTTTGTTTTATAAATGTTAAGTATAGATCAGTTACATAGATTACACGGTCAAAAACATTTCAAAGCAAACATAAACGATCAAAATATAAAGTCATTGATGGAAATGCAGAGGGAAATTTATAAGAAACCCAATACCATTCATCATAAGATGCTGCATAGACACCAATAACTTAAAAGACATCTGAAATAATACATCTTAGATACTCACCATAAGGTATCAGTATTTACCGAATGTCTATATATTCCGATCAAATATGAAAACCAAAAAACATAATTAACCGATAACGAACCCATGCAAGCGTCTATACCCAACTTCAATTTACTGCATTTTTATTTAGAGTGTTGAGTATGAGTAGACTACATAGATTGCATTTGAAAAGAAATATTTTATCCCTTATTTAACCTTAGGCCAAAAGTTCACAGTTAAACCAACATCAATCCACCTGATATATCGATGTGTTCAATGTAATACGAATACGACAGCACCAATAGGTTATGAGAAGAAATTGCCTCTCATCAGATATGAATACTACATCTATCTGATGATAAGAGCAATAAAAAAAACTCCATAGGAAGGAACTGCGGTCTCCGTCTTATAATTCCCTCCGTAGACAAAATGAGAGTGTGCGGCATATAAAGCGATTCTGCCCGTAGTGAATCTCGTACTACATCTACTAATTACACCAATATATCCAATCCATTGACCTAATTCAACTACGAAATGAATAACCTAAAATTACCCACCCCTAATAAAACTTTACAAATCTATATAGCCATTCACGCCCGACTTAAGTTTAACATTTATATAATTTAATTTAACGAAAAACAGAAATCATAATAAAAACTTAAAAGAACAAAAAAAAAAAAATGGAAATGATTTTACAAAAGAAATACATCCAATTAAAATTATAACTAATTAATAAATAATTTAGTTTGGTCAGATAGGAATCTATTTCTATTTTTTTTTTAAATACTTGGAAAGTTTATATTTTTAAAGTTCTTAGGGTTTTCAAATTAATATTCATTTAAGTTCATAACGTGCTTACAGTTTTAGAAATGTTCATCCTTTACAGTTTCTTGCTGTTCAAAATCCAACGTTAAATCCCCTGATGATCCTATGGTCCTCAATATAAGAAAAGTGATGTTTCATTTTTTTTCTATAACAACTGAAGGAATTGAAAGTGTGTCTTTCAATCCCTTCACCTCCAACTCTCCAACTTAGTACATCTCTGTGTTCTCTTAAATTTTCTTTACTCACTAAACACTTGTTTCCAAACCTTTTTCTTTTATATGTAACTTTAGGATCCAATGGACATTACATCATCAATGATGATAATCCTTCTGTTGAGGTCCGATTTCCCGATGGATTTCTTTCATTGGCCATTAGTTTCTATTGTTTTCCTATCTGACCATTGCTTATACATTTAAATGCCCAAGGCTAGTTTACATTTAACTAATTAAAACAATCATTTTCATTTTCTGGTTAATTAATGTGTTTTTCAAACTTAAAGATATCTTTTTATCTCTAAATTTTTTTGTTGAAAGATTTAGTTTTTTTATTTTTAATAAGTTTTATTTTAATAATTTTTTTTATCTGTGCGATTTTATATATATACGAGTTTAAGTTGATTTTTTTATTTTCCAATTTTTAATTCTTAAAAAAGCTTTTATTTGCGAACTTTTATTTTTTTCAAAAAATAATAAAAAAACAATGTAACGTCGTCGTATGTGCCTGTTACAATATATATATATACAAATCAATTTATATATCAAAATACAGTAAAATTCACATAAATTATATTATTTTTAGAAATACTTTAATTTTACTGTATTTTGATATATATATATTGTTTTGTATATTGCATATATTGTGGAACAAATACAGACATCAACTTATATATATATATATATATATATATATATATATATATATATATATATATATATATATATATATATATATATATATATATATATTTATGTGCCCTTTTGTATGGGTCACCATTTAAGTTTTGTGCTAATTTAGTAGAAAATTTTAAATTTAAGAAGTATTTTAAAAGTGTGATGTTGACTTTGCTTGTGGTAATATTACCATAAGTTTAATTAAAGCAATCTATGAGTATTTGGTATGTGAATTGTGTTGGTATTGGGAAGATATTTAAAATGATGATGATTATGATGTAATACTGCATTAATAAATTTAATAACAAATATTTGAAGCTAAAGTATTTAAAAGACAAGTTAAAATTAGACCAAGATATTTATTTAATTTGAAATATATGTTAAAATTGAATAAAAATATTTTAAATTATAAGTATTTAAATTGAGATTAATATTTGATTTTGATCATATCAAATAATTATTTTAAAATCTGTTATAATATCTTATTTATTTAAATAAATATTTATTTTAAAAAAACAATTGTTAAGTTATTTTTAGACGACAGCAAGCGTTCTTGTGTTATAAAGAACAGATGTTATACACACATGCGTGGAAGTTGTCTAATAAAGTTGCATAATTATTTTAAAAAATTATGTTGTGAAATTTATAAGTAATACGTGAGTTATCACGAGATAAAAATAAAGATATTAATGTAAAATATTAAATTTGATTTTAAAAAATATTGTCTTAAAAATATAATGTATTTAAAAAGATTTAGTTTATTTTAAATGATCTTATAAAAGTTAAGATTTAAATCAAGTGAGAAAGAATATTTTAAAAAATGTTTGATAGATTTGAATAAACGATAAAATTATTTTTAAAATGTGATAATATTAAATATTAAATAAGTCATTATTTTATTTTTAATAATGTGTTGATAAATATGTAAATAAGCAAAGTTTGATTGTTTAAACGTACCAATCAGATGTGGAGTCTCTTCCAGTATAAAAGCTGGATTCAATTGTTGAGGGGGGCTCTCTCTGTAATTAAATTTCTAAGTTAAACGTGCTATTGAGAAAATAGCCAAGTAAATTTATAAACGCTCTTAAAATCAGTTTTAAAAATCATAAGAGTGTTATTGTATATAATTTTATAATTTTTTTTAAATGATAAATATGCAGTAGAAACTTAATAGTTCCCTATTGGTCTTCTCAATATCGAAACTCAATTTACGTACAAATGATCATGGAAACATCACGTATCGTAGAAATATATCAGAAACTTTATGCTAGAAAAGTAACAGACGCTGGATTAGTACAGAAAACTATAAGATGGAGAAAAGTAGTATTTTGGACTATAAATAGTTTTAAAGTTAAATTACTATTGTCTGTTATTAATAGATATTTTAAAGAAATAAAAATACTTCTGTGGAAAAAAGTATTTTTGACAAATTATAGAAGTAAAATGTATATCTTAAGGAAAGATATAAGAAGCAGTAGTAATTTTAAATAAATACTTGCCTTGTTAAGTCTTTGTGCTTAAAAGACTAAATATTGACGTTTTAAAAGGCAAATAGATTATAAATATGATTATTTAAAATCGTAATATAATAAAATTGCTATATTGAAGTAATCTAAAACGCTGGACGTTATAGATGAAGAAATTAATTCTTACCTGAATATGTTATTTATAAATGCGCAAGTAATACATGGATGTCCAAACTAAATTAAATTAAGCCAAGCATGCCAAGTTGATTAAAAAATTCAATGTAAATAATTTATAAACTATAAATTAATTTAGAAATAATAACTTTTAAACAATAATCTATGAAGAACTGGATCCAGAAAGTGAATTTATAAACTAGTATTTTAATTTTATTTGTTTATGGGAACTTATTATTTTTTTTTAAAAAAAGAACGTTACCATTTTTATTATAAACTTTCAAGAAACACGTGATACAACGGAACAGGAAATAGTGTTCTATTGACTTTGTACATAGGATTTATTAGAACTTTTATGGTAGAACAAAAGTCATCGCTGGAATCCGTAATATAAATTTTTATTTTATTTATTTAACATAAAATTTAAAATATTATTAAACTATTAAAAAGTAGGTTAGGTACATTTATTAAATAGTAACTTAAAAATAATATAATAATTAATTACATAAAATTTATTTTTATAATTAATATAACATGGAATATTTTAGTGAATGTTATGAGTATGAATGTGTATTATTTTTGTTTTCTGAAGCTGCAAATTCCGAAGACTACTGGATAGCAGAATGGACATTATTATTATTGTGGTAAAAACATTGTATAATAATTTTGATGAATTTAATATGTTTTCTTTAGATCAACTAAATATTATGTTTTGTGGGATGAATGTGTAGATATTTTTAAGAAAAACATACATTATATTGGCAACGAACTTTATTAAAATATGCATAAGTTTTAATTTATAATGTCAACATGATACAACATTACGTAAGAAGCTTAAAAATAATTATATGATTCTTTCGTAAATAATTTTGATATTTTTATTTATGCTTAGTATTAAAATGATGTTTATTATTTATCTTAATAATTATTTTATTTTTGCAATTTTAGAAAAGGATTTTAAAAGTCTATATTTTTTTTATTTTGTTTTATTAAATAAGTTAAGTTACGTTTAGGTAGAAGCTTATATTGGGATTGAAGTTTATTAAGTATAGACAATGTAGTATAGGTAGTTTAGATAATGAATATTTTATTTAAAATTGATGTTTATTTTCCGGAAATTTTTAGATAAATTTAGAATATGTTTTATAGATAGAAATTTATTAGAAAGGATTAAAATAATACATAAAGTAAAATAATGATTTTTACATAGAAAAGAATCATAGAATTTATCTAGAGTAATGCTTTGTGAATTTGAAATTGATAAATGATTTAAGTAATAGTATTTGAACATTACAGATATATAATGCATATTTGATAAAGCATATAACAGGAATTACATTAAGTAAAGTATAATTACAGTCAATTATTTGTTTTACATTACAAAGATACATTAATTTTATAAAGCTATTAAGCAATGCTAATAATAAAGTGAATACAGGATAATACATTATAAATGGTAATACTTAATTAATGTAGCTATTTAATAAGTAGAGCTACATTATGTACACATGCTACATAGATAGTTTTGACATATATTATTATTTGTAATAATTAAAGTACACTACTATTTATTTAAAATCTAAGTTTTTGAAAATACACTGTAATATTATTAATATAGCTTTTGAAAGAATGTATAATTGCTTATTAAGTACATGATTTAATAACAATGTAAACAAATTGTATTATTATTTTCTTACTTAGTTCAGTTTATATTTGTTTTCCTAAATTCTAAAACTGTAAATAGTGTAAATAAATTCTTATTTAAAGTTATTGTAAATAAATTTGTTAATTTGTTTTTTTTTTTAAAAGTGTGTCGAGTTTCATTATTTTTCACCACAGCATTTTGACATCAGATGATTTGAAATAAACATAATATTTGCACAAAATGAATTTGTTATTATTATTTAGAATTGAATACCATATTTGCTTAACATTATTTTATAAGAATTGATTAACATGAACATAAATATTACAATGGTCATAAGATGATTATAATACACATTATAAGAATACAATATTGTTTATTGCCACAGATTATTAAGTATAAGATTTTGATCTATTTTAAAATGAAGATACCATATGAAATAAAAGATATACATATGATTGTTTATTCATTTAATGATTGATTATATCGTAGAAATATATGAGATTAAATTACACTCTAAGATTAGTATTATTTATTATTATTATTTAAATAAGTTAGGTGTATTTAAGTTTGATATAAAATCCCACATCATACTTATTTACATGAGTTATTATTATTTTAAAACAGCTTAGAAGAACCTGAGATTATTTAATTATATTTTAAGTTAAAAGTTAGGAATTATTTTAGTATTATTAAAGATAATTTATTTCATTTAAAAGTCATAAGAATGCTATAGATGTAGTGGTAAGATGATAAGGTAGTAGTAGTATTCTTATGCCATTGAGACGGTATCTTGGGAGATATTGACTCAGTGTAAATCTGCTTATTACTTTGTAACTTTACTTCACAGTCTCATAATTTTAATATATACTTATTTAATTAGTATAATCTAGAACTATATTGATTTTGATGATTGATAATAAATTTAATTAAGATATGATAATATAAAAGTATATTAAAGATAGATATGCAAATTTTAATTAAGCATAATAATGTAACTGAGCTAGTTGTATTTTAAACTATTTTATATATCAAGAAGTAAGGGTACAATATATATATATATATATATATATATATATATATATTAATTCACAGATATAATGCTTTCATAAATTTTACTCGTGACTATATATTTAGAAAGTTGATTAAACTCTATATATAACTCTCTTTGACATATATATATATATATATATATATATATATATATATATATATATATATATATATATATATATTGTAACCTAGTGTTATTGACACTTGGTTTATTTGGCATTGTTTCCACAGAAAAACAATGCTATCCTTTTTTAGAAAATAAAAAAATAAAATAATAATAATATTAAGTGATTAATAAAATATGCTATTTACTCACTTTAACATGTTTTAAGCAAATAACTAATAAATTTAGTAATTCAATGTCATTTTGAAGAAGAGCATGAATAATTTAATTAAAATGTTAACAATAAGAGCAATTTAATATAGTATAAAAGCACATATCATAAACAGTAATTGATTTTGGATGGGTAGAGGGGAGAGTGGATGAGTGTCTTATCATAAAGCACAATAACTTCTGGTAGTTTTTTTATATATAATGTTTAAAGAATTATACATCAATGATTGTTAATTTAATGTATTTATTATTTTTTTTATATTGTCAAATTACTTTGTAATCCAGGTAAATAATACGAAAACTATATGATTGTAATGGGTTTTTTTTTCCTTTCTTTTATTTATGGTATAATTAAATGATTATTTTTCTGTAAGAGGTCGCTAAAACAAGACCGCCAATTTTTTTTTGAAGAAAGATTGTCTGACTTTAGTTTTTCAAGGAAGGAGCAGTGCTGAAATTCGGTAACAAATTTTTTTTCATTTTTAATTGCAGAAATAAATATAAGTCAAGTAAAATTTTAATAATATCATGTGTGGCTAATCCTTTTTGGTGGGACATCCTGATCTCTTGTTGCTATCGACCTATTTAAAGCTTTTTATACGCAAAAATATACTATCTTGTGCTAAAGTTCAAAATGACCATATTAACTACAGCAATCACGGAAAATGTCATTATATTTAAATTAAGTAATATAAGTAATTTCCAGGAAATAATCAATTATTTGTTAACTTTACCTTATTTAATGATCTTTTCATGGTATAAAAGAAAAATTATAATTAAAAGACATATTATAAAAGCCAAGGAAAGTTAACTAGAAAAATTTCGCGCTCTTTCTAAAAGAAATTGTCTGCCTTTGAAAATAATGTAAGTTCCCCACGTTAAAATATGTTTTATTCACTGAAAATTATCTAGAAATAATATTAATGATAAATGATATTTACTTATGCACCTGTATATTTAAAAAAAATATATATATAAATTTTCTCAAGGCAAATATCGGAAAATTTGTATGTGTGCATTTTACGGAGAATTCCCTATTAAAGAAAAATTACAATTCCCAGAGTAGGAACAAAAACTAAAAACATTAGTGACTTAATTATAACCATAATATAATATGTTATATTATACATCAATTGGAGTCATTAAAACTTCATATCCACGTAAGTCAGTTGCAGTCATTATAATAATAGTATCTTGGAAAATTCGCGCATTATTTTTTTTATTCATAAGCCAGCTAGCTAAAAATGGTACGTATCATCAATAATAGAAAAGGAAAAGAATTGTGTGTGTTATCGTTTAGAATAAAATATTCGTCTACGTTAGAATATGTATTGTTTTCTTGGATCCCAAAATTATAGCAGTTTAATTCAAGGAAGAGTTAACATCCAACGCTGCTATGTTTTTTTTTTTTTGCCTAATTTATTAAGTGCACCAGAATGGAGGCAACTTTTATATAAATGAAATAATAAAATGTGTTTCTTATTTTAAATTTGCTTCGTGAACTACGACTGGATCAAGTTCTTCATCTGGATAAATTGCCCAACGGAAAACATTTTTCTAGTGAGATAATAAGCACTTGTTAAGTAATGATTTTTTTTACTAATTTGTAAAATTATGTGTATTTTTTTTTATATCAACAGGTTAAAGGCTGTATAGTCAAGTAATATTTAAATGACCTTGTAATCATAAAGGTATGTTTTCATGTAATTATTCTAGGTTAAATTTATATTTGACATGGAAAATTTTTTTTATAAAATGTGTTTTAACTATTATATGCAATTATGGGTATAAATTTTATATGTTAGATGCGTAAAAGAAAAACATTTAGATACTTAATAGGTAAAGTAAATAAAAAAAAAAAATTATCAGAAGTAATTAAAAAGAATTGCTATACAAGATATTTCTTGTCTAAAGCTTGAAACGAATTTATACTGTATTAATTGAGGAACTTATTCCCAATTATTCTTTATTAACACATTCACTTTATTTAGTTCAAGATAATATGCTACCAATTACTTGTTGAATGTTCCTTTGGTAAAATGAAAATTATTATACTTTTATTCTGTGATATCCATTGATTTCAGATGTTGATCTAAGTATACCCCGTAACATAATTTTAGTATAATTAGTGTATTTGCTTGTCTTGCCCAGATAAAGCATCAGTATATGCTTAATATCAGCATAGGTAATCTTTATAATATGTTTATTTTGTGGGATGAAAATGATTTCCCCAAAAGCTTTGTTTTCCATGAGGGGAATAGTTAAATCTAGTATTCGGGCATGTTTTATAGCCCAAGTGATCGCTTCTCATAGTTAGGACGATCAAGAATTTATCTCGCATGTAGTATACTTCATTCGTTTAAATCCCAGGAGAGGATTATATTTGGTGTGTGTTCGTATTATGCCCAAGTAAAAGGCAAGAAACCACCAAAATATTTTAATGTAGTAGTTAACTCTACTGACCTTCGGTGTTATTCCATATTCCTCATGAGAAAATAGAGATAATTCCACCACGGAAGGTGTTGATTATTGTGTTTTGTTTAGAAAAGATCGGGCAAGATAACGGGTATATTGGAGGTGTTAATTCCTCAAGATCCATTTTAGTATAAATAGTGCGCTAGTACTATGATCAATATCTGGATTGTGCGGCGGAATATTGCTAGTAATTCACATGTAAGTCAATGGAGAGAGTAAGTTTAAAATTGCGTGATTTAGAAACGCTTATTTACCAATGGAGGATTCAAATACAATGTTTAATTCTGGTTAATGAGTAAGCAACACTAATAATGTAAATTATCCTTATGAATAAAGTGTGTATCACAACTTAAGTGGTATTAAGTTAAATATAAAAATAGTAAGTGTAACGTTTGATAAATAGCCCATAAATTATAATAAGTTATCTAAATACAAACCATCGTTTAATTAAATATATTATCATAAAAATCGTTTTACGTATTGCATATAATCAGATTGTTTTTATTCCAAAACTAATATTTAGTTAATAAAGTTAAGTAGAAGCTCATATAAGATACACTAAACGGATGAGTTGATGTATCGATAATAATATGTATTTTTTTTTATTCAATTTGCATAATTGTAAAAAGATGAAGTAGTAGTTCTAATCCAGGTCTAAAAGTATAGACAAATTAATGTTAGTTACATGTTGTTTTATCCATATGGGATCGAATAAATTATATATGTTTGTTTAGTGTTTTAAGAATAAAGTATAGTCCTGTTAAACTGTAATAATAAATTATAATCTTGTTAAACTTTAATAATAAATTATAGTCTTGTTACACGTTGTTTAGAGTCATTTTTCTTGTGTGCTAAATAAAAGTGTATTTGCATAATACTTGCAATACTTTCCTTGAGTCCGAAATCATTAAACTCCTAAAACTCAATACACCAGACAGATAAATTTAAGCAGATTGGAATATTTCATTATATTTTAGTTTAATAAGAATTATTTATGGGATTGAAAACTTCAGACCAAGACATTTTATTTTATGTGTGTGTAAAAATGACTTTATTCCCAAACTACTAGCTTTGGTTGCACATTGTTCCGTACACATTTAAGTGAAGTGTCTAAGTAATAAATCTTAGTTAAATTATTGTGTTGTCATGGATGATGGAAGGACACAAAAGCACCCTTGTCTTTTCATCATTCCGACTGAGATTCTGGATAAAAAGGGCTGTATTATTCAAAATTATGCGTTGTTATTGAATCTGGTTATCATCTCTTTAAATATTATAATAGTTGATATGGGGATGAGGATACCTGGAATTTAAATAAGGTAAATGTTTCCTATAGCCGACCAGAATGTCAGTCATATGCGACAACACAATACTGCCGAGCATTTTTCTTAAATATAACAGAGAACCCTGAGATTAATGTCATTATTATAAGTGCTCTTAAATTAAGGAGTGATCAATTATGATCAATATTACAAGCGTGGCATGGCTTAAGAGATTGAAACTTCTAATTGTATAATAACAAAATATTGAGATCATATTGGCAAATTAATGAATGTTTTGTTTTAGTCAGTAATATTAACAATGACATGAAAAAATCATCATCATTGTCGAACAGTGCAAGTACTTACAGCTCAGAGAATGTGTTTTGGATAGAGAGAGAATGGTAGTTTATTCTAAATTTTCTTTTTAAATTTATTTTATTAATGATAATTTTTTTTAAATTCTATCTCTGTCTTGACTGCATATCGCTGTAGCTGAATTATTATAACTAACCAAACGTCGAGCTATTAGGTAAAATATGGTTTGTTACCGTTCTATACGGGTGAAGATCTTCATATACGAATCGTTATGCTTCCGAATTCTTTAATTGAATTTATTTATAGGTTAGAATATATATATATATATATAATAAATATAGGATTTGAGAGCGATATAAATAATCTATTAGTTAAAAAGATTAAAATCAAAAAATAAAATTCAAATATCTGACTTTAAATCTAAAGAAATTTGTGAAATGATATAAAAATATGACTCAATAAAGAGCCGATTTGTGAACTAAGATAAGTTTGATGTGCAAATCTATTATAAAACTAAGATAATATATTATCTAAAACAATGATTATGTAGAAAATTTTTATATATAAAATAAAATAGTCATTAGTTAAAATGAAAATGATTTAATTGATAATAGATAAACTATATTAAATTTCTTTTTAACACCTTAATAAAAATCTGAGAGAAAAAAAATAAATTTGAATAAAACTTTCAAGATTTAAATCAAACAAAGTAAAAGTCACTTCAAATGCTATAATGTTTAATCAGTTTATAAAATGAGGAACTTACATTATATATATATTAAAAAAAAATTATCTGATAAACGTTTTGAGGCCAACTTTAGTCGTCATTAGAATGAAAATTGGAATACGTTTACAGTACTAATACATGCAAAAATAAAATGTTAACTCATGGTTATCAAATATATTTTATGGACATCCCCAGAAAAAAACAATAGTCATTTATCACATTAAGAAAGAAAATACTTAATACACTATTGATCTACGACATAAATGAAACAAATATCTACTTTTTAATAACTGTTGGAACCTTGGAATTGATAATAATTTTAAATGTAAACGTAAGAACATTTTGAAATAATTCAAAAAACCAGCTAAGACGTTTTATTAAATTACTGTGGATGAAAAGCTAAAAAAAATCAACAAAATAATTTTGAGAAAGTTTTCTCTTGCTGCAGAAAAGATTAAGATGCGCTATGGTATTATTATTCTATTGCTATAAAATGTTGAGTGTTTTACTATGTTTTTCAGTACCAGGATAAAAAATATTAATATAAAATATAAAAGATATATAGATGCGTTACTCATAAAATGTTTTGCCCATAACGTCATTTTCCCTCTGACAGTTAGCTGATAATAAAGGAACAAACTATGAACTAGGAAAAAAAGTAAAATGTGATAAATTGTTTTTTTTTATTACTCATGTTTACTATTATGGTATATTGGTTTTAATATGTTATCAAGGCATATATATATATATATATATATATATTTAATATTGTGTTACATATATATAATTGCATTAATGACAGATTAAAGTAAAGGTAAACACATTTATTATTTTTTTTTATTTTACCAGTTGGTTTAAAATCTACTATTCTATCTAGTATACTTAGATATAGAGGGGGGGTACTCATCTTTTACATTAAGTAAAATAGCTTCTAATATTCTATTGATGTGTAAACAGACAGAATAACTTGTCAAAGATATGGTATAATGACACAATCTTCTTTTTATATGGAGAGTTTTATATAAGAATTTTACATTTATTAAAATTTTGCTTATGAATTAGCATGTCCACCTTAGTCATAGAATGTAGGCTATTCTTCATTGTCTATGTATGTGTTTCTTGTTATAGCAAAATGTTATCACTATTTTAAAAATAATTAATGGTCCTGTGACTTACAATGTTGGTTTGTTTAATACACTATTAGTTTATGCATTGACAAATGGGATATTTATATTTAACTTTTATTCTTAGAATTATTTTATCTTGCTATTGTATTGATAAAAATTTGTGACAGATTTCATCTGATAAGTATGTGCAACATATATTGGCATCAAATATTGTATCATTGATATTGTGCATGGGTAGATGGAGCACTCTCCCATTGCGTATTCCATGAGAGGATTATATTTTGAGTTTGATAGTTAATGCTTATTTAGTACAGTTAATTCCTAGAGAGGATTATATTCACGACATGTATTCTGATTCCCTGTGATGAGACAATGTCCACTCATTTTGTACTTAGTAAAAATGTATTGGAATGAGCCATATTATTGTACAAATATATAATGTTGTTTTGTAGAGCCTCTCTTTATTGTCTCCTCATGATGTTATGAAGTTATTTTTCCACTGTGTATGGTGATGTTCTTGGTATTTTATAATTATATAGCAATGATAGGATAAAGTTAAATTTAGGAACTCTTGTATATCTATAGTGTTTGCCCTAATTGTGAACAGTGTATGTATGATGTTGTAGTACGTTCATCAGTTTATAAGCAAACCAACCAAAACTTATGTGTAATTATAAAAGTTCTCTATGGCATAATAAGGGATACACATGTACAATGTTATTGCATTTTCATCAACAATGCATTGCTTGATGGATTGGTAAGACAGGATAATAATTGGAATGATTATGTTATGGATGTAGGCAAGGTTTTGGTGTCATATAGACATTTGTCTTCTGATGTCTGTCCCCACATTAATGTAATAAATTTCTTCATATCAAATAATAATAATTATTACTTGTGCTGCATATAATAATTGCCCTTATATCATATTCTGATATAAATAAAATAGCTATAGTGTAACATGCTATGTTATAACATTAAGTTTTAAATTTTAAAGTTTTAATTTATCCTACATATTTGAATGCACTTTTATTTGGAAACTAACACCCTGTGCTAGAATATAAAATAAAAGAAACAACTGATAATGATAGTGCTAATGAGGGTATCACTGTAGTATATATATTATGCATGTATTCAATGGAATGTCTCTGTCTTGTTCCATATAATGTTTCTGATAGATATTCAATTATTTCTGATGTTTAAAGAAAATTTTGTAAATAGTGTAAATAAATCCTTGCTGTTTAATAGTTTATTTAGTTGTCTATTGGTCTTATTGCTAATCATCATACACATTATTATTGTTATTGCTATCAACATATTATCTTATTGTTTTGAAGTCATCATCAATCAATATAGTGTATTTGACTAGACATTGGTATATTATAATAAATTTGTTAAGTTTTTATATATTTTTGTCAAGTACATTTAACACATCATCACTTAGTGATCAAAATATTGTTAACCTAGAGTGCATATATTATTTTAAATAATATGTTAAAATACAAAACACTTATGTTGGATGTAATATGTTCATTTGAACCGATCTTGATCACATGGTCCACAATTATTTAATAAAAGAAAGTTGTTAAGTTATTGTGTTTAGTTATGAAAAGTTTATCCATATTTTCTGAAGCTTAAAGTTTATAATATTTAGGGAGTTTATAAAGTTTATTTTGGAATCAACAAAATATTGTTTGTTAATTCGATTATGTTCTATGAGCTGTTTTTGTTCTATGCGATATTTGGGGTAGTGGCTAAATCCCTTTTACTGACTTGGTATATCTTGTAAAATAATATATTTAAGTTGTGTGAACCCTGATAAGATATTAGTAATTTTTGAGTGTAATTTTAAATTCATGTGTAAAATTTATATCTAGCGAAGTCATTTATTGTACTTGGATTGCGTTATGTTATTTTCTCATAGTTTTATTAAAGTCAGCATAAGTTTAATGTGCAAAATTTCTTATTTTTTGTCTGATAACTTATAGCTTGTTTTGAATTTAGATAGTGAATATTCCCTGCTTGTATAAAGATCAGAATCCCTATTTTAGTTTTTTTTTATCTTTTACTACCACCCAATACAATTAATAGTTTATAGTTCTAGAATCTCAATCTCCATCATCAACATTGTTCTCCTATTTCATCTCTGATCTTTCTTTTATTTTTTTCTATTCTCATTTGATCTTAATTCATTATCAGAACTGATTCACACTCTTCAGTGGCTTTTATTCTATTATTATCATTTTTAATTATTCATTAGCTTTTATTCTATTATTATCTTAATCATTCATTATTCTAACACATCTGCTTTCCATTCTCTTTACTCTTAGGCTCTATTCACTTCATTATTTAATTATTATTTATTTTCATCATCCATTTAGTCATCTACACCCTAATTTATTTATTACTTGATTCATAATTTTAATTTTATAATTATCCATAGAACCTAATTATTAATTATTTATTGGTGTGACGAATATTAAATTTATTTCATAATATTTTGTTTGTGGATTTTAAGGCTAGCTTAACTAGAAGTTATTATCTTCATGGAAACTTTGTGACCTTCTTTAGGTTTATTGTTTCATGCTAGCTTAATTGGTTTTAAGAAATAATCTCTTTATTTTAAATATTTCTTTATATGCTTTAGTATTCTTGATTATTCACGTAGTGAGTAATATTTTCAAATTTTTTATTTTTCCTCCTTTTTTTTTTTTTTTTAAATATATATATATATATATATATATATATATATATATATATATATATATATATATATTCAATAAAAAATTATAAAAAATAAAATTTAAAAAAATTAAATTTTAAAAAAATATTAAAAAAAAAAAAAAATTTTTTTGTTATTAATTTTAAAACCTCATTTAAATGTTAAGTTAAAAAAAAAAAGAAAGTGAAAAAGATGTGATATATTAAATATAAAAATTAATAAAATTGGGATGATTGTTGTGTTTTGTTTAATTTTGTAACGGCTTTCTTTTTAAAATTTTGATTTAGTGACAGCACCTGACTAATAGATAGTGAGTATTTATTAAATTGCATATAATTGTTTAAAAATATTTTACTGTATTAATTATTGTATTGTTTTGAATAATTATAATATATATATATATATATATTTTTTTGGAAATATTAATAATATAATGTTCTGATTATTTATTAAGCAAATAGGAAGTATTAATTAAATAAAGAAAGGTTTTAATCTTTATTATATCCTTTTTTTTTGGGGGGGGGGTCCTTATGAGATGACTCAAAGCTGCTTCAAGTTGCTTGAATTCCGTTGTTTTTAACGCTACAGTAAACATTTTGTGCTCTTTTTAAAGGTTAAAAAAAGTTCCATAAGATGCTGCCCTCTCTTGAATTATTTTAGAAGTAAAAAATCAATAAAACTGATGTCAAAGTCTAACAAAAGAAGTAGGCTATATGATCTTCATTTTTATTGTCTGTAACCATCAAGTTCAAAGAAAGCCGCTTGTCAAAACGAAACTGCTAAGATTTCTTTTCTTTCATTTCAAAAGTGATAAACAAATGTTTTAGACAATTTTAAAAGTATTTTTTGACATATTTTTTAATATATTATAAATTATTTTGATAAAATATGCTAAAAATAAAATTATTTCAGAAAAATAGTTAAGACTTTAGCAAAAATTATTTACTTATCCATACAATGTAAAATTGGGAAGAAGTCACTGACATCATCAAAACTTTTTGGTTGGTCAGTAACATTTGTTTTATTTTTTCACCTATCAAATATTTTTATAATTATAAATAAAAATTTATTTTTGAAAAAAACTTTCATTCACTTTCATAACCTGACAAAATATTAATATACTTTTAACAAATGAATCTAAAGTAAATATAATATTAAAAGATGAATATATTTTGACAGTTGAGTTTGTGACTTGACCAATTAAAAGTTTAGACTTTTACCTCACTTGGCCAATAAAATAATTAGTGCTCCAAAGGATATATGTCTTCGATGTGACTATAGTGAATTTATAAAGATAAGAATGGCCACCTTATCTTTAACCTAATGTCTATATAAAGATAAGAGAATGATCATCTTATCTTTAACCCATCCACTTATATAGACTAATATGAAATGGAAATTTAGGTTAAAGATAAGACAGCCATTCTTATCTTTATAAAATAGCTATCTTGTGTCTGAGGTTTGAGAGGCCCCTCTACAGTCAAAAAAGTACATCATTTGACTACTATAAACTTGATGGTGCATATGATAATAGTTAATGTCTTTCTTTATTTAAATATTAATAATATTTTCTATAATATTTGTAAATAAAGTAGAGCCTCTATATAATTATTCAAACTAATAATTCATACTTGATCAGCAAACTGAACATTGCCATTTAGAAAATGTAATTTATTTTTGTAAACATGATAAAACAAAATTGAATATTTTGTCAAGTGTTGGTGGTCGAGTTGTCAATACAGCTGCCTTACAAGCAGTTGTCCCAGGTTTGTGGGTTCACTTCCTGGCCAATGCTTTGACACATGAAAAAAAAAATAAAGATCTTTATTTCATTCCCTAGTTTTAAATAGGAGAAGTGTATTAGATTTCAATATTTTATGTCTGATAAGTATAAACAAATATTTTGAAATACTCATGCAAACAAAGAAACCCTTCTAATAAAGAGCTCTGTATATAACGCTTATAAATATTTCACAGACAGAAAGTTATAAATATTGATAACGTAAACCCTTTAATACATTTAAAATTTACATCTAGAAGCCAGTGAATATTTTTCAATTACAATTATATACTCTTATACAGATCATTATGAAAAATGTTTTTTTGTTAGCAAAAATATTTGAGAAGTTGAATTACTTTAATCATCACACATATATAGTATTGATGTTTTTATATCTCCTCAATTTTAAACTAGTAAATGAACAATTAATTTTCAAGTTTAGCTTATAAGGATTCAAGGAAATAAAATGTTGATGTAGGTATGTTGTGCTTTCAGTTTTTCAAGTGAGTTCTAAGCTGCTTGGCTGTTTGTTATATCGTGATTGAGTTATAATTAAATAAATACACCGGATATTGTATTAAACCTTTAGTATACACATATGTAAGTCCAAGAAAATAGTTTGATTATGTATATAAATATATGTATGTGGTTCTTTACGTACGTGTGGGCATAATTGAAAAATAATAACATGATATATAAGTATATAGATATTAAAAATATTTTCAAATAGAACTCTCATTAATATAGTTTACCCCATTTGTTTCCTGCTAATACTGGGCAACCAGCGTGCATAGTGTCAATATCACCTTTTCCAGATTTCAATAAATTATACCAAAAATATTAGCTAATCCCTAAAATAAATAAGTGATATATATATATATATATATATATATATATATATATATATATATATATATATATATATTTTCTATTACAATCATTTAAATAGTAAATGCTGATGTAGTGATGAGCATATTTTTCGCTTATTAAGTGCATTAATATATTGTACCAATCGGAATGAAAGTGAAGATCGAATCTAACCGCAATCACAATATCTGCTCTACAAGGGCGCCATCTAGGCATTTGAGCCTAGAAAAATTTATAGAGTAGGCAGATACGCGCTGTTAATATTCCACTTTATTTAAATATTCCGATCGTTAGCCCAAGTCACTAGCTCAGTGAGTAGCAGAGATAATAAAATATAACTTAATTTTATATCTTAAATATAAAAGATTAAAAGCCACTGCCAGAAATTTACATATAAAATATTTATTTACGCACATATAAGATCATTCTAAATTCGAGGAATAGGTTTAACATTTTTAGATTTTTATATTACTCTTTATTTTTACATTTACATAAATTTCAATGATTTTTTTTTTTTTTTTTATTTAGATTGTCAAGTATGAATAGACTACATAGATCTGCATTTGAAAATAAAACATTCTATCCCTATTTAACCCTAGGCTAAAATTCGCAGTCAAACTGGCATCAATCCATCCGATACATTTATGTATTCAATGTAGCATGAAAATACAACAGCACAAAGATACTATACTGTCAGGAATGGACATCTGAACAATATAGTTTAAGAAAAACATTGACTCTTGTCTAATACAGGAATATGATGTCTGTATAGCAAGAAGAACAATAAAATAAAAACTCCATAGGAAGGGACCGCGATCCTTTTTGCCGACTTACAATCCCATCCATAGGCAAAGGCTTGCTGCGGTGTATACAGCGATTCTGCACGTAGCGAAACTCATACTACATCTACTAATTTACAAAAATATATCCAATCCATTGACCCAATTCAACAACGACACAAATAACCTAAGATTACCCTCCCCTAATATAACTTTACACATCTATATAGCCATTCACGCCCGACTTAAGTTTAACATTTATATACGTTCGCACAAATGAATTTTATAAAATTTGTTTAAAAATGTTGGGTATAGATCGATTACATAGATTCCACGGTCAAAAACATTTCAAAATAAACATAAACGATCAAAATACAAAATTATTGATACCGACAATCGCAGAGGGAAACTTATAAGTAACCTAATAGTATTCACCATAAGATACTTGCATTGTCACCAATAACTTAAAAGACATCCGAATAAATACATTTTAGATACTCACCGTAAGGTATCATTATTTATCGAATGTCTATATATTTTGATCAAATATGAAAACCAAAATATAATTAACCGCAAACGAATCCATGCAAGCGTCTATAAACAATTTAAAATTTACTCATTTAAAATTTAACAATAAATATCAATACAATAAATAATAAATGGAAATGATTTTTTTATCAAACGCACACATATATAAAATTTCACATTATCAATTTCGTTGACACATAGGTCAGAGAAAAGTTCCTTTTTATAAAATTTAAATTTACTTATCAATCTTTAAAGTTCTTAATGAATGTTATGATTTTAACAATTGTTCAGTTCTATTGCTTACAGTAGAGAAGTCCATGTCCCGTTGGCAATTCCCACGCAGACTTTCCTGGAAGACCGGTCTGATGTTTTGGAGGTGGCAGTTGCTGGTTCTGTCCTGGTATCACAGTCTTTGCATTTTTAAATCAGTGAGTGAGGACGACAAGTGCGTCTTGTCGCCAGACCCACCAAAATCAAGTTGGAAAAAGCTCTCTCTGACTGGAACTCAATATTTTTTTCTTTTTATAGTCCTCCTATGGATTCCATGAACAAAAACGTCACTGTTCTGTTTTTTCGTTATGGTCCAGGCCTTTATTTGGCTTCCATTGGTCAGCTAAAATCCCTTTCTTCTCTTATCTAACTTTCCATCTGACTTTTTAATTAAACAGCTTTTAGATAATTAATAAACAATCATTTCCATTTATAGATTACAGGAATTAATTAATACCTGTTTTTATTTTAACTTACATTATTTTTTTATTAAAATACTTTTATAAATGTTTTTTTTTATAAAAAATACATTCAAATACCTTTTTTTTATTTATTAAAAAAAATATTTTTAAACTTTAGCATCTGTGCGAATGTATATACGTATAACAAACATTTTTAATTTTAGCATTTAGTTTTTTACTTTTATTTGCGAACTTTTAAGTTTTTCTTTTAAATTAATGTAACGACATATTTATATATCGTTACAATATATATATATATATATGATTGCAAATTCTCATAGAACTATTATCTATTTAGTTCACTGAGGAACATGGATTCGATCTTATATGTTGCCTTTTATGCTTATATCGTAATGAAAGAATACCAGTTGTGAGAATAAAGTTCAAATAAGTATATAGCTTTAGAACACCTTTTCATGCCAGCTAATATTAGCATTGCCAGAAATTTATATTTAAATAAAACGTAATGTTCTGTAGTCTATTTTAATTTTCTATAAAGATTTAGATTTGAGGCAATATTGAAATCTATTTCCGTTGTCATAACAACTAAATACCTCAACTGCAAGACTTTTCACATTATTAAGCTGTCTTAGTGTCAAATAAATTTTTCATAATATTTTACTTAGAACAAGTTTCTGGTATATACGAATTAAAAATTGGATTTTTCACAATGTTATTATAAATAAGTACTTGACACTCCACTGTCTTGAGAATAAGCCGCTGAACGTAATTAGATAGTAACGTCTAAGACATCGAGCTTTTCTCTATAAACAAACAAATATATGGCTTTATGCTTTGGCTTGAGAATATTTCATTTACTTCAGAACCAGTCTTATAAAAAATATATGCAATATCACCCTTACTGATGATGGTGGTGGACTATACTGATGATTTATATGTATTTCTATGCACAATTAACATTTCCAGTCGCTACATGAATTATTCTAAAGTGATATGTCTTTTGTCCATTTACCCAAATATTATTTGACTTTTAAATTTCAATTAATGACAGTTAATTAAAATGGATCTTGATGATAATGATCAATTTTTCTGTCCCTTAATACTTATATTTGGTGTTTTAGTTATATTTCTGTTGTTTACGACACTCCATCTTAAAAAAGTCTCACTTTATGAAGCCCTAATGTTTATTTGAATATATGAGGTTGATCTTCTTTTACTGGATTCAGAACACCACTTTCTCCCACAAATTACAACATATAAATTCTTTTTAAACACATTCAGAGCATCATTTTTTCCTTAGAAATACAACATATTAGTTCTTTCTTTAAGAAAAGTGCTAAAAAATGGACCAAGATCAATACAACTAAAGCTACATAAAAATTGGATATTTTGATTAACAAAAATATATATTCCAAGATTGTAATGTTTTAGTAGATTCAATCTCTGGAAGTATTCATCCTTTAATGAAATGTAAAATATACATTAAAGCAAAACTAGAGTGACAATTAGTTTTAGAAAACATTATTAACAATTGTTAAACTTGTTTTTCCAAATTATACCAGTCAATCTAAATTAAGACTTGTTAATTGCTGTAAAATAGAGGAGATATTTCCAAATAAAAAACTTTATAAAAACTGTTACAAAGATAACTAGTACCAAATAAAATAAAATCACCACTAAATTTTTAATTGAAATAAGACAATGTATGAAGAAAAGAAGGGATATAAAAATATTTAATGTTGATTTATTATGAAGAGGTCAAATTTTAGAATTCTCTAAAATTGTATGGAAATGATTTAATAATAATAAGAAAAACCAGAATTGGCATAGAAAGCCATTGAAATATATATATATATATATATATATATATATATATATATATATATATATATATATATATATATATATATATATATATATATATATATATATCAAACTACCCCAAATCTAAAATTAAACCAGACCAGAATAAAAATAATATTAAAACACAACCTAAGGTTTCACTGCTACAAGCAGACTTCTCAAGTGTAAAGAAATAATAAAAAACACACATTATATATACTATTAAAAACTACCCACAAATCCATTCACTTCCCATCCACCCTTAATATTAAAAGAACTCTTAAATTGTCTTCTTATAAAATTGTGTGTAGAAATAGTAAATTGTTTGGAAATAAGAAAATTGCTTGGAAAAGGGGTGTTACATTGAATAATTTATTGAATAATACAAAGGAAGTTTTTGATAGAAAGACTATTCCTGGTGTGGTATATTTTATTCCTTGTTTATTTTGTAAGAAGGTTTACATAGGTCAGAGTAGTTTGAGTTTAAATGAAAGAGTAAAGGTTCATAAAAGTAGAGTTAAAAATAGATATCTTAGTTCTGCTTTGTATGTCCATGAAAAAGATACAGGCCACACTATTGATTTTGATGAAGCTAAGGTTGTCTTCTTTGAGAGAAATGAAATCAAAAGAAGAATTAAAGAGTCTTTATTATTGAAAATTTATGATTCTGAAGCAATTAACTTATTTAAGAGTTCTTTTAATATTAAGGGTGGATGGGAAGTGAATGGATTTGTGGGTAGTTTTTAATAGTATATATAATGTGTGTTTTTTATTATTTCTTTACACTTGAGAAGTCTGCTTGTAGCAGTGAAACCTTAGGTTGTGTTTTAATATTATTTTTATTCTGGTCTGGTTTAATTTTAGATTTGGGGTAGTTTTGATTTTATATTGACTAGTTTAGCTTTATGCTTGTAATGTTTATATATATATATATATATATATATATATATATATATATATATATATATCAATATATGTGTATATATATATATATATATATATATTGGGAAAAATATTTTAGCAATAACTAGAAGCTATAAAACTATTTCTGACAAAAAAGGATGGCATTCTAAAGAGTGTGAAAGAGGTCTACAAACAATTAAATAGCAAATAACGTTATGATGATGTGATGTGATGTACTGTGACTTCTCTTTAAATGAAGTCAAGCCCAGATAAACATGTTAGCCTCTTTATTTTCCATTCCCCACGTTAAATTTTCCCATATTCTGCTACATTCCATTTTCACAACATAATCTTTGTCAACTCTATAGCCTTTATATATAAATTCCCCTTATCTTTTCTCAAACCCAGCATAAAAAAAACCAATAATTCACTTTCTGTGTAAACACTTTTCATATTTATTCTTCAATAACTTCATTAGATGTACCCTTTCTGTTGTCAAGCAATTACATTCAATTAACAAATGCCTAATATTTTCTATTCCTTCCTTACATTATAAAGCACCCATATTTTTCCATTTATGTCTATATTCTCTTGTAGCTAAAGATCCCGCTGGAGCCTTAAACAATAAACAATTCCCTTACTATTAGCATATATTAACTCACATCTAATATTCTGTTTATTTCTATATATATTTAAACTCTTTTTATTCTCCATACTATTTCTCCATTTCTCTAACTCCCTATTCTTTATTAATAAATCTATTCTTTTATCCCATTCCTTACCACTACAACACTCAACAATCCTCTTAACACAATCATCACATCTTTTGTAGAAATATACTGATATAAATTATTTATCCAAATCTTTTGCATACCACATTACCTTTCTCACCTACCTTGTTACCTACTCATTATTCATAACCTAATTAAATACTATTTTGGCTATTCTTTTATTATCCATAAACTGCAATCTACCAGACATTTTCATTTTACTTTTTGCATCTCTCATATGAAAACTTAACCATCCCACTTCTCCTTGAATTTCCTCCTTTGTTGTCCATACATCTGCATCCAATGCATGTCTTCCTACTTCCCTTTGAACTTTTTCTAAATAAACGACTATTTACCACATCTTCGGAATTACCATTAAATAATATAAGAGATATAGAAACTCCCTAAAATGATGAAATTACTATTATATATTAAAAAATGTTGTTGAAGAAATAAAAAAAATTGTGGCCAATAAGCTTCTAAATTATAAAGATGTAACACATTATTATAAGAATGCAGTAGTAATATTGATATTTTAAAAATGTAATAAAGATATTAGATATTACATACTTCATCCATCAGTTTAATATCAACTCTTTATCAACAATTATAATTATTCTACAGAAAGCTTTACGATTAAACCCACTAAATTTTAAAATGAGTTTAGCAAAATGGATTACATCTATATATTACGAGGAGTTATTTCAAAACCCAAATAATATAAGTTATCATTACGCTTTGGATTTAAAAATTCTTAAAAGACATTTTATTTTATTGGATTTAAAATAATATTAACAGTAAATATTTTAATAAAATGTTTATTGATAATATAATTCATATAATGAATTTTAAATGTCTCCTAAACCGTCATTAAATATTAAATAATGCAGATGTTTTATTTTTTTAAATCCTTTTTTTGTTGTTGTTGTTTTTGTTGTATTAAAATTTAACAATACTCTTTTTTTTCCAAATTTCATTTATAGTGATAATATATTGTACTATTCCCATTATGTTTGTGATGGTTGTATATTAGATATAATAATATGTTGGACTATTTCCATAATCTATCATTAAATTTTGAATGTATGAAAAATTCAAACTTTTTTTCCCATGTGTCAAAGGATCGGCCCGGAAGGGAACCCGCGACAACTGTCTCAAGACACTTTTTGCTTGCAAGGCTTCTGCACTGACCTTTCGGCTACCAATGTTTGACAAATTTAAACTTTATTTAAACTTTTCAAATACAAACAAATTATTAGTAATAACAATCAAACAGACAAAACAGGTTGCTAATTACACAATATTTTGAGTAGTATTATTCTTCAGTCTTCTTTATGTATTGCAGGCCTAACCAGTGACAAAATTAGCATAGGACACAAACTTTCACTTTTAGATTCTTGAATATCGAATTTTAAGGCAATGCTCTAACCATCTCAGCTATTCTGTAAAAGGCAACATATGATAAAAATTGTGTATATTTATCTATGAGGGAGAAGAAATCAACCCTCATAGATACAGAATAGTTCGGTATTAAAGCTTTCCTTAAAATTCAGTGATCAAGAATCCAAAGGTGTAAGTTTCATTCCTATGCTAATACTATCACTGATCAGGCAAGCAACACCTCAATAAGAGAGGAGAATAATACTATTCAAAAACATTATGTAATTACTAACTTGTCTTATCTTGTTGTGTGTTATTGCTAAAAAGTTGTTTGTATTTGAAAAGTTTAAATAAAGTTTAAAATTTTCTTTACATTCAACATTTAATGACAGATGATGGAAATAGTCCAACATATTATTATATCTAATATACCATCATCGCAGACCTTCAGGCAAATATTTTATTTATTGTCTTATAATTACTTGCTTTTTTACTATATGTCTTCGTTATATTTTTGAACGAAATGAATTTAGAAATTTTATCAGGCATAGACTGAAAAAATAGAGAGAAGTTACATGAATTGGTATTCATGGTGGAAATTAATAAGCATTATATTAATCGTCAACTGATTTTAAAGTTTTATATTTTTGCTCAAACTAAATACAATTTTATAGCCTAATAAAATAATAAGCAAATAATTTTAACATTTGTCCTAGTTAATTAGTTTGAACTTTTAACTAGCTATTGTCGTTTTTATCATTAGATACAAACTTTAATGATGAAGACAAACTAATGAAATCCGATTCTACTTAAAATGCATCTTAATGATTGTTTGATTTTTATTTTAATGTATATCTTTATAATTTTTACATCTACATTGAATTAAGAAGTTACATATGTATACATGCATATATATATATATTGTTAAAAGGAGGTTATATTGACAACAGTTTGAAATTGTTTATTGTTATTGATATTGGGATTATCTAAATGTTGATTGGCTTCTAATGATATATATATATATATATATATATATATATATATATATATATATATATATATATATATATATATATATATATATATATATATATATATATGAGGTGGGATTGCATGCACATTGTACTATATGTCTCTGATTCTGCATGCTTCTTCCAGGCACCCACTTGCAAAGTAAATGATTTTCTCATATGTCATGGCATCAGCCGGGACGCAAACCCATAACCGTCTGCAACCGACTACTTGCTTGCAAGGCGAATGCGATGACCTCTCGGCTAACAACACTTGACAAAAGTAAATGATTTTATTGAGAGAATATCGCATATTTGCCAATTTATTTAGTGGCTGAAACATTAGAATAATGAGAAATTATGTTTTCTGATAGGGGAGATAACAGGGAAAACAGCTATAATACTGGAAACAGATTAAATGAGAGCTACTCTTGGGGAAAATACAAATTTATGAGTAGTTTAATGAAAGTGTCATCCCAAAAAGCTTGATGAGTCCAATACCAAGAAAAGGCTGATTTTGGTTTTTCATGCAAATGGCCTTCTTCATTCAGAATTTATTCATAGTGAATTTCAAGTTCCTAAATGTTTGCACTATGCAGTAAAATATATATGCCCCATTTTGTAGCAAAGTGATGAGTGTAAGCATCAATATGATAATGCACCAACACACAAAGTCTTGGGCATAAAACAATTTGTTTAAATAAATTCAGCATGACCCAGATAATCTGTGAGTCATATTCACCTGATCTGATCTCACTCATTATGTGTGACTTATTTTTATTCTGTCAAATAAAAAGTATCTATGACAAATTGCTTCTATTTTTTTATGGAGTTAGAAGTGGTGAAGAAAAAAAACACCATAGAGGCATTAAAAACATCAATTAGAAAGAGTTTCCAGGCTACTTTGAAAAGTGGAAAAATGTGTTTTGATCATGGCAATGCATTAAATGAACTGTACTTTGAAGGGTATTCAATTTGTAACACCTATAAATAAATAAAGTTTTAAAAATTTTGGGTTTGCTGCGTTCCTTCTCATGTGAATGCATCATACATATACATTATAAATCATGAGCACTATTTATTGATACATATTTAAAAATATCTTTGAACACCTATATTCAGAATTTACATTTAAATAAACCAACAGTAGTGATTTGTCAAACTGACAGATTTTTAAATCAACTTATCTCAAATAAAGATTTGAATAACCAATTCCCAAAAAAAAGTATTTAATTTTTAACCCCATTAGAAGTAAATATTAAATAATTTAGCATTTACTTAAAAGTAAGCTCTAAATATGAGAGGCCACATGTACTGCATTTTTTAATGTTTATTGAAGGGGAGTTTCCACAATTTATAGCTTAGGTGTGAAAAATTGTTCACTTCCATCTAAATTATATATTTCTCTAAAAACGCTGTTATTAATGTTTGCATATATATATATATATATACATGTGTGTGTATTTAAATAAAGTTTAAAAATTACACTACAATACTTTTTCTGGTTCAACACTAATATTTAATTTCGGGAACACTGTTCTGCCACCAGCTACGACATCACTCATCTATTTAAAAAAAGCAAAAATATACAATCTTTTAATTTTTTTTTTTTTAAAACACAGTAAATTTAAATTAATACATCTGTAAAAAATAGCATCCATTCTTGCCAAGGTTAAGATCTTCATGGAAAAAATTGTTGTTGTCGTCATCATAGTATTAATAGTAACAATAGTAATAGTAGCAGCAGCAGTAGCAGTAATAATAATAATAATAATAATAATAATAATAATAATAGTAACAGCAACAACAACAACAACAACAACAACAATAATAATAATAATAATAATAATAATAATAATAATAATAATAATAATAATAATAATAATAATAATAATAATAATAATAATAATAATAATAATAATAATAATAATAATAATAATAATAATAATAATAATAATAATAATAATAATAATAATAATAATAATAATAATAATAATAATAATAATATATAATAATAATTCAATTTATTAGTAAACAACAGCTTACAAAACCAAGAAAACGTTTACAATGATTAAAATTAAAACTTGCATAAAATTTTGATTTAATGAATCGAATATATACTTTTTAAATATTTTTAAATCTGATGTAAACTCTATATCACTAAACATATCATTATATTCATTTTTTAACCTATATACAGGTGCATTCTTTACACATGTATGTTTAATTAATGGTAAATGAAAAAGTTTGTGATTCTGCTATTGAAAGTTGGTATTTTATATAGCACATGTGTTACTGAATTATCAAAAGTTATTGTAGCATTTATCATTTTATATAAAAAAACACATATCAGATAATATTCTCTTAACACACAATTCATTATTATTACAAGATGAAGTTTTATACACATATTTACAATATTTATCATAAAGCTTTTGTATTTTTTTCATATTTGTTTCATTTATAGAATTCCATATAATGGATCCATGGTGTAAAATTGGCCATATTAAACTATTAAATATTAGTTTATTAGTCTGGAAATCAAAAACACATTTTTTTGATCTCAGCATCCTGCGAATGAGTTTAAATGCTTTATTAACAGAATATGTTATATGGTTATTAAAAGTAAAATTGCTTGTGAAAATTATACCCAAATCTTTATGGTCAGTAATTTTCTTAATTTCAAGATGATCAATATGGTAACTACCCAGTATTGACATTGTTTTTCTTGAATATGTCATAACATTACATTTATCAACATTTATTTTCATGTTATTTTCTTGGCACCACTTGTAAAATACATCTATATAATTTTGTAAAGTTTTAATATCTTCTTTACTATTAATCTCCAGAAAAATTTTAATAAAATCTGCATAGCATAACATGCTCTTACTTGAAATAAGTGTTATAAAATCTGAAAAATAAATAGCAAAAAATATTGGGGGTAACACACTCCTCTGTGGAAGTCCAAGTCTAGATTTAAAATTATTTGACTCTTTATTGTTGTAATAAACATAATTGCTGCTATCAGATAGAAATTACTTGAATAAATTCATTAGATTGATTGAAAAACCAATTTTCTCTATTTTCATAAGAAGTAATCTATGATCAACTCTATCATAAGCCTTTGTTAAATCAAAATATATTACATCCAATTGACTTCTTGCCTCAAAAGCTCTACCTATGATATATGGAATAAATTTGTTTCTATTGACCTTCCTGGAAAAAACCCATGTAAAGAATAAGAAAGAATATTTTTTAAATAATGTATAATTCTGTAATAAATTGATTTTTCAAAAATTCTTGATGGCATAGGTAGTAAAGAAATAGGTCTATAATTTTGGACCTCTGATTTTTTCCCAGATTTGTATATAGGTATTACTTTAGCCGTTTTCCAATAGCTAGGAAAAATTGACGTTTAAGTGACAAATTAAAAATATACAATAAAACTGGAGCCAAAGTTGAATGCATCCTTTATAAATAAAAACTGGTATACTATCACAAGCAGTCCTTTTTTTATTTTTTATTAATTTTGTAGAATGGTATATCTCATCCAAATCAAATTTTAATATGTTTATGGAATCATTATTGAATATGAGATTTTGAATAAATGGATATTCCAAAATTAAGTTATTATCTAGTTCACATTGGGTTGAAAAATAAGCCATAAAATCATTTGATTCCATATCTACTACACATGCATTTTGTCTAACTGAAGTATAATGAGTCTTTATTACATTCCAAAAATGTGCTGGATCTTTATGTATTTTGTTTTGAGTCAGTTTAATATATTCTTGAAAAGTATTATTATTATTATTATTATTATTATTATTATTATTATTATTATTATTATTATTATTATTATTATTATAACGTGAAAGCTAAACACCTTCAAACAGATACGCTTTAAAAATGCTTAAGTGACAGCCAATCAGATGGAATAATGGCATCACATGGGACTCTAAATTGTAAAACACAAGCCAGAACTATTAGAAAAAGATGGATCCATCTTAATCTATGCCTCAATTATATTTAAATAAGCCAGACTCAAGCATTTTGAACTAAGAGTGTGAAGCTTAAATACCTTCACATTTAATCCACTAAATATTATATATATAAATTAACAACGCGAAATCATCCGATTTACAACGAAGAAATATTTTTAAATCTAATGAAATGATATTAATAAATGTAAATATATTAAATTTAAGCGTAAACAGATAATATAATAACGGGAAAGCTAAACACCTTCAAACAGATACGCTTTAAAAAATCCTTAAGTGACAGCCAATCAGATGGAATAATGGCATCACATGGGACTCTAAATTCTAAAACACAAGCCAGAACTATTAGAAAAAGATGGAAACATTTTAATCTATGCCTCAATTATATTTAAATAAGCCAGACTCAAGCATTTTGAACTAAGAGTGTGAAGCTTAAACACCTTCACATTTAATCCACTAAATATTATATATATAAATTAACAACGCGAAATCATCCGATTTACAACGAAGAAATATTTTTAAATCTAATGAAATGATATTAATAAATGTAAATATATTAAATTTAAGCGTAAACAGATAATATAATAACGTGAAAGCTAAACACCTTCAAACAGATATGCTTTAAATATATATATATATTTCTTCGTTGTAAATCGGATGATTTCGCGTTGTTATAAAACAATGCAAATCTGAAGTAATTATTGCAAATAAATAAGGACTTAATATACTACCTTGTGGCACTCCACAAATAGGATAAATATAATTTGACCATTCATTATTAATGAAAATATAATGAGGCCTATTCAATAAACAAGATAAAAAGTTCAATCAAATGTTTATACATCCATATGCAGGTAACTTTAATAACAAATCCCCATGATTTACTCTATCAAAGGTTTTACTTAAATCCACATATATAATGTCTAATTGTTTGTGCTATTATATCATTTATTGTAATTACATTTGTATTTATTCACTTCCCTGGTATAAATCCATGTTGATAATTAGAAAGCCATTTGGAAAGATTATTAGATAAATGCTTAAGGAGACTTTTATCAAACATTTTGGCTGTAATACAAAGTAGGGATATAAGTCTATAATTCTCCATCTTCCTTTTAGATTCCATCTTGGGTATTGGTACCACTTTTGTTTCTTTCCATAAAGAAGGATAAGTATTAGACTTCAGAGATAAATCAAATAAATGCTTCAATACATGAGCCAATAATTGTCCACATCCCTTGTAAATAAATGATGGTATGTTATCTATCCATACACTTCTTTTATTTTTAAGTTGTGCAATAAATAAAAGAATTGACTCTATAGATATCTGATTAAAATTTAAAGTTTCATTATTAACATTAATTAATGTCTCATGAGTAAAATTATCATTGCTATTACTATAAGTACCATCTTCCACATTTAAATTGAATAAAGATGAGAAGTCATTCACTACTAATTATTATTATTATTATTTTTTGTAAGGTATTTCATTTTGGTATAAGGAATTTAATACACACCCCAAAATCTTTTGGATTCCTACCAAATTACTTTCAGTTCTCTTTAAATAATCCTGAAAATCCTTTTTTAAATAATTTTTGTAAATGACCTATATATTCTAAAATTATGCAAGTCAAATAAAGAGCCAGTAATTTTAAAATCTTTATAAAATTTTAGTTTGTGTTTAATTCCTTTAATAAGCACCATAGAAAACCAAACTGGATACTTAGTATGACCTTTCAAACTAGGTATAAATTTATTTATGTTCTGTAAGCCTGTTATGAAAATTAACAGCAGCATCTTCCACATTATTGCAATTATACAAACATGCACAATTATCATGCTGTAATGCCTTGTACAAACCCAAATAATTACCTTTGGAATATCACCTTTTAAAATTATAAATGTTTTTTTTTTTTTTTTACATTCCTATATTGAAATATGCAATCAACATCCAAAGATGGTTAAAAACATCTTCTTTAACAAGAGTCTGATTAAACTTAATGCATTTGATGTTAGATGGAAAATTATTACAAACTAAATCTAGTGTAATCCCATAATTATTACAGATGTCATTACTTTGTGTAAGATTTAGCATATTAACAGCAGATAATAACATCAATGACTTAGAGTCAAGTGGAGTATGTTTATTATTTTATAAACTTAGGAATGTTAAAGTCACCTACCATCATAATTGATCCTGCAAATGTCACAAGCAATTCTTCAACAATATTAAAGTAATCTTTAAACTGCAAAATACTTATTTTTGGTTGTAAATAAACATTACTAATGATTCAAATTTTTATATCTTAAATTAACAGATATCCAAATGCATTCAACATCTATATGTAAATCTAATAGCGTACACTCAAAATGAGATTTAACAGAAATAAGAACACCACCTCCTGATCATATCTATAAACTTTATATCGATTATCAAATAAAGTCAAAAACTACGGAGAGACTTTCTTTTCAAAATTTTTTTTATTGATATACAATATATAACTTCACAAATAAATATAAATAGCCAACGTTTCGTCCATTTTTTCAAGATAATAATATGGACTTTATCAAGGTTCTATAAAACAGAGAAAAGAAATATATAATAAATAAGAAAACAAGAAAATAAAATAAGACAAATAAAATCAAATAAAACAATAATAATAACAAAATAAAATAAAATACCTAATAAACCAAAAACTGGAAAAATTGTATACTACAACATCTCCTTATAAAGTGAGAAATTTTTTATATTAAAAAGAAAAAGAAAAATATCCATACAAAAACAGTTAAGTTTTCTCTCTCTTTTCCTTTTTACACAAATATATAAGTTATTTTAACATTTTATTTAAGCAAGGATTTAAATGTTCTATATATATACTCTCTTTGTTAAATCTTTCAAAGTAATTACCAATACATTCCAAAGGTCGAATTTCATAGCCTTATGTCCTGTTTCCAATTTATGACAAAAGATAGCGATTTCTTATCAATTAAATGCTGATATAGTCTGGTTTTTAATTTATTTTAGCTTGTTCCAATATAGAATACATTGTTTTTGCAATTCAAACATTTAATTAAATACACTGAATTCATAGCTTCAAACATATTAAATTCTTTATGATTAATCAAAGATCTTAAAGTTCTCTTCTTTTTGTATACAGGTTTCATATTTATACAGTATTTTTTATTAATTTTATTTAACAATTCATTTAATTTCAAAAATACAAATTTAGATAATGGGAAACCATTGATAATTTAAAAAATAAGCATAATGATATCGTTTTTTTGAAAGGAGATAAATCTTCAAATGTGGTAATTATGTATATAGAGGATTATAATAATAAAATGATAAATATGTTAAAAGAAGATTGTATATTGAAGTTAAAAAAGATATGAGTAATTTTTTAAATAAAAAGATAAATAAATTTATTACAATTATGAAAATAAAGAAATAATTAAAAAAGCGAAATGTTTAGTTAAAAAGAATGGACGTTATGGTGCTGAAATTAAGTTTGCCTAAGGCATAAACCTAATATACCTATGAGACCAATAGTGGATTGTTTTAACACTTATTACGTTAATATTTCAAAATGGGTTTATATTAATTTATTTAAAAAATATACTAATTGTTTTGCTGGGAACAAAGTTTATAATTCTTTTTATTGAAAAAATTAGAAATTTTTATTTGTTTAAAAGAATTTAAAAATATTTACTTTGTTAAACTAGAATAATTAATATGTACACAAATATAAATTGAAAAACAATTATCGTTTTTTGAGATGTACATTGAAGATAAAAATAAAAATATCAAAATGATATTCCTTTGTAGACATTCTTATGTTATGTTGTAAGGATTTATTTTTTAAATTCGGTGACAAATACTATAAACAGATAAAAGGATTAAATATGGGAAATTGTTTAAGTGGATTTTTAGCAGATATTTATATGTGCAATTTTGAAAAGATATTTTTTAATGTTTGTCATAAACCTATATTTTATGTACGTTATGTAGATGATTATTTCATGATATTTAATGGTAATTTGAATAAATCATTTAAGTTTTGGAATTTTATTAATAATAGAATAGAAAATATTAAGTTTACTTTAGAAAAAGAAAATAATAATAGTATTGAATATATGGATGTAAAGATTTATAAATTTTATAAAAATAATAGAATTAGAATAGAAACTGAGGTTTATAGAAAAAAAATGTATACTGGAATTCTAACAAACTGGAATTCCGATGTTGATTTTAAATGCAAAGTTAATATCATAAACAATAGAATAATGAGAGCATTTAAATTATGTTCAAATGAATATAGTTTGGACAAAGAATTAAATTATATAAGAAGGGAATGTATAATAAATGAATATCCATATAGAATTGTAAATTATTGTTTCTGCAAAAATTTGAATAAAATTAGAAGTAATATTTGTATGAATGTTTATAAGAATAAAAAGGTAAATAATGAAACAATAATAGAACATGATGGTAATAATAGGTGCAAAAATAAATTTTATAGATAATAACATTTATATTGGTTTTAGTTATCTAAATTTGTATTTTTGAAATTAAATGAATTGTTAAATAAAATTAATAAAAATACTGTATAAATATGAAACCTGTATACAAAAGAAGAGAACTTTAAGACTTTGATTAATCATAAAGAATTTAATATGCTTGAAGCTATGAATTCAGTGTATTTAATTAAATGTTTGAATTGCAAAAACAATGTATTCTATATTGGAACAAGCAAAAATAAATTAAAAACCAGACTATACAGCATTTAATTGATAAGAAACTGCTACTTTGTCATAAATGGAAACAGGACATAAGGACTATGAAATTCGACCTTTGGAATGTATTGGAATTACTTGAAAGTTAACAAAGAGAGTAATATATAGAACATTAAACCTTGCTTAAATAAAAGTTAAATAACTTATATATTTGTGAAAGGAAAGAGAGAGAAAAATAACTTTGATGGAATTTTTTTTTTTAATAAAAAATTTCTCACTTTATAGAGAGTTGTAGAACATTTTCAGTTTTGGTTTATTAGGTATTTTATTTTATTTTGTTATTATATTGTTTTATTTGATTTTATTTGTCTTATTTTATTTTTGTTTTTTTATTATATATTTTTTTTCGTTTTATAGAACCTGATAAAGTCCATATATTATCTTGAAAAATGGACGAAACGTTGCATTTATATTTATTTGTGAAGTTATATATTGTATATCAATAAAAATTTTAAGATTCCGTAGTTTTGACTTTATAAAACTTGAAAACATTGAAAAGAAAAAGAGAAGAAAAAGAATTATCAAATAACTGACAATCAATTCCAATAGGCCATGTTCTGTAATAAA